>CM042437.1:15787636-15832636 GCA_023631565.1 Gymnocephalus cernua | reverse complement strand
CCAAACCACCGCCTCCTCCTCCTGCACACACACTATCACACACCCTTCCTGTGCCACACTCCATGACTTCTGCTCCAGTGTGCAGAGAAGTGGGAAAACAAGGGATGGAGAGGAAAAAAAATAGACCCGAGGATCTCTCACTGTTGCTGCTCAGCCCGTGCTGTTCCACAGAGCTGTCAGAGCTCAGGAGCTTCACTCACGCATGATCACACACAAATGATGCACCAGAGATTTTAGGATGGCCTTGTCTTTGGGATTAATAGCAGAAAAATGAACAGTACATTACAAGAGTTCCACGGTTGAGTTTTGGAAGTGAGATGATAGTGTGGCGAAGGCAAACACAAGCGGAGGGAATGTGAGTGGGTGTGGTTGGTGAGATGAGCGGAGACACAGCCATAGATACAGTAACTATGTGAACAGAGCCCAAAGACACATCAAGGTATGAGCAACCTCTCAGCGCACAGGGCTTGAGTCAAGTCAACACAGGCACACACACACACACACACACACACACACACACACAAAAATACACAAACTAACACACTTCACACTCGTGGTCACAGGTCAACATATCATGCATGCTCTTCATTTGTTATCAGTGAGCTGATGGTTGTTGGTTTAAAGAAGTGGTGTGATTCATTTGGGCTTATAAGCATGTGTGAGTGGGCTTTTGTCCGTGATATAAAATGTTAAACATGCTGTGTTGTGGCTGTGTAGTCATAGTCGTAATAACTCGAGAGTCATTGACACATTGTAGATGGCGAATCGGCACATTTGGACATGCCATCTGGCATTATGAGCTTTCTAACACAATTTGGCTGTGGACCTAACACTCCCTCACTGTGATCAAATAAACAGTTTGAGGAGAGATTCTTTGGTACACGTCCTGTGCCTTACACACACAAGCAGCCTATTCTGGAGCTTCATTCATGCATGCACACACACAAGCCTTCACACATTTTCTCAAACATGGATTATAAATTCAATCCGCCACCTAAACACCCACACGGACACACGGACACACATGCAGACGCACGCATATTCGCTGTCTTCGCTGTGTGAGCCACAACAGCGTCCTGTGGACAAGTCAGTGCCTGTTGGCTATTATTGGGCAATCACCATGGTAACCAGTGTCATGTCACGAGTAGAAGGTCACCTGGAAATCTGCCATTTTGTTCTTTTTTTTCATTCCCTCACGGAGAGGAGAGGGATGAAAGGGGAGTAAAGATGGGAGAAGAGGGTGTATATAAAAAAAAGATGAAGCAGGAAGATTCACACATACAGTAGATGGGAGTGGAAAGCACTTGAAGACTGCCCCCTGGAGAGCTGATGGCTTTCTCCTGGTCCTCTTCTATGTTCCACAGATATTGGCCTACAGCAATCTATTGCTCTTTTCTCTAAGTCTCAATCAGTATGATCTAAAAGTAGAGCTTTCAAATGTAAAATGTCATCTGTGTCTGTGAGAAAGACGAAGTGTGTGTGCGTCTGTGCGAATATGAACGCATGACACTTTTGTGTTAATTTAATTTCATGAAAATATTTTCATTTTATGTCATTTTCGCCACTCCATTTGCATTTGATTTTATGTTAATATGTTCCCTCATTCTCTTCCTTCTATCATCCCCTCACCACTCACCCCTGTCTCTTCACTTCTTCCCCCCAGATTCCTCCCCTTCCACCCCGCTGCCCACAGACCCTGTTGCGTGCCCCCCTCCTCCCCCTGACCTGGCTTGGCCCTTGGCGGTGGTCGGCGGAAACGGCGGAAGAGAGGCCGGGAAGTACTGCTGCCTGTGCGGAGCCTGGTTCAACAACCCGCTGATGGCCCAGCAGCATTACAAGGGCAAGAAACACCGCAGGAACGCAGCCAGAGCACGCCTCCTGGAGCAGCTAGCGGGCAGTCTGGATGCCACGGAGAGCACAGGTCAGCCTCTTGGCCCCGAGCCCGACACAAGTGACAAGTGAAGGGCAGGAAGGGTGTTACGACTTTGTACGAGGAAAGATGATAAGGGGAAGATCACATTCAAGTTCTGTGGTGGTGAGGGTGGACTTAATCATATGCCTTTCAATGTGGTGTACATGTCACAGATATTGGTAAGCCACACCAGTTATTCACAGATAAAAATAGCACCATCAGCAAGTTAGCGTAAAGATCGGCTTATTCACATTCACCATACATTTGGACAAAAGCATGGGTTCTATGTGACCGACTTCCTTTCTCCTGCGTCATTGAACCATATGTGTTTATTAAATCAGTCCAGAGCTTCTCCCTTGGATCAACCCCCTCTACAGTCCCACTGTGTATATATATATATATATATATATATATATATATATATATATATAATTAATGTCCCACAGATGGTTGGAATACCTGCTAATGATTACCTTTAAATTTAGATGCAGAAATGTAAAGTTTGTATGGAGGGTATTCATTATATATATATATATATATATATATATATATATATATATATATATATATATATATATATATATATATATACACACACACATCAGAAATTTATATATGAACTTTCATAAATTAAAGAGACACTCCATCACTTTTATATGTCAAAGTCTGTCTGTGAAGTCAGCCTGTGAGAACAGTTGTATAATGTAATTTGCAATGGCTCTGAAAGAGCTCTAGTGACATTGCCTAGATATCTCTGCTTGGGCTTGGAGGCTACAGATTCTTATTAGAAGGCCTTGGTTACAAACTGGGGCGTGTAATTTAAAAAAAAAAACATGGGTGATCAACAGATGTGGGTCCAACAACAGTAAGAAGCTATGGACTTGAGGAGTTGCATTACTGTATTTTGTATATCCTGATCGCAATATCAACTTGCATAATAAACATTGCGAAAGACTCAACAATGTTATCACATATTGCATATTATCCTTATATGGTGCAGCCCTAGTGACTACTGCAGTCATTTTCCCCTGGAATTAATGCTGATTGAAACTTTTCCCACTAAAGACAATAGCCAGATGTTAGTGAGTTCGCAGTGGGAAGGCGGCTTTAGTGTAGGAACCAGCATTTTTGGTGCTTGACCCTTACTAGGGACACAAGGGACTAATCAGTCCCCAACTTTATGGAAATATAGTACTAAATCATTAGAGTACTCTCTGAAACGTATTTACTGGGTTGAACCCTAAGCCAATATCATCAATGCATGCCTCATCATCCCAAGAAAATATCTTCTCTCCCTAATTAGCTGTGTATCTTAGTCCAACTCTGACATGCCTTAGTCCTCATCTGTTTGCCACAGTCTACCGTTTCCATGTCAGTTATCTGGGGTCACAGTCCACTCATATTTCAGTGCAGCATAGCTTTTCACACGTGTTAGTGCTAGCATTGCAATGTGTTAAACTGTCAAAAAAAAAAAGTAATGGGACCTCTGTTGGCAAGCTGCATATAGCAGAGAAAATACATTACACCGTGCTGAACAAATTAATTATCAAATTACACACTAATATTTCCGCTGAGTGTTGAAACATGAGTCTCACACAGCGTGACACAATCAGGAACTTAAACGTAAACGATTAAACTGAAATTATTTCTTAATGTAGCCTATATTTAATAGCCTATTTGGTAAAACTGAGATCAAATTATATTTATAGCGAGTCCTGGATTTTAATTACTACTATTCTATTCTTCCTCCCCTACACAAATTCTTCCACACACCAATATAGCAGGAGGAGGACACTGATTCACATGCTCATACATGCATTTATGCCAGAAGGGTATTCTAATGAAATTATTAATAGTATTTGGCACAGAGAGTGCTTCTCTTTTTCTGGTTCCTATGAGTGATATCGTCTTTCATCATCCTACTACAGCACACAGCCCAACATGCAACTTGAGTGCCACATAACACCTCTACTGCACACACAATTCAAGTTTGACACGCAGCACGCCTATACTGCTACACATATGCAAATCTTTTGTGAGACGAAGCTGCGCTGTTCGCTTTATGCTCCAGGTGCCATGACACAAACCATCATCTCAAGAAGCCAATCATATTAAAAGCATGAGTCATGTTGCCGCCTACACTGGCTCAGAGGCTTTAAGTGGTGTCATGTTGGATATCGTCCTCTATCCACACACTGTGACCCACATCCTACAACCTCAGCAGTTTTTTTGGGGAGGTTTTGACTCCAAATCTCAGCCTGTAACTAGAGAATAAATAAATTAAATTAATTAAATACATAAATTAAATTAATGAACTTAATTAATTAAAATTACTTTTGTTTAATCAATGATATTTGCACTCAGTGAAGAGTGATGCTCTACTGCAAAATCTATTACCCACCTTCTTTTCAAGGGCAATGAACTGGTCTAAGATTTCTAAGTGAGCTCGCTGCTGACTTGATCTATTATATGTGCCATCAATCAAGTGTTTGTTCCAGTGCCTTTAGTCTGAAACACTTTGTTCATCGCAGTACGGCTCCATTGTCAGTAGTCGTTTGGTCTTCTTCAGTTAGACACATTTCCATTGGTGCAAGATTCTCACATCTGATTGGCTTTTAGCACCACTTCATGTGTGAAGTCACAGGTGTAATCTCAGAGGGAGGGTCCAACGCAAGGCGGCAATAATTCTGTCTCAGCCAAGTACAGATTTGTCTCTGCTGCTGTACTCTGTCTTGTGTCCGTTGTTACTGTGGTTGTGTGTGTGTGTGTGTGTGTGTGTGTGTGTGTGTGTGTGTGTGTGTGTGTGTGTGTGTGTGTGTGTGTGTGTGTGTGTGTGTGTGTGTGTGTGTGTGTGCACACCACTAGGGGCTCCAATCTCTCGTCATGTCTCATCTGTCTTCCTTATTAGCTCCCCGCGAGGCACAGGTAAATTACTTACACACCAATATTTCCTCTGACTCTAAACAATGGCTACAGAGTCTGCCCTGCTGTATTTTCTGGTTGTGTCCTATTGATGATACTGACCTTTGCTTGTACTTGCATATTCTCTCTGTCTCTCCCCCCTTTTTCTTGCCGCGCTTTCATACTCTCACGACCGAAACATATCACAAAATCCCCATGACATATATATCGACATTGTTTCTTACTCTTGGATTTTTCTGGTGTAATTGCGCAGACAGGGCACAGGGGAGATTGCTGTTATTTTCCACGGCTAGGTGCCAGACACAAACCCTTGGAGATGGATTACGGAGGTGAACGAGGGAGTTGCAGTGGGGGTGGCTACTGACGAGGGATGGATGGAGCCCGGCTGACTCGGCTGTGTTTTTACATAAATCACAATGGGTAGAACCCCCTCAAGACAGAGCCAGTGCATTGTCTCCTCTTTCTGGAGACTCAGTAGATAATTAGAAGGAGTGAGATAAGCGTCTAGCACTGGAGTGTGCATGTGTGCATGTGTGTGCGTGTGTGTGTGTGTGTGTGTGTGTGTGTGTGTGTGTGTGTGTGTGTGTGTGTGTGTGTGTGTGTGTGTGTGTGTGTGTGTGTGTGTGTGTGTGTGTGTGTGTGTGTGTGAGGGTGACGTACCAAAGAAAATTGTGTAAGTGATGACTGTGCCTGAGTTGGAAGAGCTGACCTCCTCTCCCATGAGATAGCACTCACTGTGACACAAGCAAATCAAGCTTATACATGCACACAAACAAGATATACTGTAGGCAAAAAGCTGCACTAATCAATATCTTAATTTAACAATGGTTCAAATGACGAATTCAAATTTGTAAGAGGGGTGACTCATAGTGAAGAACCTACAGATAATTATCAGCCGACTCTTCAGTTCCTGAGCTCCATGGTGCATTTTAGCATTTTTCATCTCATTGTTTTGGCTAAAAGGTTTGTTCTTCACTCTCACAACTCTCATCAGTTATTTCCAGCTGCAGGGGTTTTCTGTGAAAACCCACTGAATGCTACCTACTCACCACCAATTAGCAGACACACAGTTAATGATAAGCTGGTGAACAAAGTGGAGCATTTAGCGGCTAAAGAACAATATATTTCTCTCATGAGTTGGTGGAGAGTGAATATTGGACATACACTTGTCAGGTGGCCAGAAACAACTCAAAATGAAAGCTAATGTTGCATTGTGTCAGCTTCATGTGTAAAAAAGCAACTGTTCATACAACGTTTCATATGTCTATATTGCCCCCAAGTGGCAAAAAACAAAGCTTAAATAAGCCATTTGGAGTTAAAGGGTTAAAGCATGTTTATGTTATGTTATTCAAACTAGGGTATTGAAAACTCAGGTATCATATTGGCACTGACATCAAACCTGTTCAAATAATACCCAGCCTGAATAACTGTATTCCTATAAACTATTTTGAATAATGATTAGGCCTAATTGGTTAAGAAGAGACAGAAACTAGTGAGCTGTAGTGTCAACTTGAATAACGCAAAACAACCTGGTCATTTTATTTAAAAGCAATAGTTGAGAAATAGTTTGTTTCCTGTGTATAATACGTTTGTCTAAAACAGATGGCCTTTCTAATTACTGTCACGTTCGCTGCAAAACTAATTAGTCTCTCTATAGGTTGTTCAAAGATTGGATTGGATTCAATCTCACTCTCACCCCATGCTGGACCCCTCTCTGCTATGGTATCTGTGATATAGTCCTGTGAGATGTACTGTCAAGCCTTTGCAGCAGACTGTTGGTTTTGATTGCATCTCAATGGGCTTCTTTTTGGATCCAGCTCCTTTTTAATCTTGCGAAGGGAATGGTAAACTAATGGTGTACCACAGCACAAAGGCTCTGAAGAGCTCTGAAAACTAGTATGCCAGTATCCACTGTGAATCAAACTACAGATGAATACCATACAGTGAGATTCTTAGTTGCCGTCTGGCCCATAGGAAGGAAGCGGAAAATAGAGGAAACTTGACCTTGAAATATATATCATGTAACTTGATGTTAAGCGGTGGGTGTGACCATTCAAGTATTTACCCAAAGATGTTCACACGACACTAGATTTTACCATCGGCTGACTAGGGATAGACCGATTATCGGCCCTGATTATCTGTATCTGCGTTTTATTTGCCTGATAACTGATACAGTTAATTAATTAAAAAGTGCACTACTTTGGCTCCGCTACAGCTCTATGTCTGTTCCTCTGCTTCGGTTTCACTCACCACTGAGTCTGACTTAATGTCCTGCCCACAACTCTATCTGACTATCTTTTACTGGGCATTATGTTAAAAGAATTTATTAAATAATTGCTTAAAAGCATTTAAACAAAGTTTTGTGCTGGAGTTGTTGATCTTAATTTCGATTTAAAGATTTTCATTCTCACTGAAAATGCATATCGGCCTTGAAAAACCAGTATCGGTCGATCCCTTGCGCTGACCACTACCTGTAAACCCTCTTAGACTCACAAATAAAATAAAAAGGCTGCAGTTAGAGCTTGACAGTGTGTCCTTATGGAACGAGCCTTGAACATCACGCTCCAAATGGGTCATTAACGTTGCCTGATGGGAGAGGCTCTCGGAAACTGCGGGAAACAGTTACATTTCTTTGCTTGAAGATTTTCTCAATTTTCTGTGCACATTATGTAGCTCATTACTTTTTTGACAAGCATTTGGGCGTCTCCATACCAGAGGTATCAGCAATGCCTCTGTGCATTAAATGACAGTCACTGCCTGAGCTCATCTTACCCCCTCTTGTCTCTCTCCCTGGCATATCTTCTTGTGTAATTAACAAGGCTTAGAACACTCTCACAAAAATATTTCTCATGCACACAAAAAAAACATCATTCACAACCCTGCCTGCGCTGCATGCTGTCAGCTGCATTGCACACACGCTTTCTCTGCATGTAATTAACATGGATTAGGGCACAGTGTTGTCTTATGCCAGAACTGCTTTAGTAACCCAAACCACAGTGTCTGTGCCTGTGTGTGTGTGTGTGTGTGTGTGTGTGTGTGTGTGTGTGTGTGTGTGTGTGTGTGTGTGTGTGTGTGTGTGTGTGTGTGTGTGTGTGTGTGTGTGCGTGCGTGTAAGACTGGCACAAACACACAATTCCCATCTTCTGGCACAGACACAAACTGCAGCATATTGTACATCAGTGCTTCTCGGCCAGGCAGTAGGGAGGTGACATCAATCAGGCTAAAAGCATGGAAGCTGCTTTTGTGTGTGCATACACACACGCACACACACATAAAACACACTTAATCGTGTATACAACAAAATACCTCTTTGTGTAATCCTTGCGGCGTTATAGAATTCCGTGGAAGAAATAGGGAAGGAGAATGAGAAAAGGAATTATCATTCCTTTCTTTTTCTAAATGATCTCTTCTCCAATTATTGGCCTTTTCATTAAGAGAGAACAGAAGGAATGACATTTTGGCAGAAGAGAATGTACTGTCCCTCTTTTACGCACACAGACTTAGTTATTCCTAATAGATGCAAAATATCAACATTTAAGCCAAGACCGTGCTTACTCCAGGCAACAAATTCAGTCGTGGCTTTCTTGTAAATGACGGCGTGTCCTTAATCACCCCTGAAACAGACCAAGCGACTCAGACTACAGGGAGTAGATATGCCACATTATGCAGCTATAGCCCAGTCTAAATGACCTCCTACCACTCCTAACTATATCACAACTTCGTCTCCAAACATACATCACCAATTACCACCACAGAAGGTCAAAAAGGTGATAGAATACAGACAACTCATACATCTCAAGGACAGCAATGACAGCAGAGAAAAGGGCACTTACAATGCCTATAAAAAGCATTCACCCCCCCTTGGATGTTTGTTTCTTTTACACATGAAATCATGGACAATATAATTTGACAAGAATTTACAAAAAAAACTGTTTAATATCAAAGTGAAAAATGGATTTTTTACAAACTAATGTCAATTAATTAAAAATGATATAAGGTAAAGAAGATGATTGCATAAATATTCACCCCCTTTAAAGTGACTGACCTAATTCAACAGAAGTCCAGCTAGTTGATGCCAGCAGTGTCACAATTAGTGAAATGGAGATCACCTGAGTTCAGCTGATGTGTGTCAAGTGATTGTAGTATAAAAAACACCTGTGTCTGGAAGGTCCAGTCTCTAGTTCATCAGTATTCCTACTACAATTGCAACATGAAGAAAAAAGAACACTCCAAGCAACTCAGAGAAAAGATAATTGAAAAGTACAAGTCAGGAGATGGCTACAAAAAGATTTCCAACTCACTGGACATCCCACGGAGTTCAGTTAAATTCATTATTCAGAAATGGTTGGAGTATGGCACTTGTTTAAATCTGCGTAGAGCTGGCCGTCCTCACAAACTGAGTGACCAGGCAACAAGAAGACTGGTGAGGGAGGCCACGAAGACACCTACGACCACTCTGAAGGAGTTAAAAGCTTCAGTGGCTCAGATGGGAGAGACTGTACATACAACTGTTGCGCGGGTTCTTCACCAGTCGAAGCTGTATGGGAGAGTGGCAAAGAGAAAGCCACTGTTGAAAAAAGCTCATATGAAATCTCGCCTGGAATTCGCCCAAAGGCATGTGCTAGACTCCAAGGTCAATTGGAAGAAGGTTCTTTGATCTGATGAGACAGAAATTGAGCTTTTTGGCCATCAGACTAGACGCTATGTTTGGCGAACACCAAACGCTGCACATCACCAACTACAACTTGGGTGAAAATTTATTTTCCAGCAAGACAACGACCCCAAGCATACAGCAAAAGCTACACAGAAATGGTTCAAAGACAACAAGGTGAATGTTCTGGAGTGGCCAAGTCAAAGCCCATATCTCAATTCAATCAAGAATTTGTGGCTGGACTTGAAAAGAGCTGTTCACGCCCGATCCCCGAGCAACCTGACAGAGCTTGAGCTGTTTTGCAAGGAAGAATGGACAAAAATAGCAGTGTCCAGATGTGCCAGCCTGATTGAAACATATCCACACAGATACAGACTCAGTGCTGTAATTGCAGCCAAAGGTGCATCTACTAAACATTGACCTGAAGGGGATGAATATTTATGCAATCATCTTCGTTACCTTTATATATTTTTATTTAATTGACATTAGTTCGTCTTCACTTTGATATTAAGGAGTTTTTTTTTTTTTTGCAAATTCTTGTCAAAAAAGCCAAATTATATTGACCATGATTTCATGTATAAAAGAAAGAAAAGGGTGAAACATCCAAGGAGGGTGAATACCTGTCATAGGCATTGTACACACAATCAAGCACACCCGATTTCAGTCACCAAACAAATAAAATAGAAGCTCAAGCAATGAGGGGAGGGAGCATGGACTGGGGGGAAAGGGCTTAAAGCAATTCGTTTTTTTTATCTGTTTTCTCATACAGCCCTGAAATGTCAAGGTTGTTCATCTCTGATCTGAGTGAAGTGTGCAAAATGTGAGAAAACAAAAATAGCATTCCATTGTATCTCTGACCAAAAAACACAGGCAATTATGTCATGTTGCTGATTGGCCTATTCCTCGTCGACAGAGCATTTTCACTGCTTCCTCTGCCCTTGTGAAAGTCAGAAGATGTGCACTGCCATGCTGTAGTTGCCACATGTGTAAGAGGACGTTTTTGGGAGGGTGGATACACGTCATATTGACTCCTGCAGTCATTAAAGCCCAGCATGCATTTTACATCACAGCCGCAGTCTGATAACTCATTATCCTTACCATCTCCTCTCCTTTGTCTTTTAATACACATCTTAGTTTTTGCCTAATAATGTCCTTTTTACTCGTTCTGTCTACCTAACCCTCCGCCTGCCCCTCCTCATCTCTCTTCACCCCACCCTGTCAGTATCTCCATCATCATCAATCTATTTTTGGGTGTTCATCTCGACCACCTGCAAACCCTCTAATTAGTTCACATCTGTGTCTGAGCCGCACCATCTCAAGCATGCATTCACCAATACAATACAAATGTGCATGCATGCACAGCCGTAAACAGTACTACACACATGTACACAACCTACTGCACTGTTCTTTTCTTACCCCTAGTGTCCTAATTCTTCTCACCCTGTTGAAGTTCAAGTTTCAAAAGGCACCTTCACAACTATACACACACACACGCCCTAAAAATAAGATGATCTAAAGATCTCAAAATGTAACTGGCTTTCTGCTAATGATTAGTGTAATCAAGTCTTTTTCCAGATGCACTCTACTTGGGAAAATTACTCCGCACCGTGAAGTGTAAAAATAAGACTTGTCAGTAGGGATGGTTAACGAAACCCGGTGCTAATATGGCACCGACGCCAAAACGACCGTTATCTACCAGACCGAACAGCAACGCAGATGTCAATGCCTCATTGTGGTGCCACTTAAATGCCTGCGCTTCTCTCTGAAGGCACACTGTTACAGGCAACAGAAGCATCGCTGCACCGGACGCTAGTTAACACTAGACTTGACAGCAGGTAATGTTAACGTTAGCCTACTGTTAGCTAGTGACTAGCTTAAACAAGTTTAAAATGCTGACAGCCAACAGTGTAAAGTGTGACTGTATTTCACTGTAGAGGATTCCAACACCGGGACGTTCAACAGCAACACATCATCACTCTCATTGTGTCAAATACGGACGCTTGGTCATTTGGCGTTGTTTTTGACGCTAAAAGTCTCCTTTAGCGTCATATGTAAACACGCTTTATCTAAACGCGCTGGGTCGGGACTATTGTTGTCACTTTTGACACAGGTTTAGGAAAAGATTGTGGGTGGGCTTATAAAAGGTACGTTTCCATGACACAAGAATGGGACAGTTGGGTTTAGGTAAAGATGAACGCGACAGTTGGGTTCAGGACAAGATCGTGGGTGGGGTTATAAAATGCACATTTCAGTGACACGCGAGACACAAACCCCAGTCTCACACCACCTCAACCAACCTCCTTACGCAGAATTTCAGCCTTTGATACTACTCGTTATCGTTGTCGCTCTTAATACTACGTGATCTTCACGTGCCGCAGAGCTGCTGCTCCGCCTGGTGCGTTCCATACACACGCTGAGGGGTGTTTATTGCTTCGTATCTGACGCTGAGAGCCACTGACCAAGCGTCCATGTTTTACAAGTTGGGAGTGAGAACGGGTTGTGAACAGTGTGCAGCTGCCGTTGTCGGAATAACACGGACGTTGCGTTTACTTGAAACTAGTAAGCCTCATGGTGCATTCAAAGTTATAAAAAAAAGTTCTCATTCAGTGGTTGTTTGTCATTTTAACAGCAATTTACTGGTGAAGTAAGTTATTATTACATTTTTTTATAAATCATTACATTTTGACCACATGCATTAGCAATAAACAAGCCGTTCTGAAGTTGTGCTCTTCCATTTTTATATTTTTTGTATCGGTTCAGGCACTGGCATCGTTTTAGCACTACATTTGTATCATTACTCATGTTGGCCTCACGGCTACTGCTGCAGATGATCCAGATGATGACGCTGACCGTTTTTAAAGATTTCAATGAGCCATACTTATTAAAAGTGCCCTCACAGTAAGAGCTGTACCTGTGTGGTTGTGTCTGTGTCTCTCCAGGGCTGCGCAGTAGTTACTCTTGCAGTGTCTGCAGTGTGGTCCTCAACTCTATCGAGCAGTACCATGCACACCTCCAGGGCTCCAAGCACCAGAACAAGTGAGTAGATCAACTTAGGACCTGATTGACTATCCATCCATCCATCCATCCATCCAAAATGCTAAGGAGAGACTTTCATTGTGGGCCCTATCTTGCACCCGGGGCAGCGCAAAGCCCAAGTTTAAAACCGACACAGTTGTCAATTTCCTGTCCAGCTCCCACATCGTTTACATAGCAAATGCACCTGCGCCCATATGGCATTCTTGGCGTATTACTATCTTGAGGCAGCGGAAAGTGATCGCGCCATTGACCAACAAAAACCTGGTCTAAAGTCAATAAGGCAGCATTTTATTGTTATTTTAACGCCTGCTTCACCTCGTGGAGTTTTCGTGGCATAGTGCTAGTGCCATATATGATCTGCTCGAGTGCTTTCACTTCACATGCGAGCAGATCAGTTGCTTCTCCTGAAACTCTCTCCTTCCTGCTTAGCAAATCCACCATCATAATAGCAATGCGCCAAGGTACAAACGCACTTGGCTTTTAAAGGGAATGGGAGTTGATACTCTGATTGGTTTATTGCATGTTATGCCCAAAACACACCTATGATTAATTAAGACACAAAGTACAACCCTTTTGAACCATGCGCCTGGCACACGGACCCCTTTTTCCACCGTTAAACTAGCAAAAGTGGATTTGTACACGCCCTAAACACAACTGCGCCAGGCGCTTCACACCGTGCGCTTAGATCGTTAAAATAGGACCCTGTAAGTTATTGCATTGAGACTATAAAGACACAAAAAAGAAACAGACACTCAGTGAGAGTCAGTGCGATGCAGTCAAGAGGAGGCTATGACGACAGGCTTTTCGCCTGTGTTACATGCATTTGAAAACACTTTTGAACTGAAGCGCAATCCTTTTCTTGCCCTGCCCTATAGATGGGATGCATATGTCACACTACGGTCATGTTCAGTTTCATTACCAATTTTTGAAAATTTTATCACAGCCAATGTGAGGAAAATGATATTCACCAGCAGGAAGAGTGTGTGATATGGAACACTTACATTTCATGCATTTACCATAAAGATAGCTGTGAGCATGGTTATAGGTGTTGTTGTGGCATGTGTGCATGTACGTGTCTCTTTGTATTTAAAGCAATGTAATGGAAATTAAGTGAGTTATGCATGTTTGTTAGATAAAAGGTTGCTTTAGGATATAAGTTTGTTGTTGCTGCTGTTTTTTCTTTTCTTCTCCCTTTTTTTTTAGAGAGTTGAGACACTTTAGCTGAAATGTCTGTATTTATCCGCCCTAGAGCATAACTTGTCTGGGCTGCACACACCAAACTTCTGCAAACAAGTTAACTGTTACAGAGTGATATATGTAGTGAGAATAACAACAGCAATAACAAGGATGAGAAAGGCAGAGAGGGAAGGAGAACGGAGCAAGAACAGAAAGTAGGCCTAAATAATAGGATATATTTTCTTTTAGCCAAGGGCAAATATGTTTATATCCACTAGTCACTAGAAAGAGCAGAAGATTTATATTATTTATTGTATTGGAGATTTGTCAACATTCTCCCATTGTATTGCTAAATTTTGATTTAGATAGACTCAATAATAGACAAATTAACTTAAGATAATTTATTTGACATGTAGTGCTCTATTTAAAATGGACACAAGTCTTTGTAAGAGTTAACTTTGAGGAACTGAAGAGCTTTAGTGTGATATGCTGAAGTGAGGAAATAGCAGCTCACATCAGTACAACAAAACTTAACTGGACTTTGGTTTATGGAGGTCAAAGCATCAAAAAGTACATGGGAGTGAACAGAAACAGAATTGAAAGATTACTTTATGTACTACACAGAAGCTCATGTGCAGAGATAGACATTGGTCAAATTGTCAAAACTTCAAGACAATGTTTGGAAATGACCATGAGAAACTGCATCATTGTATTTGCAAAGGTTACAGAAGCCCATGTCCCTCCATGTAACCAGTAAGCAAGATACTGAACACCTGATACAGCTCTTCACTCACTCTATGTCAGCCTGGATAAGAGAGTCAGCTAAACTCCAAAGCGTGATTGTCAAGATGTATAATGTCTCTGCACAGAAGCTGTAAATCATGGAAGAAAATGGTGCCTCATAACTCTCTCCTGTCAGTTTTACTGTCGTAAAGCGGAAAAGAGAGCAGACACACTGAAAGAGGCATGTTTATGAGAAAGAGCGAGTTACCAAAACTGATAGAGACATTGGAGAGACGGTATGCACCACAGACAGAGAGATGGATTGAAAGAGACATGCAGAGACAGGCAAAACAAATGGAAAAAAGCATAGCGATGGCAAAGGGTGAGATAAAATTGATAAGAGGAGATAGATGGCCATGGACAACTAATACAGACAGAACCAGGTTGGATTGGAGACAGACATGTGCAAAGAGCAGGAGAAAGTAAAACAAAAAAATCTCCTTACTGTAAATTGAACTGAAAAGTGGAGCCAGAGTGATAAGGAGCAGATTTGGAGGAATCGAGTTTGGAACACACTTTACAGCCCCAGCTCAGTGCCCACCTTAAGCACTAAAATGTCAGTCTCAGAGACTTTTCCCAAGACTTCTAATTTCTAAGGTTCATTGTCAACAGATTTTTGAAAAGGAGCAAATCGGTGTGAACTCATTTACCAAGATATTTTTTGGCTTTTTCCCTTTATTAGACAGTGACAGTGGCTAGACGGTAGAGAGATGGGGGATGACATGCAGTAAAGGGACGCAGGTTGGATTGAAACCCGCTGCAAAGGACTTAGCCTAGATGGGGTGCACGCTCTTACTGGGTGAGCTAGAGGTCGCCCAACAGGGATTTTTTTTGTCCCTATATATCCAAAGGTTCTCGTGTTTCCAGACAGTAGTTTAAGGTAAATAATGCTTTCTTCTGATGTGCACAGCTGCTTAAATATAGAGCGCATGTATTGCATTACAAATGATCATTTTTTTTATTTTAAAATCCAATTTTTACCCAGATGTTTGTATTATTGAAGTATGAAACCTAAATTCCACCCATCAATTTTATACAATATATTGGAAATGGCCCAACACTTTTTGATATTTAATGTCGCTCATGATGCGAGACTCATATTTCACATGTAGTTGTATATGTTTATAGTTTATTAGAACAATCGCAGGATTGCAGACTTACTGTGTGCATAAAGTGTAAAAAAGTCAGTGAGAGCCCTCAAAGCACAAGCAATCTTACAGTGCAACAGCTCTGAACCATCGCAGACTTATTTTGTGAACACACGCTGATTTCTGTTGAGTCCGCGAGGGTGAACACTGGTACTGGAAATAAGTCTTGCCAGCTCTGTTGCACTGCTGGATCGATTCTATCAAAACATAAAACAAGACCAAAGGTTCCACCTCATCAACTGCACTTCCTCTGCCTTCACCCAGTCACTCAGGTGAAACACAATACGGGTACATGAAATGTGTTAGAAACCGCTTCAGGATAAGTCTCTCGCGCTCACATACACATAACCTAACCATTCCTACATCAATGCGCATTACATTTTAGCCTTTGCAACACAGTAGTATGGGGACATGATATGATGGCAAATAATGCCACTTTGAAACTGTATACAAGTGTCATTTTTCTGTTCAATAATTATGCGCACAGACACACATGAAAACTCTGGCTGCAACATACATATAAGACATCGGAGGCATTGTAAATTTAGAAATAAGAGGACATAAGGGCCCATGAGGGTGTGTGTGTGTGTGTGTGTGTGTGTGTGTGTGTGTGTGTGTGTGTGTGTGTGTGTGTGTGTGTGTGTGTGTGTGTGTGTGTGTTTTGTGTGTTCTTTCACACTCATTCAGGATGAGCTTTGGCTTGTGTGAGGAGCTTTCCAGAGGACATGAAAGCACGGCTGACAGCGGCAGGGGATTAGCTCTCACTGAAGAAACATCCATGACTGTGGCTGCGGTCAAACAGTCCTTTTTTCCTAAGAAGGTTCCTAACAGAGGGCTATAACCACGGAAGTAGTCAAGTGGCAGCCATGATAAGAGCCGGTCAAATTATCTAAGTGATAAACAAAGGAGAGACTTTCTGCATCAAAATTTAAAGCGATGCATCACCATTTGGCCATTCATAATCAGAATATTAAGGTGCCAAGTAGAGCCAGCAGCCACCATGCATACATTTCATTTTCTGTGAGACATTGCAAAACATAATAATCATGTACTTTATGGCACTGTTTTGAGTGGTGGACAGGTTACAGCCTGTCAGACAGGTGGTCAGATCGCCTATTGAACACTTGGACACACAATTGGACATAACTAGGGGTGGAACGGTACATGTATTCGTATTGAACCGAAACGGACTGTACAGGACTGTTCACCTTTTACTTTGGAAATACAGTACAGTTCGAACTCGGTTCGGTACATTAATTTACACGGAGAATACACGGTAGAAAAATAAATAAAACTTGCAAATGAATTAATGTATTGCGGAACTAATGTAATGTGGAACTACTGTTAGATACAAGGGTTCTGGGGACACCTAATCTGAGCCTTAGCTCTGAAGCAAAGAGCTAGCCGAGCTCCGCCCCGCATATGCAGTTTTTTGTCAGGTCGATGGTCCAGTGAGCGAGTCAGAGATAGCAGCACTAAAGGACGAGTATGGCGAATGGTGGCGATCCACAAGAGTTCCCCGCCAGCCTCTTAAGATCGCAAGTTTGGGAAAACTTCAAGACTGTATGGCTGCAGCCTGGAGCCTGTATGCGCCAGTATTCACTCGTATTTGCTGTATGTACTCGAACCTCGTTACAACATGCCATCCCGTCCACATGTTTTGTTGTTGTTATTATTCTATGTAATTTGTACTTTCATGAATAAGAGATGCCGTATTTTACAAGTTACAGATGGAGTCTGGAGATGATGTGGGTACTTACTGTTTACTGTTTACATCTTTCAGGCTGTTGCAGCCAGCTCAGGGGAGAGACTGTATGACACTAGGTGATACAGCCTGAGACATGCACAATAACATAATAACAACATGCATTTTTGTTTTGCTTTTCCCTCCATTGTACCGAACCGTGATGTCTGAACCGAGGTATGAACCGAACCGTGACTTCTAGACATAACATATGCATATGCGGAGCGGCTTCCACTTTCATCAATAAAACTGGCTACACCGGCTTGGCTGTCTTGCCTCCTGCTTGGCTGACGTGCTAATCCCACAGTTGTTTACACGTTATTTAGTTCTGTTAACTACTTTAGTTTAGCAGTTAGCGATAGCTTCTCTCACTCTCTGTTGATCGGCATGTTAAATGTTTAGCTATTCCTCTGCCTAGTAATGCGAAAATTGTACATGTAATAACTGTAGTTTATTTGCTGTGTTGGAGGCGAGGTGACACCAGGGAAACTCGATCGTTAACGTTACTTGCTGTACCGTAGCCCCCAGTAATGTTAATTACACTGGTAATTACACGGTAAAACCGGTGTAGTCACGACCAGTGAAAAGATGTCGACACCGTAGGATCCCTAATTTGCATTACACCTTTCATTACACCTTTCATACAAGAAATAGTCTACAGCTCAGTGCTTTACAATAAGTAAATGTGTGTGTGTGTGTGTGTGGGGGGGGGGGGGGGATGTTTGGCATTAGGAATGTGTCATCATAACATATTTCTCTCTTCTTTAAACAGCTGGATGCATCTGTCTGCCAGCTCTTCTTATCTGTACCGTACATCTGCTTCATACACAATCAGCTGTAGGTCATTTGAAACGCTGCAGACTCCACAGTCGCTACAGACTGGCTGTTGTAATTGGACCTGTACAGGATGATAACAGAAGAGATATAACTAGATAAACTTGGCAGAACATTTTCACAGTGTACACTCTGTATTGCAATTGAGCCAATGCACTTAGCTGGCAGGCAGACAGGGACATAAGTGGGCAGCAGATAGAACTAAACCTGATAGATGAATATTAAAGGTGCTCTAAGCAATGCAATTTTTAGGCTACAACATTTTGTGTCACATACAGTATACATCTCCTCACTATCCGCAAGCTGCCTGTCCCCTGAACACACTGTAAAAAAAATGTGGTCTCTGTAGACAGCCCAGGCTCAACAAACGCCAACAAAAACAAAATATGCTAACCTGCACCACTTAACATAAACAGTCTTCCAGCGTTCCAGCCAATAACCGACAAGAAGGATTTGGGGGTGGGGGTTGGGGGGTTAGTGCGCGGAAGCACGGAAGGGAGGGAGAGGGGACGGGCTGAGGAGGAGGGAGGGGTGAGCTAGCCTCGTTTTATTTGAAAATACTTCAAACGTCAACAAGAAGTGCCATCACCCAACATCGCTTGGAGGACCTTTAAATCCCTATGTTGGTTACTGACTCAAGTACTACAAGTAAAATCTAATGGCTAGTTTGAAAAAAGTGACAATTAAAGAATGAACATAAGGCCGTCAGCAGAGAGGAGCTCAATTGGTTTTTCCAGCCCTACAGCTGTGTAAAAATCTGGCAAATGTTCTGCTGATGGCAGGATGTTCCCAGCGGCGACTGTATGTCTTTGTTAATACAGGAGGTCATTTTTAATCAACTTTTAAATGTTTCTAAATATATTATTATCGCCAAATAACAGTATAGAAGCAAGAGTTTATTCTGGAATATTTCTGTTTTTTTATTTTTTGTAGTTACATGTCATAGTTATGTTTCCATGGAAGCCATTTCATGGAAGCCGTATGTAAATATAGGTATGTTTAAAAAAAAGACTTAGGAATCCCTCAAATTTAGTGATTGAAGAGTTGTGACAAGGACATGTGAGTGGTTCAACAACATATTTATTATGAAAAATGACAGTAGCAGCGACCATAGATTGACTATAGTTTTTTTTATGACATCACTGTTTATGTACTGCAATTACCGTTTGTATATCTTACAATAGTATTGCCAAAAATATTTTCTTATTGGCATGCTGATTTGTCAGATTATAATATATAGATTTTTCTGTTTGGTTCAACATTGTTCCTATTAATAATATCCAGTAGTTTGAGCCAGAACCAGTGTTGTTCGAGAGCTCATAGTCACGGTATCGCCTATTTTATCCTCAAGGCTATGGATGCTTTTGTGCAATGATTATCAGCCTGAAAAGTTTTTGTCCAAGTATATATGCAAATAAATAAAACTTTAAACAGAATAAAACATGAAAAGGGCACTAATTAGTTCCTTGGAGTACACAAAAGAAAACAAAGCGTGGCCTTTGACGACCAGGATAATATTATTCATGTTCACATCGCTCACTAGGATTGTATGGCCTTTGCTCTCCAGGTGCTTTTTCGTTATACAATTTTCGACGTCTGGCCTGCCTTCATGTGTGTTTATGTGCATAGTGTGTGCTTGTGTATGAGTGTATATGTGCGATGTTGATGCTGATGTTAACGCAGGCCCCAATGGTATGGTGTTGAGGTCGGGACAATTCATTTAGCCTACTCACCCTGGTAATTATTCAGCATCAGTATCATAGAGGACACACACACATACACTACAAAACAAATTAAAGAGAGAGATATGGTGGCAACGATTGTGAGGGATTACAGTGCTTAATGGAAAGTAACTCTGCATGCAAATGTGTCGACCTGCTAATGGGCAAGCTTGCTCCATGTATGTGTGTCAGCTCTCCTCTCACATGCCTACCCTATCACACCTGAACACACATGCAGGCTCATGCCTTAGGCTCTCCTCATCTGCCCCAAAGCCATTAGTCTTTGTGTTCCATCACACCTTCTGCCCAAAAATCAAACAAACAAACAAGTTTTGTTTAGAGACACACACACACACCGCCATGAGCATCACTGTCTGTGATGTTAATAAGGCGAGGGCGGTGAGGGGGGAATCATGCCTGAATCATGACTCACAGCTCTGCTCCCTTAGCAACTGCCGGACTGCGTTTACCTGGCACACACACACACACACACACACATACACACACACACACCCAAGGTGACTTTCATATCCTCACAAACACTTCCCGCGGAAACAGAGTCGCATGCACCATCTCTGCCCACCAGTGGTGGAATGTAACAATATACAAATACTATACTTAAGTACATTTTTCACGTATCTGTGCTTTACTTAAGTAGAATCAATAGTGCGTATTTTGACTTTTACGTAGTTAAAATTTGCAGCAATTATGTATACTTTCTACTTCGCTACATTTCTACAATGTTCCATTACATTTTCTGATCAGTTTTTCCCCCTGCCAAAACATCTTCCTGTCTATCACATTGCAAGTAAGAACCGAAACTCCAACTGCAAGTAAATCGTGTTACCGAGCTAACATTCGGCGACAAACATGGGAATTATTCTCCGCTTGGTTCCTCTTCTCACATCAACCTCCGCCGCTTTTAAAGCCACTCTTTTTAGCGTATAAAACACAGACTACATCTCCGTGTAGAAGGGGGTAACATTAGCATTCTTGTTTTTTCGTCTCGTTTTTTAAATGTATCCCGCCCCCCTCAAAGTGATAAATGCTGCTTCATCAATAGATCATATATTATTTACCTTTAAAATAGAAGTATTTTAAACTAATTAAAGCATTGTAACGTTAACGCTCTATAGTGCAATAGAACAATAACATCCGAGCAGCAGTTGCTAGTTTTGTTTAGCCGCTACAGAGCTCCGGGACGCCGGCTCCAAAGCTCCGTCGTATAAGCGGCGGTTGGTAGATATGTTTAGCCGTTAACAGGCGACTGTGAGAACACAATTTTCCTGGGTGAAAGTTTTTAGTTTTCTCTGGAAAGTGAACTCCGCTCCCCGGCTTGAAAGCGCTATGTTTGATGTTGTTGACACTACGTTGTGCCATTTCATTTTGAGATTATTTTCCATTGAATATTAAAGGTATAATGGAGGATTTTCCCAAATTTTAGAAAAGAACCGCCCTCTCCACTTTTTGAAAAAATGCTCCCGAGAGGGAACGCCTATTAAACGTGTGCACGAGAGAGCATGCACGAGCCTAGTTCTCCTCGTGCACGCTCCGTTTACAAGTTGCTGTCGGCATGGCTCTACAAGCCTCCTTTCCAAAAGAAGATTTGCACTTTTTCCACTATGTCAGACTCGCCACCGGTAAGTGGAAATCTATTTACGACAAGCATCTCTTTAGCTAACTTTAGCATGCTACAGGCCAACAAGCAACCTATCGCCGAGAGCGGGGAGGCACTGGCAGCGGTCGGAGGCTTTTATATACTGTCAATGGTCGGACGCCGTGGCCGTCTGCTCGCTGACCTGTCACTGTACGTACGACGGCCTTACGTAAACATATCCCAGAATGATTGACAACTAGGAGGACCAATAGTCTTGATGATCCACCCGGAAAAAGAAAATCCTCCACTATACCTTTAAAGTTCATAAATAAGTGTTTTGGCATGCCTGGCCAAGTGGCATTACCCATAGTATTGGAATGGTATGTGGTATTGGATTTAATTCTTGCATGTTTTGTTTTGTTGTGCATTATCAAAAAACATCCCCCCTCTATTTCTTGCACAAATCACACCCTGCACATACTAATAATAGTGTAGTTGAAGATATAGTGCAAAGGGCTGCATGTGAAAGTTATCAATGCGCATGCAAAATACAAGACAATATTAGGTATGTAGCCGACGCTCACTACACTCAAAACCTTCTTGTTCTTAGTACCATGTTGTTTCCATAGAAACAGCCCAATCAGGGAACATTTTTAAAACAATATGACAGATCACAGATGGAGGCTGGAATCTACAACTTTGTGACAAACAAAACCTAAAAGGCAACAAATGTCTTCTTCTGGCGTTATGAAGGCTCCCTGCTGCTTCTCCTAGGTTCTGAAACAATTAGTCAATTGATCGATTACTCAACTGACAGGAAATTACTCAATTGTCAAACAAAAATGCCCAGCATTTGTTCAAGTTGGTTCAAGCTTGTACAAATGTAAAGATCTGCTGCATTTCTGTTTTGGATCATTGTATCTTCATCTGTTGGGGATGTCTTCAGGCAATTTGAAGACATCCCCTTAGGCTCTAGGAAATGGGGGTCCAGAGATCAATCTGAGCAGTCCCAAGGCAATAGAAGTGATAAATAATAGAAACTGTTTTGTTTTTCTTACTTAAGGTTTTTCTTTCTTGTGAATACTGCATACTTTCACCTCTTTAAGTCTCTAAAAACCTTCATATGAAACAAGCTGATAGGGAAAAATCACTGTTTGGTTATGATGGCCGAAAAAAATATCAATTAATATATTAGTTATTAATCAATAGTAAATTAATCAACTAGTATTTTTCATTATGTGCTTGCAGCTTCTCAAATATACAAATGTGCTGCTTTCCTTCGTTTTATATCATTGTAGAGTGAAGATCTTTGGGGTTTTGGACTGGTGATCGGTCAAAAAAGTGATTTGAATAGGTTACTTCTTGCTCTGCAACACTGTGATGGGCCTTTTTCTCTATTTTACAGACTAAAAAATGAATCCTAAGATAACAGACTGATAAGTTGCAGCCCTACCACTCCTAATTTATGTTGACAGTAAAGCTGTCACCTGAATGTCATGGATGGTCACAAGTAGCTTAATTTTAAGAGGTCCCAACACAAGGGAAGGAAACAATGAAAAAATTAAATAACTAAAAATATTTTTTAGAAAAGGTGTACAGGTGCACACATACTGCATCCTGCACCAATAGAATGTATAATGCCATACACATTTAAGGTATGTAGAATAAACTAATAATTCAGACAACTGTTGGACTGACTTTTTTTTTTCCATCTGCCATGCAACTCTCTGTTGCCCCCCAGAATGGACTTGTCTGGTTCTCCTTCTGTCTTTAACCCCTCTTTCTGCCCCACACTGTTTTTACTCTGTTACTCTCCTCTTGTTGTGCTTCCCTCCCTCCTCGCTGCTACCTGTCCCCTCCCAGAGTCACACCCTGCCACTGCTCGCAGGGTCCAAAGTGCTAGAGTGATAACAGAGCAGACAGGGTGTAGAGGCCACTGTTTTAACAACCATTACCAGGATGGGTGCTGACAGCTAAAGTGGCTGTGCGTCCCTGCCTCTTTCTCTCTCTCTCCTTCTCAGCTTTGGAAGTGTGCGTGTGGAACAACGCTCCAATTAGGGCACGTGGAGGAGTGGCAGTAGAACAAGGACTGTGATGAAAACGGTGGAATTTGTTGTGCTGTTAGGGGGGGATGCGTATTTCTGAAAAAACGTAACACCAGACAGGGCTAAGCTCATACTAAGGAGAAACTGCATCAGAAACAAAGTTAAAAAGCTACTCAAACTGACAAGAGGAACAATTATACAAAAAGCTGCCGAGATGAAAGAGGTATTGTTTATTTTTGTTGGGATTTCTATGGTAACATTTAGGCAATTGAATGAATGAGACCAGCCCTGAATACTAACCTGAGTTGTTGTTTCAGTTATACGTCACAAAGATCAGCTTTACTGCCTTTAAATCCCCATTTCCTATTGGGAGTCCAAATAAACTGAAAAAATTCTTACTCAATTAGGTGGGAGTTGCTTGCCATGAGCTTTAATCCAACTTATCTCTTTATTTCTAATTAAATGTGGCATGGTTGCTTTGTTTAATGGTGAGAAAGCTACAGAATGCAGCCACAGCGCCTGTAATCTCGAAAAACAATCAGCAGCTCAAGATAAAAGCCAAATCCACAGTAATTATTGCACCTTAAACACAAGGGTTTATGCTCATATCTTTCTCCTTTGTTTTAATTTGGGGAACAGCCAGACAGAAGATATAATAGACGGCTGTAATTATGAGAAGATTGTGAAACAGGATTATTGGTTAATGCTTCACATACAGTAGAGCATTCCCGGTGAAAGGAAATTCTTTTCAGTGGAGCAGAGGAAATAAAGCAATGCAACATCTCTGCATCTCAATACATTAGCAATGAGGACGTTGTTTATTCTGCTAGATTAAATTAGGAATAGTATAAAACAGAGAATTACAGGTAAATGAGATAACTTCCCAGGGACAGAGAAGGGCAGAAACAGAATCTCTTTCCCCCAGTGGGTTTGATGTTCCCTGTGGTTAAAGAGCCTTGTCTTGTCATATCTGTTGTGTCAGAGGCAAAACAAGACTAACAAATTATTTCCTGTTTTTCGTTTTCAGCCTGAAGCAACACCAGCAGTAAGCCACGGAGACAGGCTACTCTGGAGACGAAGACAGAGATTATTGGAATAAACGACTTCAGAAAAAAAGGACTTGTCAGAAACCGAAGAGTATGAGAAGGTAGTGCAGAGTAACTTCAGAGCGAGAGAGTGAGAGCGTGTGCGTGTGCGTGTGCGTGTGCGTGCGTGCGTGTGTGTCTCTCATAGGCACCCATGCATTTGCAGTATGCATTTGCAGTATGCATGTGTGGGTCATTGCGACTGTGTTTATTTCTATCTTTGATCTAAAAATATATCTCTGAGATTTATTTAGCACCCAAGTGTTTGATATGAGTTCTCGCTACCCAACAGCCGTCAAAAGACTTGCGGCTGCATATTGCCATATAACTCCTGTGTGAGCCACAATCCTAAACTTTAACTGATGTCAGTGCGTTGCCCAGAGTGGTAATAATCATTACAATGATACAATGATAGTCATAGAGCAGCAGTAATAATAACTCTGTAACTAGCCGTCCCCCAAGTGCTCTGACAGTGATCCAAGTCTTCTGTTTCTAAATGCATTTCATATACAGTGATGGTGGCACATGCATGGCTCACTTTCAGACCACTTGAGACCTACTCAGGTCCCGACCTTTAAGTCCAAGGACGAGAAAACTCCCAACGACCTCAGCCATTACAGGTTGCATGAATTTGCATTAAAAAGGTATTTTTGGTTTGAATCTTGTGTTATCTATAAATGTAGTGGATTGGTGTCACTTTTTTCAAATGGTGGATGTGTCATTTTAAAACCCTTTTTTTCCGCGTATTTCATACAATCAAAACCTTGAGCTATGGTATGGTTACAGTAAAGAGGGCAGTGGAGAAAAGCAGCACAAAGACTTCTGAACTCCTGCTCTGAGGTGTGCCCTGTGCAACTTTGTGAATCATTTATTGTTGAAAACATTCCCACAGCACTGAATACTGATGTCAGATGCAGTCTGGAGGTGACAAAAATTATCTTCTCTGTTGAGATGGGTGACATGTAGATAATATTTTTGAAATCTTTCTGTGAGAAAAACAAAAAAACAAAAAAAATCACTCCCAATCCATGTAGCAGCCAATGTACAATACAACTGGGATGTAATTAAATGCATGCAAAATGTGAAATATTGCATTCACTTGCCTTTTTGGAAACCTATTTCTTGCGCGTTTTGGCAATAGCGCTGCTTTCTAGCGATAGCTTCATAATGCATTACTGCACATGCTTGCACCTGAGCAAAGAGGTCACCTTTTAGTACTGAACTGGTTTCTTTTCAACATCTAATTTATTCATCAACAAATTTTAACCTTTTGATACCTGGAAATTACATGAGTCACCGCTGTATAACACCGCTCATCTGTAGAGTCTTCAGAGTGTCTGTAAAGGGAGTTTCAACAATGGTTTGTAGCAGCACAAGATGAGCAAAGGGAAGACACGCTCCACTTTCCTGCGCTGGCACTAAGCAGCATTTCTCTATAACCTGGGGAAAGGATTGAAAAAAACACAACACTCAATGCTAAGCTATCTTCTGTAATTTATTGTTGGTTCAAGCTATTATTTTCTCTGTAAACACATTAAAAATGTTTTTATTTTGTGATTTGTTTATTTCATGGTGAAAGGAGTGAATTACGAGTGACCTGATTAAACTTGTATTTCTTCTGCAGACAAATGGATGAGTAATGGTTTTATGCAATCACACTAATATTAAGAACCATAAGAGGGTTTGAAGTGAAATTGTTTAACGAACAAAAAAAGCAGTTTGTGTAAATAAGCAATAGCTGCAGGTGAAGTTTGTGTTTTAAGTACAAGAGTTTTGTATTCATAGTGTTTGTCTGCACTGAGCTACAGGGTGATAAGGGAAATGTGTTTCACATGGATATTACTGAAAAATACAAATATGCTGGCACTGAAATGAGAATAAAATGGCTTTTGGTGGGTGATGTTGTTAAGTGGATAACCATAAGTGAAAATGAACTCATCCTGAGCCGAGGAGTCAGTGTTGATGGACCAAAATCCAGCATTGGAAGACAGTGATCATGAAGGGATTTTTATAACAGCTGTTTTCATGAGGACAACCACAATCACCACAAAGACGTCCCCTCAGAGAAACATCCGATATGTGACTGTTTTGCCACTGGATTCATAAAACAGCCAAAAATGGCGATGCAGAGTCCTGCATCGTCGTTTTTGTAGTCACAAACTGTTGGATTTTAACATGTCTAAAATTACCAATCCCTCTGTTGTCGTTATGCTACGGGAAAAAAAAAACCCCACAAAAACAAGAAGTAATTTGCCATTTTGGATCTGCATCATGACTGCTTTGATTACTATTTACACTCATTTCTCACACTGACTCATTTCTCTCCAGCACTGGTGTATTCACAATAGAAGCGGTGTCGGGGTGTGGCGATATCACAGTCTGTGCAGAGAATGACTGTGCCATGAGTCACATCATTTACCAGATGTCACATAATATATGACAGAGATGTATCTATGGGTAGGACATTTGTGACATGATGTTTGCAGGTAGATGTCTGTATGTGAAGCTGTAAACTGCACTGGCAGTGGGAGACTCAATGTGAGCTGTATACCATGAGCACATTTGCAAATACATCTGATGAATACAATGAAGATGACACCTATATATATTTTCTCTTGCAAAATCCAGACCTGTGTTTTTCTTTTTCTGTGTGTTTGCACAGCCTTGTAGATGTGCGAAATTTGCTTTTCCTGCCAGCGACTATCTGTTACCACACATGCACAACCTCGAGCTTTGCAGTATCACCCACACATTAATATTTAATTATTATTCTTATTAATTAATCTCCTTTTACTTTTAGTGTCAATCACTTTGTCTTGTTATTCCCTTTTCACAAATCTTTGATACAAGATATAGATATCCAATAATAACAAATTATATTGTAGTGTTAAATTAGGCAAACGAAATCAGATGGGACGAAATGTAAAATCAGACTCTCCGGTGGAACAGAACAAACAGATATGTTATAAAATCAATACCCATATCAATATTTGAGTTTCAAAAAGTATGATGACAGAAAACAGTTATAATATTTATTATTTTTACATAAGGTATTTTTTTAAAGAGTTATTGGTAATATAAGAAGTATTGCTTGTAGGAATTATATAACTTCCTTCAGCGTAAAAAAAGTGTAGTGGCAAACCGCCAACGACATCAGGAGAAATTATTACACTTGTATGAAATATACAACCCCAAATCAGAAAAAGTTGGGACAGTATGAAAAACACAAATAAAAATTGAAAGTAGTGATTTCTAAATGTACTTTGACTTGTATTTCATTGCACACAATGTGAACACAAAATATTTCATGTTTTGTCAGGTCAACTTAATTTCATTTGTAAATACATCCTTTCCTGTCATTCAGACCTGCATATACATCCTTTCCTGTCATTCAGACCTGCAACACATTCCAAAAAAGGTTGGGACAGGAGCAATTAAGGACCAGTAATCAGGTAAATTGGTTAAATAATGATGTGATTTGAAACAGGTGATGTCAACAGGTGATTGTAATTATGATTTGGTACATAAGCAGCATCCAAGAAAGGTCTAGTCCTTTAGGAGCAAAGATGGGCCAAGGATCGCCAGTTTGCCAACAAATACGTGAGAAAATTATTGAAATGTTTAAAAACAATGTTCCTCAAAGAAAGATAGGAAGACATTTGCTTATTTCACCTTCAACAGTGCATAACATAATTAAAAGATTCAAGGAATGAGGAGGAATTTCAGTGCGTAAAGGACAAGGGCACAAGCCTAAGCTGAACAACCGTGATCTCTGATCCCTCAGGTGGCACTGCATCAAGAATCATTATTCATCTATAAGCGATATCATCACATGGGCTCAGGACTACTTTGGCAAACCTTTGTCAAGTACCACAATACGTAGTTACAGCCACAAATGCCAGTTAAAACTGTACTGTGCCAAAAAGAAGCCCTATGTTAACAGTGTCCAGAAGCGCCGTCGACTTCTCTGGGCTTGGAGGCATCTGGGATGGACCATCACACAGTGGAAACGTGTACTGTGGTCAGATGAATCAGTATTTCAGGTATTTTTTTGGAGAAATGGACGTTGTGTGCTCCTGACCAAAGAAGAAAAGGATCATCCAGACTGTTACCAGCAACAAGTCCAAAAGCCAGGGTCTGTCATGGTAAGGGGTTGTGTCAGTGCCCTTGGCAAAGGTAACTTGCACTTCTGTGATGGCACCATTAATGCTGAAAAGTACATAGAGATTTTGGAGCATAATATGCTGCCTTCAAGAAGACATCTTTTCCAGGGACGTCCATGCATATTTCAACAAGATAATGCAAAACCACATTCTGCACACATTACAAAGTCCTGGCTGCGGAGGAAGAGGATACAGGTACTTGACTGGCCTGCCTGCAGTCCCGACCTGTCTCCAATAGAGAATGTGTGGCGCACGAAGACCCCGTACTGTTGCCCACCTTAAGACTTGTTTGCAGCAAGAATGGCACAAAATTACACTTGAAACACTTCATCACTTGGTGTCTTCAGTCCCTAAATGTCTTTTAAGTGTTGTGAAAAGGAATGGCAACATTACAAAGTGGTAAATGCTTTACTGTTCCAACTTTTTTTTTAAATGTGTTGCAAGAACCAAAATAGGAATTTTGTTTTTTTGAAAGAAAAACAATAAAAATCATGAGGAACACATTAAATTATGTGCTGTTGTATTGTCTGCAATGAAATACAAGTCAAAGTACATTTAGAAATCACTACTTTCTTTTTTTATTTGTGTTTTCCATACTGTCCCAACTTTTTCTGATTTGGGGTTGTAATATTCAGCTTTAAGGAAAACAAGCAGAGGCACTACTTCACACAGAAAAGGACATGTACCACCAGTATTTAATGAGTTTAAACAGTCATCTAGTGGAGATGTGACGAAATTTCTCCCCATGAGATCTTGTGATATTAAAACGTGACAATATTTATCACGGAGGCGAAAAGTTGTCTTATCAGTATACAAGTGTTAACTGCTGTAAAAGCCTAAAGAAGAAGAAGAACAGTACACAAGTGCAGAGCAGCAGCCAGCATGACAGAGTCTGGCTTTGACCTGGAAATTAGCATAGAAGATACCTATTTATGTCGGCAGTACCGAGGACCGAGTCACATTTAATCAATCGGTGCCAAATGTCAGCATTTTGAATTCCCGGTAGAAACGCCGCAGGAATAAGGTCTGAAGAGGTTAGTTATACAGGAGAGAAGCCAGTCATTTGCGTTTGTGGCAAAAACCTTTCATAGTGCTCGTTTTTCATTTTGTGCCTTTCAAAAAATAGTTTTCTTTAAAATGGGGTTAAAATCTTTCCTCGTCTCGTTCTCGTGAACTCAATATCATGTATCGTCTCATCTCGTGAGCTGAGTGCCTATCATCTAGTGACCTAATTGACAAGAAGACATGATGCATCAGGATGAGTCTGAATCAGCTCAGCAGGTGACAGTGATTGATCGATCACATCATACATTTGCTTTGCGGTAATTTATCAGAGCACCACATCCCAATCTTAGAAAAAAAAGAAAACTTACATTCTTGCAAGTTAAGAGAGTTAAAAACAACAACGTCCCTGGGGGAGACCCTTAATTGTATTTCATTAAACATTTTATTAAAGCGTTTCTTATAAAGAGCATTCTGTTCTGTTTTTCAGTGCTTTCTGTAATGGTAACACTACATGCTTTCCAAATTACCTCAAACATATTTCTGGAATTTCTAAGAATTTCTTACATACCGGTACCAATATATTTGTGAAAGCTAAAATAGGCTGATAATATCGACAATGCCGATGCATCATTCATGCACACCAAAACTATCTCCCAACTAGGGATGGGCATGATTAATTGACAATCGATAATTGATCATTAAGAATTTTGTTGATTACATTAATTTGTTATCGATTAAACTAATGCAGGATGCGTTGTGTACTGTGAGTCTTGAAGCAATGAAATGAATTTCACTGTGTGGCAGCAATTAAACATGTTACCACCCGGGGGCAACATTTGACGCCATACTCAGTTACCTGCGAGTTTCCATTTTGATTTCAAAAGTAATCATGAAGAGGTCACGGCGAAGTGTGGTGTGGGACTATTTTGATTTAAAAAACTACTTAGTTCACTGCAAACACTGCAATGTCGTGTAGAAGTACAACACGGCCACGACTCAAATGATGTACCACTTAAACTAAGTGCATCCGACCCTGGTTAATGTCGGTGGCGGTGCATCCTGCTCTCAGTCTCAACCTAGTTGTCCTAGCATCAAGTCGGCGTTAGCACGGAGGAGCTGTGATGCACAACGAGCAGAAATAATTACCCAACACAGAGACTGGCTGCTAACACGAAACTGGTTGAACTGGGAGAGGCAGTGGGGACCAGTAGGGCGGCTATCCCACAGGCTGGGGGAGACAAGGCTGCGTTGTCTGACACGGACGAGGGGAGCGCAAACACTGGAGTTGCGGCCTCCCAGTCCTCTGCTATGGCACAACTCCTTGGGGAGCACTATACCACTCAATGTGAGGCTGACATCGAAGCAGAACTTCAGAACATTCTGAGGGAGAGTCCCCCACCCCTGGATTGCACACCTACATACTACATACTGAAAGTGAACGGAATATGGTTCCCCGGGCCGGCCAAGTTAGTGCGGAGGTACCTGTGCATCCTGGCAATGTCAGTCCCCTCAGAGTGGGTGTTTTCCGCGGCTGGACTGACGGTCACCAGGTTGCTGTCGCGTCTGACCCCAGATCATGTCAACATGCTTATCTTTCTCAACAAAAATCAGTAGACTGGCGCAGAAGTTGTATGTGTATTATGAGGCTTTGTTAAGTAGCCTAATTAATTGTTAGGTAGGCTAATCTCTCTCACCCTCTTTCTCGACTCCATGCCTTGGATAGTTTTGAGTTACATTTTGACAAAACCTGTCAGATCTAAGTATTATTATGTTTTTGGTTAAGTTATTGTTTAACATGATTCTTTTTTTAATTATTTTGGAACAAACAAGGGTCTCTGTTTAAGAACGCCGCCTCACAGCCGCAGGTTCCACTGCTTTAGAGCACTGCAGCGCATATATCTTCAAGTTTAGCCTAACCCAGCATCCAGTTTAACAGCCACATGTTCTTCTTGTAATAAAGATCTCATCGAGGAAAAACACACTGTATTTTTGTATTTTCATTGCATTTTTAATTTATAAAAAGTTAAATAATGAATTTTAATATAAAAATATTAATGATTAATCAATAGTCGATCGTTAATTCTCCAGACAATCAACTAAGAACATTTTATTGAATGCCCATCCCTACTCCCAACCACTTTGATAAACCTACAGTAATAATTTGCATCTCATAGTAGACTTAGCAGGAGATGTTCTTGTTCCTATCATAACACTGCAGTGTCTTATACACATACACATAATATAGACTTTCACCATGGTGACAACCCATAATTAATTCATACAGAAAAGTAGGAAGCACATGGAAAGCAACGACCATTAAAAAGTGTAATCTGAACTGTGTGGATGTGACTTGTGTTGAATTACAAATACAGATGAAAATGGTGAAAGATTTTTTTTTAAAGTTTTTAAAAGAACAAGCCATTTGTTCTGATCAAGCAATTAGCAGCAAAGCGTAGCTCCCTCAAGAAAGTTTCCATAGTAACAGCTTTTTCAGTTAGATGAGGAAAGAGAGGTGGAGAGTGTGAGGTAATTCTAAGAGCACCATCACAGAAACAAACCTGATGCCTTCTTTAGAATATTGTATACACATAAGTATAATAACCACAGACTTTCAACATGAGTGTGGTTACACTGAGCTTCAAGATATCTCAATGAAGTAAAATGAAGAGAGAGAAGAAACGGCGGCAGGAGGGAGAGGAAATCAGTGCGAACTGGAGATTCTGTTCACTCTTAACGGCCCACTGTAGTCAACAGGAGATGAACTAAATAAAACATTGAAGCTGGTATTATGTCATTTTCACTGTGATATTCAACCTGTGTATCATAAGTCAGTGGGTGTAAGAATACTAGGCCACCACTCCACTTAGCCCACAGTAGGGCATGTTATCTCAGCTCATCCATATTTATGCCCCTGTCAATGTAACCCTATGTTCTGCTGGGATGTGTTTCTGCAAAGGCAATCGTTCTACTGTAGTTGCAGTTCACAGCTCTGCTCCGTTAGAGTGGCTTTGCCTCACTGTAAAGTTTAGAATTAGCTGTGGTAATTGATTGTGTAATAGTTCCACACCACATGAAGGAGTATCTATGAAGCTAACTTATTGCCAAAACCCAATCAAAACATGTTTTACAAATGCCATACAATTCACCAACAAACAGTGTGGTTTGCAAATACAAAAGACCATTAGCACACTAATGCATTTTGTTTTGCGAACACAAAACATTCCTATCGCACAAGTATACAACATATTCCTAATACATTATGCTTTACAAAAAAATAAATCATGTCTTACGTACAAAAAACATATCCGACAGACAAAAAAATATCACGTGACTTTTGGCACAATCATTCCACAGTGATTATGCAGAGGATTTTATCACAAATGATCCGAGTCATTCACCCTCCACAACAGAACCAAAATAGAATTTATTTTTGAAAAAAAAAAACAATAAAAATCATGAGGAACACATTAAATGATGTGCTGTTGTATTGTCTGCAATGAAATACAAGTCAAAGTACATTTAGAAATCACTACTTTCTTTTTTTATTTGTGTTTTCCACACTGTCCCAACTTTTTCTGATTTGGGGTTGTATATTACACTTATATTCCATACTATTATTATTATGTTACTATTTATTACCATAAATAAAAAAAAAATGTTTTACTGTTAATGACAAGGGACGTTTGTTTGGTCGCCTGTCAGTGGCGTCATGTAACCTTTAGTCTCGCTTTGCCAGACCCTCCTCCAAAGCGCGCTGAAGGATGCTACTCCACATAGCATTCAGGGATGGGAGGAAAACATGCTCTGGTTTAATTGCATTTCTTCCAATCAGAATCATCATGGGCGGTGCTAAACTCCGCACAGAGCCGCTGCAAAATAGTCGTGCGAGAGAAAACTCTGATTGGACAGATAGTCTAGCTAGCTGTTTCAATTTACCCTGCAGAGATCTGAGGAGCAGTCAACAATATTACTCATAAATCCACCGAATTTAAAGTTCTAACACAAAAAAAGCGGAAGGAAACAGGAAATACATGCATCCAGCGGAATATCCTGTAGCACCGGAGCAATCCCGGAAGTGGAACGCGAAGGATATGGACCATGTAACCTTTGACCCCTCTAGTTACTTTAACATCCATCAAAACACGGTATACACCAGCATACTCAGTAACTGTAATACAACTTTTTTTCTGCCACACAGCATTATTTTTTTATTGATTACATGTTCAACACGCTCATAAAGTTATTTTTAGTAGGATTGTATTGACCAGTTACCAGCACTGGGCTAACCCACGATTAAGTTTGCCACGTATGTCTGCTTCACTCACCCGGTGCTTAGAGACTTCAGTCGGCATGAGAGCGGACAACAGCCCCGGGGACACATAGTTAACATTAGCCCCTAGCCAGCTAGCAACAAGCCACTATCATTCTGAAGTCTGAACAGCGCCATCCGTACGTCTCCGTTAACGTTACCAGGGTTCATGCCGAAAATCTCCTCCCTGCCAAAAATCATTATGTTTGCTTGCTTGCTCGCTAACTGGTCAGCTACCACAGCAAATCGAATCCCGAAAGACAATTATGTGGGTAGAAACCTCAGCTTTTTCATTAGAATGTCAGGGATAAATGTTACCAAATTACATATTGTAAAATTAAACCTTGGCAGGAAACTAGCTCGTAGTAGTATCAGTGACTCACAGTAATGGTACCCAGAGAACCAGTATAATGGATGCTACAGTTTCCTCTATGTGACCCCGTACAACTGTACTCTTTATGAGTGTGAAGCAATCGTAAACACTGAGTCACCCCTCCTGACAACTGGTAAATGAACAATTTATTTCAGGGGAGAACAACGCTGGCTGGTAACATTTCTGGATTTTGATTCAATTGTACTTTAATTTAATAGAGTAATAACAATCCCTGTCTGCTGGAAAATGTTCCCCTAATGATGTAGGTGTAGAGGCTTATATTAATTTATAAAAACCTCTTTCAATGATCACAAAGAACAAGGACAAACAACGAGCACAAAATTATTTTTGTCTCTGAATACACATAGGAGACAATTAACCTGCATATATGAATCACCCTTCCACAATTCAAAGACAACTTACTTATAGTTAAGGTGTCTCTCACTTCACCCATCAAATGTTGTGTCTGCATGACCCTAACTGGCTGTATGTCAGCAGCGGTGATGTGACCTCAGACAGCCCAGTAGCAACAGATTTCCACTCTGCCGCTCCGCTCCATGCAGCATTCTGTTCATTGTCAGAGCCTGTCAGAGCTTCCCTGTCAAAAATCATTGTCGCCATCACAATATTCAGCCCTACTGCCGGCTGGCAGTTTAGACAGTGGATCACACATGCTGGCGGGTGACACAAGCAGCCTGACACACATGCAGCAAGCAAGACTGAATGGATCTGCATCAACACCAAAGTACTTGCGGTGTTGTGTACTAATTTTTGAAGACAGAGATGCGAAGTTAGAGAACCAATCTCACATCTCTGTTGCGATACCTGACCTGTCTTGGTCGATTTATCCATGCAGGACTACAGGCTGACCTTCGACCTGGCAAACCTCAACTGTCCAGATCTAAAATCTGAAACTACATCTATCCAAATCTCATCCTATTGGCAGTTTTTTCGCCTTGTAAGAAAAACAAGAGTCAAGACTCAACACTGGACCAAATGGTTTGAGTGATTGAACAACAATGTTATAGTCCAGCTGTGTTCAAGGTCAAGATTAACTCAGTAAAATAGCAATGTTAATGTCAAAAAAATGTGTTTACATGATGGCCCTTCTTGTAAATTTGTATCCTATCTGCTTTTGTAGCCAAGGCCAATAGTTACATGATAATAAAATAATATCATGAGTGACCCTGACAGATAACTCCAGTATTCTTAACCTTGTTTTAAACTAAAGACAACAAGGCATTACATCAATTATCATCAATTCTTCTCCATGCACTTGGCATCGAGGGACAAAGACTGTTTTACGCAGTACTAGATACAGGTACTACATATGCTACTGTAGTGGATGGACTTAAAAAACACTTTGTTCCTAAAGTAAATGTGGTTGTGGAACGTCACAAATTTCGCCAGAGAGCACAGCGACCAGATGAGTCGATAAACCAGTATCTAGCCTCATTACATGAACTGGCTGCACTGTGTGAGTTTGGTGAAATGGAGGAACAAATGATTCAAGATCAACTGATAGAGTGTGTTGCCAACACACACATACGAGACAGACTTTTGTTAGAAGCGGATCTGACCGTGGCTAAAGCTACTTCGCTGGCCCTGCAGATGGAGGCTGGTCTACAGAATGCTGACGTCCTCTCCGACACTACTACTACTACTACTACTACTACTACTACTACTACTGCGTCGGTGAGAGCCATACATATGCAGCAAAGGAAGGCCTGCCAGAAAGAAAAAAGGACACCTGCTTCAACAATGGCGCTTACAAATAGTTGCCGCTCCTGCTACCATTGTGGATCCACCACACACCTTGCAAATAAACAGTCATGCCCTGCTGCTAAAGTGACGTGCAATTCCAAAATGTGTCAATCTGGACAAAAGGATGTGCGTGAAATAGTGATAAACGAACTGACTGTGCTTTTAATGCCTGGTACTGTGCAAGATAAAATGATCTGTATTGTGCAAGTGAATGCAAATGGACACTGTCATGATATTGAGCTAATAGTAGATATCGGTTCATCAGTTTCTATCATTCCAGAGAGCACATACCAGACTCTCTTTCCTGCATGTGAACTTTCTGAGCCTGCAGTGAACCTGTTCACATATTCAAGAGAGAAAATACCTGTTCAAGGGGTGTATGCATGCCAGTTATTTATGATGGGCATTCTACTACAGGCTTATTTGTAGTGGTAAAGTCAGGCACTGCTCTATTAGGGCTAGATCTAGTTGCAGCATTGCACATGTGTATTGAGGGCTCAAAAGTTGTTAAAGCCGACAGCTCTGATGATCCTACTGCACCGAAGGCACCTACTGCACCAAGCACAATACCACAGAATGCATCTGAGATCCAGGTACAGGAGATTGGCTGTGCAAAGGGATTTGTGCACAAAATTCAACTCAAACCAGAGGCTGTGCCAATACAACAAAAACTCATAAGACTTCCCCTGCCTAACACAGGAGAAGCTGAAGTGGAAACGGACACAGTAGCTGCTGTTTTCATGGAGTCTTTGCATGCCATGTCCTTATCAGAGTTTACCGCCGCATGTGACACTTGTCCTGAACTGACTCAATTGCGACAGCAAATACAGAAAGGCTGGTGAACACTAGGGGCGCTAGAGTGCGCAGGAGGTTATACAAGTGAATGTTATGTACGTAGAAGAAGGAGAAGAAGAATATTAAAGTGGGAAATAGTATATTATACATGTCTCTCAGCTCATACTTAAAATACCTTTACAAAACACCACGGAGACGTAACAGAACCCTGGGTAAATATTGGAGATGAAAAACAATTGAGACACATCTAGTAAAGTGATCCCGACTGGTCCTGGCTAACGCCGCCATGCTAACCCTGCTAACTGCTAACATTACCGGAGGACCAGGCAAGCGGGCCACGGCTGTTTACAATGTGTAGCCTGTTCAGCAGCCGTAGCTGACAACAGTGAATTATTGAAAGCCAAGAGAGGGGGGATGTAAACTGGGAAGAGAGGGCCGTGAGTTTGCAGTGTGTTTAGCGATTGTTGCCATAATTCTAAGCCAACAAAGTGTGTTCAGTCGGGTGGTGAGGACGGCAAGATAGCTAACGTTAGTTTTATTTTTAGCAGTGGACGGTGAGGTTGTGGTGTTTTAGAGGTGCCTACTGTAATTGTAAGCCGAAAAACTGTGTCTGTCAGTGACGTACAGAGCTCCGCGTGAGCACAGGCTTTTATGACTGCCAATGTGGCCAGCCTCTAACGTTAGCTACACAATGTGCTGTTAAGTAATGTCTGGTAACATTGTTGTGAATGCTGCAGTTTCAGCCTGGCAACCAACGTGAACTTCAAGTCTGGGTAGGAGGGGGCGGGGAAAACGACTCTCTCTCCAGTATTTTGAATTTGTACTGCACTAACTATTTTGAACACTAGCTGTCAGTATTACATATTGCACCTTTAAGCTCTGTACGTTTTTCCACCTGGAATGTTAATGGAATGGGGAATCCCATCAAGAGAAGGAAGGTTAAGGCCATTGTTAAAAAAACTAAAACAAAACATGACCTTACCCCCTGTCATATTTTACATGGTTTAACAAGATAACAAATACATGTATATGGAATGGTAAAAAGCCCCAGCTACATTTTTATAAATTACAAAGACCAATTGATAGAGGAGGTTTGGGTTTACCAAATATGTTGTATTATTACTATGCTTTTAACTTAAGGCATCTGGCCCACTGAGCCCCACCCTGGTATTGTATTGAGCAATCTGTTCTTGCCCCATTATCACAATTACAAAGCCTGTAATCCTTGGAGTATGTGGTACAGCAATTTGGAATCCCTAGGTCTCCATTTTATTGATATTTGCAACTTCGCCATCTGGTAGTGGGTCCAGGTATTCAGCCCCGAAGGCACCAAAATGTTTAGATAAGGTGTTGTTGAAATGTGGAAAAGGTCATGAGGCTTCTGGGTATTTTTCTATGTTATGCAGAACCTGGAGGATGGAGACTGGACAGCCCTCAAAAAGACATGGGAAAGGGATCTGAGTATTACACTGGATGATGAGGAGTGGGACAGAATCTGTAGGAATATTAAAACGTTGTCACTCGATGTGAGGGTGCGCCTCATTCAGTTTCAAGATTATGCATTCTATTGGACTCCCTCCAGATTGTTTAGAATTGGTCTGAAAGACAGAGGACGGCCAATTACTTCATGTCCTATGGTCCTGTGATAAGGTCCAGGAATTTTGGACCGGGATGCATGATAACATACGTCAGGTTTCAGGGACAAAGGTTCCATTTAGCCCCCCCAGGATGAAGATCAGGGCCTGGGGGAAAGCTATTTTGGCCATTCCAACGGCCCGCTGCAGCTGTTTTATACAAGTCTGCTCAGGTTTTTCTCTATTATTCACACCAAACGATAAAACCAGTTTTTCACTGTGGAGGAGACGGCAGTTTTGACCAGCATGGCTTCAGCATGGCTAAAGGTGGCTCCAGGGAAACTGTCAATTTGTAACTCCGGGTGTCTAAAAGCTGGAAATCTGGCAGCATTAGAGTCCCCCACTTTTTGCTGGCTACCAGATTCCAGGCCGTCATTTTTTTCTTTGTGTGTGCATGTCTGAAAGGTCTGTGTGGTAGTGTGTCAACCATGGGCGTGGCAAACTGCAGCTGGCTTTGAGTGAACTCACGTGCAGGAGGGGCCAGCATCCCCTGAGGCTGTGCAGCAGTAGCTGCTGTGATGCCCCTTGATGGTGAGAAGCTTTTATAAGTCTGTAAACAATGCGCGTCCTCATACTGAAGTCACTAGCAGCCTGGCCCCTTCATGCACCCTAAAAAAATCTTGTAATGAATTTTTTAGGGTGCATGCACATCGCAAACTATCAATTTCACCATCTTTCATGACAAATCAATCTCATTTGTTCAATGGAAAAGTAATTTGATTTAAATAAATCGGGACCTCTTTGCAAACAAGTTACATTTGATACAAAAATACTAAACAAATTTACTGTTTACCAAAAACCTATTTACCCAATATAGTTGCTCCTTTGCTCCAAATTGTAGTTGGCACATTCTGGCTTACAAGAAACAAAAAGGGATTGAGTGTAGGCATATTACACGGATGTCCCACAACACCTACACTACAAGGCCATGCATAAACTGGGCCAGTGAGGCAGCATTTGGCCTAATACCATATGTATCTGGGCCTCGACTCAGGAGGGGAAAAGGCAGTGTAATAAGTCTGTCTGTCAGCTGACGGCTACATCTGATGGTTTACCCCCCTGTGACTGCTGTCATCTCAGCATCCTGCTCACAGCCTGCAGAGCGCACCCCAAAACAAGGATCTAAATCTGTTACCAGCCTACAGACATACACACATACAGGACATGTGCACAGACAGTCTGCAGCTGAAATTAGGTTGTCAAAGCTAATAGGCAGCTAGTCAGGTGCTTTGTCTTCCTGTCAACCAAATCCAATCAATAACCATAATTGCTGGTGCCAATGCGCAATTGCCTTAATATATCTATGAATTTAAAGGAGGACATCTAACTTGTCTTATAAAAATAAGAAGTCATTTTTTAAAAAGGTATCAGGTTTGGGGTTGTTGTTTTTTTTCCATTGAGACTTAAAGAGAACTATGTTTGGAGGCATTTTGCTTTGACTGACAGCTGCTTGTTTGCTTGCTGCTCTTTGGCTCCATTTAATTTATTCATCCTTGCCTAAATTTAGCTTTCTGTCTTCATCTTTCTGACACAATCACAGAGACTGTGTCTCAAATCCAGACTATGCTATTCAGTACATACTACAATAATCTTCATAGTTTAATGCATTAGCAGTTAATGTGAAATAAATTAATGTATCTTAGCAATTTATACATCTTATACAAATAAGATGTGCATCAATAGACTTTGTAAATATGCTGTGAATTAGACTGATTAGCAAACGATTTTCCAAGTCTTGTTTCTAATCTTTCTAGAGCTGTCTCCCCACTTAGTGTAATTTGTCTTAATCTTTTAGCTGTAAACAGCTGCTCCATTTCCTTGTCTTAATGGCATTGTGGGAGAATAGCGCCAATCAATACCACTCAAGAGTCAAAATTGTGTATGTATACTGACATCTTTATGTGCACTTCATTTTGTCATTTAAGTGTTAACACACTAAATATAAAAGAAAATGTCCAGCTAGAATTAGGTTGTACCGTGACATTGGAACACAGATCCAACTTTAAGACATCCCTTTAGAAACATATGGGTTATGTCAAAGATGCTACTTCCATGTTTTTTTCTATAATTGCTGCACATTATACAAATACTACATATGCCTAATGTACCTAATGTAGATTACATCAGTGCACACCTGTCTGGGTGTGGTGGTGACTTAACTGCAAATCTTGTAAGATGTCAGACAAAAACAATAAATCCACGGTTTGAATTAGGAGTTTCAGCTAAGCAGAAAATTACCTTACAATCAAATTAAAGGAGGTGCACAGTAACAGAACAAGGCACCAGGTTTTGTAATGGGTCAGCATTATGTGTGTGGGAGAGAAAGAGAGAGAACATGGAGAATGGTCAGGCAGAGAAAGAGAATGCCTCGTTGTAGTGGAATAATATGTAAAACACTTTTTCAAAAGCCTATTATACTTCTCACTAACAAATACAGTGATGTAAGTAGTAGGACAATGTCACATGTTCTGTGGTTTTGGCTTTTGTACTCCAGCACATTACATTTGAAGTTAAAGAAAAACTGTAAGGCAATGACACCACTACTGGGTGAACCATGTAGGAATTGTAGCCATTTTATACTCTTTCTGTGCATTTCAAATCTTATGTAGCAGCCGATAGCAAGCAATGTAGCAATGATCCTAATACAACTAAAGCAACCAAAGAGTTTGTATGACTATACTGTGGAATAGTCATGATTCACTACTCAGTCAGTCACCGGACCTCAAACCCCTTTGCTGAAGACCGAAGTGAAGATAAAGACCCTGAAAAATGCAAGAAGTGAAGATGGAGACACTACAGTCCAAAAAGAGCATCAGAAATGAAGGACAATATATAAACCAATACTTATTTACTTCCAAGCCCTCATCTAATTTTACATATTTGGGCATCAAAATAACCTTATATGAAACCGTAGCACCAACAAAATATTAAGTAAAAATGAACTTGGTACATAAATTTATAGAAAGGTGGATGCCGCTACCTATATCTATGATAGGGAAAATTACATTTATTAAGAATTGCCTAAATTCATGTATTTATTTCAAAATATCCCTCTCGCACCCTAACCCTAACCCAATGAAGCAGGGTTTCCCCCAGTGTATTGCAAGCCTGGTGGCCCACAGGGCCTAAGTTAACCCCCACCAGGCCTAAGTTTAAAAATGTAAATGTATTTTTAAGACGTTTTTCAAACTACATTTACAGTGGGACGGCTCATATTTTCAAATCTCGAGTTAGCTTTTAGCAATGACTCATTAAAGGGCCCTATGGAAGCTGTTTATTAGCTTTTTTTAATTCTCAATTGTGCAATTCCTACCATGACTCTGTTATCACAGAAAATATTGGGCTTTACATTAATCCTGCCATCAATCTGTGACTGGCCCCAGCCGGGCCCCCGTCGGAAATCATTGCAATGACTCAGTATGAAGCCCTTTACTACATGGTTCATGTGTTTAAGGCCTTAAATGTTACATTAAATGAATAAACACTAAAATGGATGAACCATGTGTACCTAACGATTTACAACCCCCCTACTCTTTAAGGCAGAATATCAATGGGTCTTGGCCTCAATCAGCCACTGTAAAAGTGAACTGGATGAGATGGAGTATAATACAGAGCCATTAGAACACTAAAACGCACTTAGTCTTCATTAGGAGGAAAAAGTGACTGCATGGCAACCAGACTCATCTTTTGTGCTGGTAAATGTAAAAGGCCGGGGAGTTAGCTGGGCTGAGCTCCCCATGAGGCGAGATATATAATCTTTTAGGTCACAAACCAGAGGGCGGCTGTCATCAGAATCGCTGTGGGATGAAAAACATTGCAAGGGTTTGAATAGACTGCTAATATATCTCAGGTCCCAAGGGTGGATGATGTCATTCCTAAAATATGCAGCTGTTTTGACGTCCGTGCGAAGGCAGTTGACAGTTCGCACATGTGAGTAACAATGTTAACACAACAAAGCAAAACAAGAATGTTGATTCTTGAGCAAGACCGTCTTAAAAAGTTTGCAAAAGATTTCAAGCTTTCAAAACAATAACTGATATGAATGAAAACTTGCAGAATGGTACACATATTGTTCATGCCCTTCCATTCACGCTCCCGTCATCAGAAAATGCACACAAACAAACACTCCATGACAGGTGCCATCTTTCTAAAGAGTCGAAAGCTCCTCAGAGACTACATATGAACACATCAGCTTACAGGCATTATGGCTACCTCACTGCTCAAAGCTGCAACAGCAACAGCTGTAGTAACATCAAAGTTGAACTGAATCTCATGTGTGACTGATTTCAAATTCTCTTCTAAGACAATAGATTATAAATGCAATCAGCAACCATCATGTGTACTACAACAATGGTAAAACAGCTCATCAGTGACAGCATGGTTATGTGATTACATCTTCTTTTCAGAACACATAGGACTAATTGCAAGCATATTTTGCCAATCAAGCCTTTCATTTGAAGATAACTGTCAACAAGCAGTAAACAGACGCACTCATCTAAAAAGTAAATGAGAGGCTCGTTACTCAGGCTTTGCAAATGCATATTGGTCATGCAATTTTCATTAAACAAACACAGCCTCCGACTAGTCTCAGTCACAGCTTACTTAAAATTCGGAGCACACAATTGTGAGAAATTGCATCACCTGCATATGAGACAGGTGACAGAGCGGCAGACAGACACAGAGGCAGACGGATGGACAGGGACAGTAGAGGAACTGTTACTGATTGGACCGCTTACACTGTGGGTACAAATAGCAGCACAGAGCGAGCGTGAGAAGGGAAAGGAAAGTATGTTTTCACATTTCAGTTTGGGCCACACACAGGTTTTCTATTAGATGACAGATGACACGCTTCACACCCTGCACACTGCAGATATCACTCAGCACAGCCCTTACCTCCGCCTCCCTTCCTTCTCACTCACCTCTCCATCTGGCCACCAAATTACCACACCACATTTCAAATCTCAAATGTGATGTCCTTGTCTCGGCTTGTCCACGTGGCCGCTCGCAGTAATGACATGAACCAGGTGTCAGAGGTTAGTGGCCAGACAGCGGGATTAGCTACCATGCTGCCATGCTTGGCTATGAGGGAACCCCCCCGGGAGGATCATGTGGCCAAGAGAAAAGGGAGTTACATATTTCAACCGCTCACTTCCACACTGCATACCATTGTCTCACCCTGTGGCCTTGGTCCCCACTGTGTGAATGTGCGTGGGGATGACTGAGGTAGTTGACTATGTGCCACAGATTGCAAGTACTGGCAGGTCTCTCTATATTTATTCTCCCTTGACATTGACCTTGCTGCGCTGTCTCCCCACTGTCTCCACCCCCTAAGTCTGAATGCCAGTGTTGTCAATCAAGCAGCCTCCTCACTTCCCCCCCAGCGTTACCTTAGAGACTATTCTAATGAGGTGCATGTTGGCATTATGGGACAAAAGGCTGCCTGTAAGACTGTTTCATACAAGGGCAGTCATTATGATGTGTGAGGAGAGAAACTAGAGACAGTGATAGCAACTTTAGTCCAGCTGTTTGATAGATAAGCCAAAAAAAGATTTATTTTTCTCTGTAGTAGTGCAATACAGCACATTATGAAAACAATGCTTTAGAAAATGCTTTTTTCAATACCTTACTTTTTTATTTGACAAAAAGAGTCCAGTTCTCAATTGTTCTAAACAAACAGTTGTACAAGAACTATGCCTAAACAAAATATGGTATAAAATTGGCAACATTCTGATTTAAATCAGAAACTATCTGCTCTCGGTAGTTGAAAGTTTTAAATACTCGATGACAGTTCCATCGATATCAAGCCCTGCACATTGCAAGTTAACATTTACCTCATCTGTCCATTTTTCACTATCCAAAGTCCAATTTGTTTTCACGTTGTCTCCTCTAAGACTTCATTTCTGCTGCCAAACGTTTGGGGAGACTTGGCAGGAGTGTGTTTTTGTGGACCTGCAGCAACAAACCTACAGAGGAACAAGCTTCCCGGTAATTAGTGGACACACACACACACACACACACACAGAGAGAGAGAGACACACACAGAGAGACACACACACACACACACACACACACACAGAGAGAGAGAGACACACACAGAGACACACACACACACACACACACACACACACACACACACACACAGAGAGAGAGAGAGAGAGACACACACAGAGAGACACACACACACACACACACACACACGGCCCTCATGTATGCTGACACACACGCACCATAAACTGCATCTTAAAAGGTGGTCGATCAAACATTTAATTTTCCTCTGTGCTGACAAAGGCCTCTCACCATTGA
>CM042437.1:15365136-15782636 GCA_023631565.1 Gymnocephalus cernua | reverse complement strand
ATTAGAGGAACAAGTCAAGAACACTGACTTCACAGGACTTTTCAACATGTCAGTTCCTTATGCTTCATTAACGCAGGCAGCTTACCACACACACACATACAGACACTGTGACCTCTAACTTACTCTATGCGTGTACAATACGTGTCATGTCATTTCAAGGACGGTGAACCCAGTCCACTTACCTTCAGGTGGTTTAGATCATTTAGGGTGAGGTTTGGAGTTCATTTTAGACAATGAGCATAAAAGGATACAATTAAGATTTTTTTCTGTTTATTAGATTAATAATTGATTAATCAAAGTAATAATCAACAGATTAAAATCAAATCATCAAAATAGCCGTTAGTTGTGGGACTGTGTCATGGCAATTCATGTGGTTGTTAATAATAATAATAATAATAATGTACACTTTATTAATCCCACAAGGGGAAATTACAATGTTATGACAGTCTTCACAGGAATACAAAGGCACAGGAGAGTGCATATTTAAGCCTGATTGTAGTACCAGTGAGCCCTTTCCTGAACTTAGTGGAGACCGCAGCACTGCTAACAATTCTGACAGTGGTTGCCTGTGCTGCTCTGAGAGGCAGAGTACACCATCACTAATCGTAAATACCACCTCAGCAGCGCTCTTATTATGGGACCCTAGCAGCTGTTGTGCCCTGCTCAGTAAGGTTGGGGATAATTGGTGTGGGGCTAATCCCTGTCCCTTTGAGACAATTTCCAAAACCCTGATTGGCTTGGCAAAGAGATGAAGACACTGTGAGCAGCAGGGATTTTGGTCGAGTCTGTAAGTTAAGGCGAGAAGGAGGACATGGAGGAAGAGAGACGAAGACGAGGGATGAAAGAAGAATGAAGCATGGGCTGCAGAATAAAGAAAGAGCGAGAATCTTAAATAGAGAGGTGGAATAATGGGAGGATGAGGCATCAGCCAGATGGAGGGGAGAAAGTAGAAAGAAAGAAATGAACAGGAAAAGAGCATTTGCCATACATGCACGTGCCATTGCATGTGAAGGGTGTGCATCTGTGGTCGCTTGCCTGCTCTATTGCGTGTGTGTGCGCGCGCGTGTGTGTGTGTGTGTGTGTACCAGACTGAGTAAGCTGCGCTTTATTTGCTGTAAGGATTAAGAGGACAGCTCCAACACATGCACATTCTCGGGCTTAACGCAGTGCCAGACTCTGAGGCACACTCAAAACTGCGGATGTGTAAAAAAGAAGAAAAAAAACGCCTGTGTGCACACAGGCACACGGCTGCAGAAATGATGAGCACATTCAACAACTCCTTTTGAAGGCTCAACCGCAGGATCAGAAGTGAAGACAATGACAGTTTAATGCAACAGAGTGGAGCGCTTTGAAGGCCAAGACATACTGTTGACACTTCAAGAGAGCTGTGATGTGATTACCATTGGTGTCCTGTGGAGAATTTCATGGCTGTAATTTTGAAATTGGGGGCCGTTGAGCAAAGTTTCTTCTATCATCTGATTCTGTGTTTCCCTGAGGCAGAGCTGTGTGCTTCTGCATAAGGAAGCTTAACCCAGAATGGTCACACAGGTCAAACACTATCATACCAATTCCCTAGGTTTGAGTAGCTGCTAATCTCAGCTGGCTCGGGACTGGATTATCCAATTATAAAACCCTGACCCCTGAAATGACCCACTCAGCACCAAGCACAGAGGCACATATGACTGCTCCTATGAGAGATAAAAAGATTTTTTTGAGAAACAGGTAGATATTGGAAAGATTTTCAGTAATTACTTTCTGCACCATGTTGGAGATAAAGTGGGTAAAACTGCATCTAAATGAGTTTTATTGAAAAGATTATTTTCCTTCAATCTCAGTCACTTCTTAGCTCATTTGTTAGTTAAGTTTCAAAAAATATTAAGCATTTAGAGATGAAAAGATTAGCCTATTAATATTATTGTATATATTATGATGATTGATTATCACCTGATCAAAGATTCACTAGTCCCAGCTTCTTCAATGTGAACATGTGCTAGTTTCATTTGTTTATAATATTACATTAAATATACTGGAGTTGTGGACTGTTGATCAGCCAAAACAAACAGACATTTTAATAGATCAACATAGGCTATGAAAAGTCAGGATGGGCCTATTCTGTCGTTTTATAGATTAAATAATAATGAATTAATCAAAAGAACAATCAGCAGATTAATCAATACTGAAACAATCAGTTGTAGCCTTACACAAAAGGTGGTGAATTCATGCTTTAATTTTAAGCTTTATATAGTGCTGATACGTCGATAATCATTTTCAAGAAAAATGGCAATATTGGTGGTTTAAGTTGTTAAAGTATTAAAGGACTTGCTGTTTTTTTCCATTTCATAAAGACTGTGGGCTTTGGGAAATTGTGATGGGCTTCCTAACTTAACTTAGATCAGGGTGGGAAATTAGCACCCGACACCAGCCAATGGCGGGTGACTTTGCCTTGTATACTAGCCACAGTGGCATTTTGGGCGGTGCTAAGCACCGGAAAAAGCTGCAAAATAGCATCAGAAAGGAACTTGTTTTGGTGGAACGTGTTTTAGTTGTGCAACAGAGTAACTCATTTGATTGGTTTTCAACGCTATTCCGTGACACATATAGCTGAGCTGAGGTACAGACGAAAGGAAAATTATCGGTTAAAACAATGTGGCAGCATATCCCCTGTGTTAAGAGGCCCGCCGCGGAGTCAGCTGTAGCTATGAATGTTCAAACTGTTGAGGGCGAAGTAAAGAAAAGGAGAAGGTACTTTTCGAACAAGTGTCGCATTGACAAAACGTACAGTGAAAGACCGTGCAAAACATTTCAGATCGTCCTGCCAACCTGTATACATTTTAACATCAACTTACGCTGTAACAATTTTTCACTCTAAAGTCGCTAAAAGCTGCTGCTGTTTCAATCCTGTTGGCTCTCTGCAACAGGTGGGGCTGCTGGTCAGGGGGGGGGGGGTGTCTAACTGCGTGTCAATCACTGCTCAGGCACACACATTTCATAGCGTCCTCCCCTCCCCACGCACAAGCTGCAGATAGGTTTCCTCCCCTTCCCCCCTCTTCACACGCGCTCTATCGTGCACTGCTCTCCCTTGTGGGGGGAGGGGCTTAGGAGACTGTTTGGGCTTTAGCGGAAAGGGGGGAGGGACTAAGAAGTTGTCGATGTTCACACAAGTCCTGGATCTTCACAATCCTACCTACAGCACCTTTAAAGTCTGTACTTGGATAAAATACTAAAAAAGTGAGTGAGCAGTGAGTGAATCAACTGATAAAGAATTCCAATACATACCATAATCAAGTAGACGGCATCAGTCAACTGTGCCCTCGCCGATTTGATCAGAGGAAATTTATTTTAATAATCAAAAACCAATTTCACAGGCTTCCAACAGATTCACGGCAAGGTGCTGCATTCACTTCACAGCACAAAAGATACACCCCATAAAACTGTCAGACACACATCAACTTCACATAAACACAAACTCATGTCTGCGACCTATATAGGGAGTAATTTGGCAATAACATCACGTTTGTAAAATCCTTCCTGAAAATAGCAGTTAGCAAACGATTCATTCAGAAATACACGAGAGTAAAAGACAGTTTTACTTCATTTACAGCCCCATGCTCATAGCCTAATACCGACAGAACACCACGGTGAATTTCAGCCTGCATGCACATTTTTTCAGCCTAACACTGTTGTAACAGAGCAGCTAATATTGGTAGCGAGAGCAACAAGTTAGCGGACTGCCAAGTTATCACTGTAACTTTCAAAGGTTGTTTAAGTCGTGCAACAGAAAACTCAGATTCGACAGATAGTGTCTCGATATACCCTGCAGAGATCTGAGTAGCCATTAACAATAGTTCAGAATGCCAACATAAAGAAAGCAAAAAGGTGACGGACATCCGGCCTAAAAAGGGGGACATCCGGCGGAATTTCCGGCGGCACCCGAGCAATCCCGGAAGTGGAACGTCGTCGATATCAAGACTAACAACAGACAAACTAACGTTACTACTTTTAACTTGCAGGATGTGTGGACTCGGGCGAGCATGAGTCTGCATTTTCATACTCTCTGTGAGGTCGCTTGTGTGAGCACAAATAGAAACTCAACTGAGGTAAAAAGGTGTGCACACACTCTTCCAAAGACTTGGTCCTGTTCACTGTGTGTGAGAGTGAGCAAGTTAAATGTGTGCATGAGTGTGTGTATGTGATGCAAGCAGGACGTAACCAGAACTGAGAAGTTTCCTTTAACTCAGTGTCATGCTGGCTTCTCGTCCCACACCTTCTTGCATCAAAGACGAGCCAAAGACAACAGACGCAACCGAGGATAGGGAAGGGACGAGAGCCAAACTGCAAAAAAGACAAGGAAAAAAAGACAGATGCAAAGCTTTTTCTATGATGGATAGCCCAACCTCCTCCTGTGACGTATTGCCAATTTTAGAAACAGACAGTACAAACACAGTTTCACTTTATCCTCAAGGTTAATCTAACCGCAGTTTGATAGAGTTGAAAATAAAGATGTCCCTTGGTAGTTTTTGAAGAACAATTGAACAACATAAAAAGGGGAGAACACCTTTTTGCATTTGAGACACAAACAGAATCTTTGATTAGAGAGCAGGCCAAAAATGTCTACACTTTCATTCTCAAGGTTCTTCTGTGCCTTAGATTTTGCATCTTTATAATACTAGTGCAGTGAACAAAGCACGGCAATTTCTTTTAACCTCTGGTCACAACTGGAGGATTCCTTCCAGCAATACAACTGCCATTACTCCCCGACTTTTACTGAAGGGCCACGCTGCTAAGAATGAGTTTCAGCCACCTCACAAAGCCCTCAAATAAAGACACAAGTTATAGTTTTTCTATTTTGTTTTTGGGTCAGTGCTTTCATGAGTGCAGGTTTTTTGGCCCGGAGAGAAAGAGAAGCAGTTGGTGGACAGGGAACAAAGGAACAGGAGAACAAATGAATAGAGGAGCTGAATAATTTAATTTGGAGAGCCAAAATGTCATCTCAATTAGACTGTGAGATAAACTCAGCACCTCGCACGCACACCCGTACACACACGCTGAATGGTATGTTGTGGGAAATAGAGGTGACCTCAGTCGGAGGGATAGATGAAACCATTAAGAGAGAGAGAGGCGGAGAGAGCCATCTGCCTCTTGCATTAGTGCATTAGGAACAGCACACTTGCACCAAGAGAGCAGTGCTTGAAGATAAAACAAACCTCACACACTCATCACTCTCAACTGAGCCCCCTGCCCAAATCGCCAAAGACACACGCACACTAGCGCATGCATGTACGCAGACAGACGCACACAATGAGACCTATGAAAGCATGTCCAGCCCTCCAGTAATAAGCCTCTATTTGACAGCTCAGAAACCACATTTACACCATCTCAGTCTCTCTCCACCTCTCTCCATCCCTCCATGGCTCGCAGAGCTTGATGCAGTATATTTTAGGCAGAGGGATGAGAGAAGCAGCAGAGGATGAATCCTCTGATTAATGCAACTCTCATCCCTACCCTAATCCCTTATTCGAGCACCTGTCAAAACAGGAGATTTCACTTTCACTTGTGAACACCTCCACTTGAAATTCACACACACACACACACACACACATGGTGCATAAAGGCCGTGGCATACTGGCTCAACCAATATACAGGGTTGCACACTAAAAGATGTGGGTCTAGGATTAAAGGCTTTGTAGTACAGAGAAGGAGATCAGATGCATTCACATCTTTGGACTCCAGAGTTCAATCCAGATGTCAAATCCAGCTGACCCTTCTAACCGGTGGTATCACTATTACTACTTTACAACCTGTGGTGCATTCTCACTTACTGAATCACTATTGATTACCAAATGTCTCATTTACTTACCCCAGGAGGTTTTGAGTGCAGAACCCTGTGTGTAAGAACGGGGCGACTACCAGGCTCTGGGGCAGATTAGTGGCAGGTTACGTTGGCACCTTGGTGGAAAGGCACAGTAAATCTGAGGCATTCACAACCCGGCTGACACGTGGTGTATAAGTCATATCAGTATTGACCTAGCACAAGATTTAGTGAATGAATCGTGGCCTGGCATCACAACAAGCAATAGTGACGGGACCTACCGTGCTTTGTTGCCCTCCCCATGACCCCCCCCCCCCTCTCTCTCCCCCCCTTACATTTAATAGAGATCAAGGAAAGAACGCAGTATAGGAAAGCCAAAAAAGATTAATTAGTATAGAAGCCAAGCAGTGCATTCACATATTGTTAAGAAACCTGGTTATTGTCAGCTTTCTGCTGTTACAGTACCCAATTTTGTAAATGTCATGTAAATAAATAAATCCACGTTTGGAATACATCATTATGTCATTGGAGACTCTGAGAAGAGCTGTTTCAGTGGAATGCTTCTGACGGAAACCAGATTGGAATTTATCTAAAATGTTGTGTGCAGTCAAGGCAGTGAGCTGTTTGGCACTTCCCGCTGCCTCAAATTAGCAATACGGCAAGAATTCACCTTAACACACCTCCCTGTGAGACCAGCACGCCCATGGGCGCAAGTGAATTTGCTATAGTGTTCGGGAGGGGATGGAACCAGGTTTTATTTTTTTATTTATTTATTTTAAAAAGAGGCTAAACACAATCAAGCTGGGACACAACAAAATAAAAGCCAATAGACAATAGTACCGGTAAATGTTGCAATTCCTGTTAGAGAACTCAGCAGAGATGTGAGAAGCAAACTCATGTATTATTTGTAAAACACCCAGAAGTGATATTTATTTTGCATGCTAGGGGTAATAAACAGAACGGTCTCATCACACAATGTATTGAAATCAAGGTTATGAGCCTGCCAAACTGCAATATTATACATAATCTTAAAGAAACAAATGAGAAAGTAGAATTTCCAAGACTTCCATTATGTGTTTTTTCCAGATTATGAGCTATAACGGATGTTGTACCATGTGTGAGGTGTTTTTCAGGGGGGGGGGGGGGGGGGGGGGGTAATTACATAACTAAAACAAGCCCCCAGGTCTCTCCAGATGTCTCATCTGAATAAATGAGTCCTTTTAATCAATAAGTCATCCACCCTCTGTGAAGAGTGCTGAGGGTACACAATCATTCAAGATGAATAGATATCATGTCCATATACATGCTTGCATACACATTCATATTCCTGAGAGAGAGAAATGCAGATTGACTGTTTTTTTTTTTATCATGTCAAAATCCTCCAAGATAAATCAAGCTCTATTTATATGATGGGAAACTGTGGATATGGAGGTATTTTCTCACTCAAATCCTTTTCTTCTGATGATTTTAATTTGAATCCACCCTTGCAGGTAGTAGAAAAATGGGCTCTGTTAATCAAAGCTGGAATCAGATACTGTACAAAGTCAGTCAATGCATACATAGACAAATAATTTGACAGATCAAGTTCAGTTAAACTCACACAGGATATCATTTAGGACGATTAGAGTGAGGCTGTGCCCAAAATCGTTCACTACCCCCAAAATAGACAGCAACAGCAATTTCAGCATATTTCACCCACCTTTAACCTGAGCGGACGTCTAATCAGCCACAGTAGGTGTGTAGGTGTGCATGGCCTTTAATAGTCAAAGTAGTCTATATCCACGATGTCCCACTTCCGGGATTGCTACGTTGACGGAAATTCTTCATTTTGGCATTTTAAACTCTGGTCAATTTAGAAGGACTATGGTTAACCTTTTCTCAGATCTCTGCAGGGTAAATCCAGACAGTTAGCTAGACTATCTGTCCAATCTGAGTTTTCTGTTGCACGACTAAAACAACTTTTGAACGTATACATGTTCCACCAAAACAAGTTCCTTCGAGGCAAATTTGCGATTAGCGCCGCCCAAGACGACTGATTGGTTTTAAAGAAATGTCAAACTAGAGCACGTTTTTCTCCCATCCCAGAATGCTGTGTGGACTCGCAAGACCCTCCTCCGGAGTGCTGTGGTGGTAGGTCTGGCAATGCGAGACTATAGTCAAAGTAATGTAGCTTATGGACCTATCGACAAGAAATAGCAATAAAATCGTAAAATGGAGAAATCTGACTTGTGTTTATTGTGTTTTGCACTGATAAATGAACAGAGCACATTTCTCTTCTAATACCTGTGGCATTAACACAAAGGCCAGCTAGTTAACTGATAAGGTAGTTGCCAGGTTGTCAGAATAGAAACATTTACTGCACATTACTTTAGTAATCTCTATAAAAATATAAAGAAATAGCCGTATGAAGACATAGCCTAATGAATGATCAATGAATAATCATCAAAACGTAGTTTAGAAGTGGGTTTTTGAATATAGGATGCATATAGTCTCAGTGTGTGCATTTAAGTTACTATGGTTTTTTTTTATTTACTACATTAAAATACAGTCATTGAATATTGTTGAGCTACAGTCAGATTCCACCACTAGGACTAATACATTTTGAATGAGTGGACTGTTAAATCAAACTTAAATTACGTAATAAATAATAGGCTAACTAAAGTTGAAAAGAAAGTGTTAATTTATGACTCTATGCTGCATTTTTTAAAGATACATGTTATATCAAGGTAGGAGCTGTAACAATTCCAAATTTTCTCTGCTCTTTATTTACACGTTTCCATGATGAATCGTAGTAGCAGAGCTCCATTGATGATAGATTTTTTTTAAATTAACCAAACACATGCTTAACTCAGAGTGAACATACTCAGAGATGATTGAAGTATTCCTGTCTGATCAGCTCTTCTGAAACCCAAAACTCAGAGTTACCCATCCCAAGTGTCCCAATGACAGTGAGACAGCATGCACATTACCAGGACCCTGAAAATGAAGCAGCTAAATGGAATTTAGCCATCCTTCATTTATACTGTATAATTTACACCTGTGTATTTCCTACTTTGACTTGTCGAAATGTCTTCCATGAAAAAGATCTATTTGACTGCTAATTGCCACAGACAGGATTTCCGAACTAAACCAAGAATAAACCAGGTCAAGGTGTAAACATGCCAAGAATAATTCAAAATTCATAGACGTAATCCAGCTCTGTTCTAGATGTAGTTATGGCTGGCTGTTTATTGATACTTCTCTATTAGTTCTAATAAGAAAACCTGGTCGTTTACATGACATTTGTAATAATAGAAGCATCAAGTTACTCAGATAAGCAAATTTAAAATGCATGTAAATACACTAATATTATTGAAATCAGAATTGATCTTACTATAGAACTATTTATCACAAATTAAAATAAATAAATACGATATTATTAATATTGTTGAAATAAGAATATCCCTTTACTATCTGACTAAAAGCCATCAGCAGTTATTAACTAACACAAGGTAGGTAGGCCAGTATTGAGTTACATGTAACTGTAAATGTTTTAAAGAGCATTCTAGAAGAAGACTAGGAATGCAAAAATAAAAACTTAGCTTTTTTCTTTTTATCAGATTAATAATTAATTAAAGTAATAAATAATTGACAGCAAAATAGTTGTTAGTTGCAGCCCTAATCATATTTTCATCAACTTGACAAAACAGTCTTCTGTTGGGTGCCTAGGTAGCTCACCTGGTAGAGCACGTATATAGAGGTTTGCTGTGGCCGCTGGTTTGACTCCAACCTTTGGCACTTCGCTGCATGTCATTTGCCCTCTCTCTCCCCTTTCATGTCTTCAGCTGTCCTATAAAAATAAAAGGCCTAAAATGCCCCAAAAATCTTTTAAAAAAGTAGTCTTTTGTGGACAGGGTTAATATTCCCTTCTTGGTGTCTGAAAGCTTTTTTCAGGTGTTATGTGTCTCTGAAACTGAATACAACTGATCCACTGGTGGAGGTTCTTAAAAAGCACTTACAGTCCTCCATGTAGCATCACCTCAGAATGCAGCAGCGTAATGCTTTAATGCAACTTCAAAGCTATTTTGCATTTCATTCACCTTCAGTTTGTCAGCTGGGATGGTGCCAAGTCTTTTTTACTCGCTGCTATAGAGATATCGCCAACAGTGCTGAAGTGGCAGCCGCCGGAGAAACAATGAAAAGAGATGAAGAGAGGAGAAGGAGGAGGACAGAAATGGCAAAAGCAGACAGTTTGAAAGAAGGGGAGGATATGATGAGCTATTTTTCTCACTGTATGTTCTTCAGGTTTAAATGGCCAAGTGCAAAAAGAGTGCAGCTGTCCTGAAAGAGGGTGTGGACACCATGGAAATTGGGATGAAGGCTTGTGTCAAAACGACAACTATTCCCTCAATCTCAATCTCCCTCTCTCTCAGTCAAAGAAAGCTCTCTATAGTCATGAATATTTCATTTTCACACTTCTGAAAAAGAGAAGTGTGCCGTTTGTACTTCCACTGCTCTGCATACTAACTAAGCAAGAAGAAAAAAAACGAGAAGAAGAAAAAAATCATCTTGTGAAGTAAATGGATGTGACGAGGAATGAAAATGAGGGCTGGAGTAAGGGAGAGAAGGCAGGGGAGCCTCATCAGTGAAATCAAATTTGCACTCTGTGCCACTGATTGAAGAACTTTGCAGCATGAATCTCACTTTATTGTAAAGGCAGCCCTGAGTGAAGGCCTTTCTTGCCTAGCATGGTTAGAGAGTTTTAGATATAAAACTCACATCTTCTAAATTTCTCTCTTTTTGTTACCTGCCATGCTTAAGTAAAATTCAGGGAGAGTTTTTACTTTAAAAAGTAATGAATGGGGTGTCACGTGACCTAATGGCGAACTAGTTGGGTGAAGGAAGAGCTCCATATAGCGCACTACTGTATTTATCCTTTTGAATATACTGACCAGAGATATTTGTGCTCAGCCGGGACGAGAAACATTCTGGAATGCCGAAAATGTCAAAATCTAAAAAGTTAGCAGCCCAGTGGAGATATTACGCAGCATATGATCCGTGGTGTAGACGCGGCTGAAGAGTCAGAATGGCGCTGCTGCTGTGACCGTGGCAGAAAAGCAACAGGCTAACGACATGCCGCCGGCAGATATTGGTAAAATGCTCTGAGAAAATCTCCTCTGAGCTAAAGGGTCTGAAGGAAATTTTTGCCGCTCCATTGTTTCAATGGAGTTGAAGCTCTCCGGCCTGTTAACCAGAAAAAATGAGGATGAGAGCCACGTCGAGAGTTTAAAGGTGGCCGAGAGGGAGAGACGGGATGATCCTGTAGCTAGCAAGAAAGGTCAACATGCCTTGGGAAAAAATGTAAGGTTTTGAAAATGATCCCGACGCAATAATGTCCATTTTGTGGGCATCCCCAAAGAGTAAGGAAGGAGGAGATACAGTGAAGTTTTTGGGGGGAGCTGATTTGGGTGTGGCTGGAGACTGAGGGAGAGATTGAGATTGAGCGTGCACACAAAACCGCCGGCCTTCAGCCCCCAGGCAGGAGAGGCAGGGTGGTGGCGTTTGAAAAAAATGTCAAATAAACGGTTTTCCAGATTGAATGTATATACAGTTCTAGAAAATGGGAAAATACCTGAACATTCTGGAGGGCTCCTAAGAAGCTTTGTGCTGGGGAGAGACGTGTGTGATGGGCTTGGTGGCATGGTTTTGTCATTTATACATAATGTTAATTTGGTTTATGGTTTATTGTTACTATTTTGTTGAATGGTCTGGAATATTGTAGTTACTATGTCAACTTGTCTTGATTTTTGTCTGGGTGGGTGGTGATAGAAGGGGGGGGGGGGGGGGGGTATTTGTTGCGAGTTGTAGGTTTTGTTTTGTAAAATAAAAATAAAAAATAGTTAAATCACAAAGAAATAAAAGAATTGCCAGCTCAAAACATTTTGTGGAGTGCATTAATTCTATGTAAAGATGATCCCGGCTTTACTATAGCGTAAATCATGCATTGAGTCCATGCCTAACACACTTACTGTTCTGACCTACTTCTCGAGGTCAAAGTCTAACCTTCACATGAGACAAAACGGACTGGGCCAGATGTGCGTATCTTTGAATGTAGGAGATTGCTGATGTGATTTCACATCTGATGTTGTCCCCACTTAATCCACTGCGATTCATTCTCACATTGCTCACCATCATTCTATTGTTTACACATTTAAATATCATTTAAGCCTTGTTCCCCTATATTGCATGTAGTCTTCTTATCTCTACGATCTGCCTCTTTTCCCTGTACACCTTTCTTGCAAAGAGCTCATATTATTTCAGAGGTATTAAGAGTTTGGTTCATAAAACATCCAAGGACATCCCTCTGTGTGTGTGTGTGTGTGCGTGTGTGTGTGTGTGTGTGTGTGTGTGTGTGTGTGTGTGTGTTTGTATGTGTGTGTGTGTGTGTGTGTGTGTGTGTGTGTGTGTGTGTGTGTGTGTGTGTGTGTGTGTGTGTGTGTGTGTGTGTGTGTGTGTGTGTGTGTGTGTGTGAGTGAGTGAGTGAAGGTGAAGACCAGCATGGTGCTGCAGAGGCCTAAATCTGTCTCTAACTCTTAATTAAACCATGGGCTCCAATGGCCCTAACTTATTAAAGACCCAGAGTATGTAACAGCCACGCACACACATGCACGCCGATGTACTCAAACACTTCCTTTAAGCTCACAACATCCCACCTTACAGCTACCAATGATTTAATGCATCTCAATGTTAGTGACCCACTTGCGGAGAAATAAATTATTTCCTGGACTCTTTTTGCACTCGCTGAAAAGTGCTAAAGGAGATTCTGCAGGATGGCTACCGAGTGGAGTTTACAGTTTTAATGGAATTTGTGCTTTGTTACTAATACACAGCTAGGAAAATGGCAAAGAGAAAACAGGGATGCAGAGTATGTAATAACCTTTCAAAATATGAATGCAATGCTGCCTACAGTAGATGCTTTTCTTCAACATATCATGATCATATCCACCAAAAATGTGGTGAGAAACCAGGCTACCAAAGGCAAAAGCTTATTTAGCCATCCACAACTCTCTCTTTTTTTATGCCACCCCACTTCCTGTTTTGAAACTGAATGTCGCCATTTAGGTAAATTAACTACTGCAGGAATACGACAACTCATAGGAGACAGTTTTAATCAGTGGCCTCTTTAATCTACCCACAAGAGACACACATATTGGATCTAATGTCATACACTGTACATTAAATACATTTTCCCTCTGATGTAACAGTGATACAGCATGTCAAAATACCAACATCCTTGCATACATCAATTTCCCACCAGCAAAGCATCAATGTTCATTCAAATATCATAGATTCCAACAATCGAAACATTGATTCACACAAGTATCCTCAGTGTGCTTCTTGACTGTCAGTACAAGCTGCAGTCATTAATGACACAATCTGGAAATTGTAACAAAGAATTATTTGCACACTGCACAATTACTTTACTCACTGCATGTAATATTACTGTTTTATAAAAATGACAAACTAATCCACAGTCTTTCAGCACACTGTTTAACCAGAACCTTTCTATTTAATTCAAATCAGCTCTCAAATTAGCCCGCTAAATACCACAGTATAACTCAACAAGTTGAAGGCCTATTTAATCTCATAAAGCCGTCCCTAAGAAAGATAATACAATCAAATTAAATCACTGCCCGCACAAATTAAACATAGCAGTATTAATTCACATTTGCAGCAGAATATCCAGCTTGCAAAAAAAAGTGTCATGTTCACACACAACTATAGATTTTTTTTTTTGAACATTATATTCATTGGGTTTTTTTCTTCAAAAAACAAAAAAACAATACAAAATACAAATTACAAACCCTATATCACATTCCAAATCTCCCTCCCACAGTGCCACTAATAAACCATAAACAGATTAAACAAGAAAAAAGGCAAGTCATATGAAATTTAGGTATTTTGTCCTGTTGTTGTTATACCCATATATAAAAGGAAACGTCCCCAGTATTTTACAAACAGATCATGACGTTTCTTCAAACAAAATGACACTTTTTCAAGAGGTACATAGGATGATACTTCTGTTGTCCACATAGAAGTAGTAGGTGGTTTAGAGTCCTTCCACCTCAATGTTATGCATTGTATTGCTGCTAAAAGAGCTAATCTAACAAACCTCAGGTTACAACTATAGATTTTTATGAAAATACACACATGTACAAAACACGCAAAACTCCAGCTGACCTAATGCCCACTTCATCTGCAGTGTCCATCTCTCCGAGATGAGATTGCCATTAACCACAGATCAAGAACACACAACACACACATGTAAACTATGTAAACACACATATGTGTAAACACACATATAAACACACATATGTGTGGTGCAAAAACCCACCCAATAATGCAGGATTTAGTAAATATATAGTAGGCTATTTACTAACTACATGGTAATATAACTAGTAAAATGAATTCATCTGCAGCTGGCAATCAAGGGAAACTCCATTGATGCACACTAATATAATGACCAGTGAATCAATCACCATGACACCTGTCAAACCTGAATTACACTGACACTTTTATACACAGACAACCAATTAGCAAAGCATTTATCACAGAGACAAAACGACTTTTGCAATTATCATAAAACCAGCAATACACATTAATACAGTGTAACAGAGTGAGCTGTCTTAACTGAAAAAGGTGTTTGTTCAGTTGAATCTTTCATTACAGGGAGCCATTAATGGCAGAGCTAGCTAAAGTTATAGCATCAATGTCAGCTCCAGCGTCTTGCGGTTAACGTTACTTCCACCGCCTCGCTGCTGCCACATCCTCCTCAGTGTTACAGCTGTACTTAGTTTCTTTCTTTATGGTTCTCTTTTTTTTTACAATAGGCAAGTTTGTAGCTGGCATGCTTCCATCAACTCGGATTTGGTTAGCCCGCCAACTGAAATCAACCGGAACAAGCTCTGTGCTCATTACGCTATGATTACACTGTGTGATTATGCTGTGTGATTACGCTGTGTGCAGCAGCGCCCCCCTCTGGTGGTCAGAGTAAAAGCATATCTTGACATGTCAATCACAGTAGGAAAAACAAAGATTCGGCTTGTGAAAATGGGTTCAGTATTTACTTGGGTGACTATGGGGCAAAAGAATCGGTCACAATCTGTGTTCACGATCACTTCAATACACTTAGGTCAATATAATACATACATTGATGCTCAGGACCTGACCCTAGTCTCCTTAAAAGAGGCGTGGCAGTGGTAAAACCCACGTGACACAGATACAGGAAATTACTCTGAGTTGGGGCGTGGCTCTAAAACGACTCTGGAAAAACACAGGTGTAAATAATCAAATTAATAATGACTGATTTCCATGTAGCTGCTTTGGCTTCTGGGACACTTAAATGGAACAGAGCCATCGTTAATGTAATGAGGAACACCTGCGCTTTTCCTGCCATGACAAGTCGAAATGTCTGCTGTGAAGCAAGCATATAATGAGGGGTTTGAACAGAACAAACTATAGACAATCTGCATCACATGTTAAAATGATACAATATTAAGGCAAATAATAGAAAAAAGTAAACGGAAATTTGAATTTAAATGTAATGTGTCTCATGGGCTTATCAATAATGACCTCAGCTCATTTTAAAAAACAAACTCTAATCTCCATTCCAGGAATAACACAAACAGATTTTAGTATTGATTGAACTTCTGACAGATGTCCAGTCTCCCTGATAAATTACACTTTCTCAATTTAAAATCAGTTACCAGAGAATGCCAGGCGGCAGGAGGAAGAACAGAGGAGTGTCGAAGGCAGAAGTGTAGACGGAGAGACGGGATGGGTCCACGGGGGAAATTGACAGACCCAAAGATGAATCATCTTTGCACTGAGAATGAGCTATGTGTGTGTGTGTGTGTGTGTGTGTGTGTGTGTGTGTGTGTGTGTGTGTGTGTGTGTGTGTGTGTGTGTGTGTGTGTGTGTCATGCCAGTGTTAGAGGAGACATCAGCATTTGCCCTGTGACGAAGCCATGCAGATTGGTGTGAAGTGAGAAGCCAGTTCAGATCTGCGTAGCAGCACTGTGCATGTCACATTGGATCTGATGTCACTGAGTTAAAGGGGAAACAACGGGCCCTCACATTTAGCAGCCCCTGTGTTCTGCTGATGATGAGGAAGAGACGAGTCCAGCAGCACACATTCTGCCCACTAGGACAAGCCAGGGGTATGGTAACCTCTTCACACCTCAAGCTGAAAGAGACCAGAGTCATACCAAATAAAATTGTTGAAAGCAGTGGTAAAAAGTAACTAACTACAGCTACTAAAGTAATGTACTGTTGAAGTGCTTGTACTTTATTTTAGTATTTTCCATTTGATTTTACTTTATTCTTCTACTCCACTGCATTTAACTGACAGCTAGTTAATAATTACTTTGCAGATAAATATATTATATACAAAAGAATGTGAATAGTTTTAAGTAGTTATAATTAGCTCCCACTCGACCAACAATAATACAATAATGTAATACACATAATAACACTTTGTAAAGGGTCTGTAATGAGTACTTTTACTTTTGATACTTTAGGTACATTTTCATACAGATTGCCTCCAGACGTGTATGAATATTCTGCTTTAAATAATAACTTGTGTCTGATGTGTTTTTTCACACAAAAAAGTTCAATAACCCTCACAAATAAATAAAACATCAACTTCTTCTCCCTCTTTCCAGAATCTATGAATATGCAATTATTTTAAAATTTTAGGTTAAAATAAAAGGTTTAAATCATTTGATAGATAAATGTACATCTCCAGTATTTATTACAGGCTTAGCAGTCAAAAGTGCAAGGCTGGGATATTATGATGCAATTATGTGAAAGCTCACAGCTGTCCATCATACCTCTGACAGTGAGAAAAAGATATTGAGTTGGAGTTATAGGGAGGGAGACAGAAACATGGAGAGAATCTGATCAAAGAGGCATAATGGAAGAGAGTAGAGGTTGGAGGGGACAGAGGAGAGCATCAGCTGTTTTGCTGACTATTCACATATGTGCAGTGGAAAGTAATAGAATGTGAGGATCTGTAATGAGGCAATGGGCCCTGCTGTAATGTAATCACATGCTGGTGAAAAGAAACCAGTGGCTCTGCTCTGCTGGTGTCAATGGTCAGGGCTTGAGGACTCAAAATCATTCAGACAGTATGAACCTATGGCATTAGTTCAGTCAGGAAGACTATCCTTTTGCATCCTTAGGCCTCCTGTTGTTTAATTTCTCAGGCATCCTGCCATTCACTCCTGACACGCATTCTCACTCATCATTTCCTTGCTGTCTTGTCTGGTGCTGTCAATTATGATATTAGCTTTTCTTATCAGCTGGTAACATCAGGTTATCTCATATATCCAATAGCACAGCAACACACATACATCGTTAGCCTATCATCCTGCTGCTGCCTCTGTTTCAATATGATTCTCCCTCTGCCTTAATGCTGCAGGACGTAGAATTTAAAAAACGTAATTTGAAGTAAAGTGAGACCTCTTCCTGCAGCTCTCGCTCTCCCCTCTCTGTCCCTTCCATTAGAAAGGTGGGCATGTGCCGGCTTCATACAGTACCCTGTACAAGTACTAATCATTCCTTTCATTCCGATGGCATGCCGCAATATAGCGGCAATTCCATGAGAATGAAGGTTTTGTGAAGCCCTTTAAGATGATATACTGGACTACTTTTACACAATTTCTTTCCTTTATCTATGTACTGTGTATAGATTGATCACAATGAAGTATCTTATCTAATAATTTAGCCTTGAATTAACTGCAGCCCTGAGCTTTTACCTACGATAAACACCGAAGGAATGTGCGTGCACACGCATCTGCATTGGCAGAACAGCCAATAGGAATGCTCTCTCTCTGAAATGACCTGTGATTGGTCAAAGTCTCCCAAGATAGCTAGATTTACTCAAGCCTAAATACAAAGCCAAGGGGGAGATGCAGAAGTCTAGTTTTCTCTCAGACCAGTTGAATTACAATATGCTGAAAGATTATTATTATTATTATTTTTGCCCAAAGATGCCAAAAATACACCCCTCCCCCAGCTTTAGTAAGCTCATTCATGCTGCTGTTATTCACGGTACATTCACGGCTCTTAGGGTATTTAAATCTCTTATCTCTGTTGTTGTCAGCTGTCATATTAGTGCAAAGCGTTGCAAATGGCAAAGTGCCCCTCCACCTCCCCATAACTGCCAGTCTTCACAGATTGATTAACTTCATCTGCTCCATCAGCCTCATCAGAATCTTCAGGCGCCAAAATCACCACCAGTGTCTGGACTCCATGGGGGGAATTATCTTGCTGCTGATCAGGGCAGTTAATTATCACATATCATCTGTTATGATAAACATTCAACGTTATTTCATTCATTGTCTCTCCTGATTGAACTGACATGGGCTGCAAATGCATCATCCATAAACTTTTTTTAATAAATGTCCTTCACAGCTGAACCCACTTAGTATCCAGCCCTTGGTCTTGTTGTGTTTTGTTGTGTCCTTTTCTTTGCTGCTTGCTGTTGAGAATGAATGGCACCAGCTCGAGAGAGCTAATGAGGAAAAAAGTTCAGTATTCATGTTCGCTTGGAGACGCATGGTGATGTGTGCCCCTCATCCATCATTTGACGAGATTGCGGCCACTACCCTCCTGCTGATTTGTATCGTCTCTCGCTTCAGCATCACCTCTTTCTGTCATTAAATTGAAACCTTGTGTGGAAAAACTTCCTGCTGAATGAGGTTGACACATTGCGTGTGTGTGTAAAAAAAAACAGCCTGCGTGTATGCATGTGCAAACTGGTGGATTCACATCACCAATGCTGTGAACATGAGCCATAAGTGTGAGTCATTTAAACCCACTTCTCAGACAGAATTACAATCCTGGAGCCAACTCAAGAACATGAGGACTTTATGCGGTCAGAACAGGAGAGAATCTAAACATGGGATGAAGTTATTAGTCCTTGCTAACATAAATGGCACCTGTCATCTGAGGGCAAGGGTTTAGTCACGTTATCAATATGTATGTAGATCTCAGCGGCTCAGTGCTTCCCACCGCATTAACTATGAGGATAAGCAGAGCAAGAGAACAAGATGAGCAAGTCCCCCCAATTCCTGTCACGACTCCTTTCAACTGACCTTTCACATGCCCTGTTCTCACCACCACATGTGATTTACATCCTCTGGATTCTCCCCTGCATCCTTTCTCTACCCTCTCGGCCTGTCATTGTTGTCTTTAGCATGGAACCAGACTGAATAATTGAACGGTGAACAGAAGATTCATGAAAAGATTGGCTGCCAGAGCTCTCCGGGGGCCAGATGCTCAACACAAATCTTCAGAAACTGTGAGAGAAAGCACTAAACTCATCCATATTTAGTATGTCATCACACACTTGGGATGAAGAGGGCTGTGTGCTTTAATGTATGAAGGTACAGGCGATCCAAATAAAAAATAAGGCTGTGGTGATGAAGTGATGTTTTAAATGTCTGCTGGTAGTGGGTCACATGCCTTTATAAGTTTGGTAGGCAACACAAGAACATCGTGCATATTGTGCATGTGCATCAGAGAGACAGGAGGAGTTGAAGACGGAAACAATGATAGCAACAGAGACAGTTAAGTATGCAAAATGAGACTATACAGTGAATCACTGTAGTCAAACAGTAACCTGTCAACCTCTGAATGAAGAATTTTTAAAGGGTCAATTTAGGAGTAGCCTATAAAGGTAAAAGACATTTTTATCATGAGATTAAGCAAAGTCTAAGGGTATAAAAGTGTAGGCAAGACGACTTTTATCAGTATAGCCCAAAATTATAAAGCACACATTTTCCTCAAGTGGCTTTACGATCTGTGAAGTATACGACACCCTCTGTTCGTGATTGAGATAAGGGAAAAACTACCCCAAAAGAACCCCCATTACATGGAGAGAAAAAAAAGAAGAAACCTCAAGAAGAGCAACAGATGAGGGATCCCTCTTGACGTGCAATACTGTATGTTGTGTGTACATAATTGAACACAAATAATTGTATAACAGTTACAGTACATTTACAATATGGAAAATCAGGGTGACAATATTATAGATTGATTGTAAAGATATATGAAGAATACGGAACCAGGAGGACGTCGAGAGTGCATGATCTAAAATGACAGGTGAGAAAGTCTGAGGGCATCTGGTGGATGGATGGAGAATGTCAATGCAAGGGGATGGGGAAGTGAGAGTGTGGCTAAAGAGAGGGGCCGAGGACTAGGTGGTAGTATGAAAGTAAAACATACTGGGGAAAAAAGAAACCAAGCCAATACGTCGACAATTCCAGGAACATTATGTCCTCTATAAAAAAAACATTGTCACATTATCAGCTCATGTGATAGCAATGTGGGAGTGCTCCTAAAAGGTTTGGAAACCACTGCTTTAAATTATTTATTTATGCATGTATATATATATATATATATATATATATATATATATATATATATATATATATCATGATCCTGAGTTTTGTTTAGTTTCCTGTTTAATTTTGTAGTGTCTTTTCTCCTGTGTCATGTCTTGTTTGACTTCCTGCCTTGTGTGTTTTCCCACCATAGTGATTGTCTGCCCCGCCCTGATGTGTTCCACCTGTTCATCAGCCCTAATGGCACCTGTCCCTCGTTGCCTTGTGTATTTAGTCTGTGTGCTCCCTTTGTCTAGTGTCAGATCGTCATTGTACTTTATGTAAAGATAAGTGTTCTCCCAGATTTCTGATTCTTTGATTATGGCCTGCTTTTGTGGATTGTAAATTTTTCTTTGCTCATTAAAATCATTCACACTCTCTGTCGCCTCCTTGCCTCTTCTCTGCACTTTGGTTCCAAACCTGCACCATCCTGATAATATGTTTAATATTTCCATCTTCAGTGAGTGAGCATGTTGAACTGACAGCTGACTGGCACTGAATATGGGCAAGTCTTTTCTTCCCCGCATTCATTTATATTCATGTTATATTATTGATAATTCTGTTTCAGGCAAAGAGCACAAAGTTCTCTCACTACATTCCATTTTCTTTTCTTTTTGCGTGAAGCGATGTGCAAAAATCATCAATTGTGTTCTGCTCATCAGCCGCCTACTTGTTACTGCCTGAAAGAGGCCGTCAATCGCACACTATTGTGTTTCACAGGGCAATTCAAAAACATTCAATAACCATCACAAAAGGTTCTCTTTGTGGGTTTGTTGAACTGAATTGAACGTGATTGGAGTTTTGAACATATCTGCGAGGGGGGAATTCAATACGTTTCAGAGGCAAAAGAAATTATCGTGCTGTCTGAGGTGGGAACACAATTATTGCGTGAGTTAATTTGAACACAAAGAGACATTTTCATAATAAACTTAAACGCAGCATTAGGCTTATGTGAAGCTGATAACTGCGTATAGTGAAAATCTGTTAACCTTGACATCACTCTGAGATGGCATCCTCCCCACAGCCCTCTGACACATACATCTACTGCTAATGTCCTGATATCCGAGTCTAATCATTGATTAATGCAGCTCGCTAAGAGCTATGATAAAATAGTAGTCATAATTAATGCAAGGAGCTATTATGGTCATCCTAAAATGTCATAACTAAGAGATCTGATGCATTAAACCAGTCCCACCAGAGGTGTAGCTGGTTGAACTGGGACATGACCTACTTTCTTTCCAAATGATTCTCTGAATGATGAGAGACTCCCGTGGATCTAAATCCTGATAAAAAAACAACAGTGAACTTTCTAACAAGGCTGCTCAGTTCAGCTCCAGCCTTTGTCCGTCAGTCATTTATTACACTGAATTTTTTCTCCTACTCATCATCAGACATCAGACCACTCATAACCGATTATGTCTCCTGTATTACATGTGACATTCTGCCAACCTAGGCCCTTTACTGTTGTTTAAAAGCCATTTTTGGCACCAACCACCCACTTGTCTTCTACACCGCATCTCAAATAAGTTATCTTCCTCAAAGTGACAGTGCCTGCGGGAAACTGTGGTCAGACATATTTGAGTTTGTAACATTTGAATTAGCCCCTTTGAAGAGAGTAATGTGAATGCAAAGTGATGGGGAAGGAGACGTCGGCAAAGGTGCAGGGTTTTATCTGCCACGCGCATTCTTTGTGTCCTCACATCGGATCGGGGAGGGTTAGAAGGCTTCAGGGGTCTTTTTCCATTAAGGATCTCATTCGTTTTAGCCTGTCATCATGTTCTCCCTGGGAGCTGCAGACTGACTTCAAAGCTGTTGGTGGAAACAGTCTTAACTGGGTTCTATTCTTGGGTCTCCATCCTTTAAAGTGCTGGCTTAGCTTGTCATACAAAACACGCTCACACTAGTTCTCATTTCTGAAATTAGTGGAAAGTCTGTGAGCAGAACATTCGTTGTTATGTAGCTTACCTGCATGTGTGGAATTTACTGCTTAGGAAACAACAAGAATAAGAACCATGTTAGCAGCTCTGTGAGTCTGAGTTTGGGCATAGCTGTGGGTTTAGCTTAATGCTAACATCAGCATGCTAACATGCTCACAATGACCATGGTAGCATGCTGATGTTAAGTAGCTTCACTATGTTCGCCATCTTAGTTTAACATGTTAGCATGCTAACATTTGCTTATTAGCACAAAACGACCAGCTGAGGCTGATGGGAATGTGATTAGTTAGGAAGTATTTAGTCATAAACCAAAGTGTTGGATAAATTCAAAATTTGGCGCTACATGAAAATCCGGATAAAAGTTATTACAATTCATCCCGAGGAGGACATTATTTGGGTGCACTAATAATGGCAAAGCATCCAATAACTATTGAGACATTTCACTTAAAACCACAAATGTGAACCATGTGGTGGCACTAGAGCTAATGTCAGGTCATTAGGATTTATAATATGGCCACTATAAATTTCTGGAACAATTCATTCAAAAGTTGTTGAGATATTTTAACTAAAAGAAAAAAATGTCAACCTGCTAGTGACTGCAGAGGAAGGTTTGAAGGGTTCACCAAAATCAGTAGACCTAATCCAAAGCCCTACCTTTCTCATTTTCCCATTTTTTACGTGTCTTCTCATAACTTTTTATTACAGTTTTAAAATATAGAAATTAGTTCCAGACTTGCCTATGCGTTAGTTTTGTCCGTGTAACTATGCTCTCTCAGTGGCACATCGGAGAGCTGTATCTCTGGGGTTTATAGAGGGATAATGAGATCACAATGATTTTGTTAATCTTTGTTCTTTCTCTATTTTTTCTGTCTTTAATGTTTGTCTTTGTCTAATGTACTTTGACTTTGATGTTTAGACCAGGAAGTTTGAGCTAGACAGTAATATCTGGTGGTGTATTAAAATACTGAAGAGAAGGGGGATAAATGAAAAACAAAATTCTCTCAGGAAGTGTTTTTATGTTCTATGAAAATATATTGCAAAAAAAGAAGAAGCAATGAAAATGAGCCACCACACTTTATCACTTGAGTCTGCCAGTAGGCACTTTCATTTTCAACTATTCAGCACCACTTTTCCCTCTGAAAAGACTTAAATCTTCACACCTACTGAGCCACTGCAGAGCTGCTTTTGTACTTACAAGAGTTCATGTTTATGTTTGGGTGAATTTGTTTCACTTTGTGCTCTGCATGCAAGCTTCTGCATACATCTGTGTGTTAAAAAGTGTCCACATCCCTGAGGTTTTGTACTACTGTAGATGCGACAGACTGTGAATTTCAAAAAGGTCACTGAACAAACTGCTGTCCTGTCCTGTGCTGTTCTCTGTCACATGTTTATTAACAGGTATCACCCTCCTCCACAGGAGAAAACAAAGCTTGACGAGGGCTAAACTCTCTTACATAGCACAAGGACGTTAGCTGCACGATCCTAAATCTGCGTGTTACTGCATGCATGAGAGCAAAAGCATCAAGTCTGCATGCCACTTTCTTCATTAACTCAAGCTTACTGTGTGTATACCGTGTCACTGGCTCTGAGGTCTGTTTTGAACTGAATTATTTAGATGTGCTTAGTTCCAACCCAGTTGTACATGTTAATGTGAAATTAGTCCCCCCTTTACCCTGCTGATCTTGATGTGCACATGATGTTATTACACATCACGATAAACCAGACCCTGCAAGCAGATCTCTGAATAAACCAAGGTTGCATCATGTCAAGTTGTCTGAGTTGATGGGATACAAGCGCAGTTTTCTCCTGATGTCGTTTAAAACAATTTGCACTGGGGTGACCTCTAGCTCACCCAGTGGAGTGTGCACCCCATGTGGGCTGGATCCTTGACAGTGGCCCGGGTTCGGGTGTGGCCCGCGGCCCTTTGATTTGTGTCGTCCCCCCTTTCTCTCTCCACTTTTCTGTCTTCGGGCTATCCTGTCAATTAAAAGCCATAAAAGGCCATGAAATAATCGTTAAAAAACAAAACAATTTGCACTGCACTGATTGCTTCATTGGCAATGTTTGTTCACACACAGTGAAGTGCTTAACTAGTTGGTAACTAGTTGGTATGGTTGAAATTACCACAAAAACAAACACCATGATTTAAGGTTTATTCTGCCATCAGCCAGCTTGAGCAGTGCCATCCCAACCATAGATCATATATACTGAATCATACATATGTACATATATAATCGATCAATATAATGATTACAAATATAACTAGTGCCACTACTGTAGCATAACACCTAAATTGGGTTAGTTTACAGGTTTGCAGTACTTTTTTAGATTGTCTTTGTTTTGTCTTACCATTGCATTGGATGTGACACTAACACCATGACCTTGCAGAATGTACTGTACAGTAGAGAGTTGATGGCCTATGGCTAGGCAGATAAATGAGGAATAATTTCAAAATGTGATATACGGAAGACAAAATAATTTATAATAATTTATTAGGCCAAAGAATAGAGAGCACTGTAGATGATGTAACTTCCTATTTGTTAGCTGTTTTAAAACTTAAAAGGTCTGCTTATATAATTTTTGGTTATACTTGGATGTGTAATAATTATAATCTATCTATAAACCAGGGAACAACAATGAAAACCCAACTGGGCTTTGGAATATATTCAACACATAAATTACTATTGTTTGATCTGAAAGTAACAGACAGTTCTGTGACAAAAGGAACAATCGCATCTCTAATGTGGGTTCAGAGAAAGTACAAAGAGCAAAGCAGTGGCACGCATGACCCTACCTATTAAGATACAAGGAGGCTGCTTTTAAAATCCCTTCCTCTGCTGCCTCTGCAAATGGTTCAGGCTGAAAGTGTGGGCAATGCAACGTAATATGTGATGTGAAGCTGGCTCTGCGTGTTTCTCCAGGCAGCAAAGCATGAAGGCAAACGGAAAAGTCTCAGATGTGGAAAGCAGTTTGACCTTGTGCATACACAAGGCACCAAGTTTGGAGTAGGTTTTATATCATTTGCAACTTTCCATTCATGACCAATGCCAGTATTTCAGCTTGAAGTCTTGTTTTTTTATATTCAAGGAATTGATCTTTCTTCCACATTAAAAAAAAAAACATTTTTGTTGTAAATTTTGTACTTGAGTCCCTTTAAACTGAGTAAACTGTAAAGGTCCTGGCCCCAGCTCAGCAGGCACTCTTGTTGAATTGTGGTTGTATTTGTGCGTTCACCTCAAAGAGCGGGAGCTGCAGAAGCAAGTGAGAGCCTGAGTTGTACATTACTGAAAATAAGAACAAAGGCACACAATGACACAGAGGAAGGAATAACAATTAGTGCCGTGCCGCAGTGTTGTGTGATACTAGTAGCACAGGGGTTGTGTGTGTGTGTGTGTGCCGAGTTTGCGTGTTTGGGATTATTATCAGAGCACGAGGAGCATGTACTGTATATATCATTTCACTAATTACTGTTCCGTGCTCTAATTACAATGCAGCAGGGACACATTCGACTCTCAGATCCTTTTTTATGTAAAATCTCCATACGGCTTCTGTTGTCAATCATACACATGCACACACACACACACACACACACACACACACACACTCACACACACACACACACACACACACACACACACACACACACACACACACACACACACACACACAACTTTGTTCCTTCTTCTCCCTGTCTTCCTTTTGAAAATCTGATCTGCTCCCTGTGCTCTACATACAGCTGTCACTCCTCTCTTTTTTTATATCTTTTGTCAGCTTTACTTCAACTTATCCTTGCTAAAATGTCTGGAAAGCAGTACCAAAAAATGAGATAAGCATATTTGAAATCTGCAATTATAGGTTTCTGTTAAAAGAACATAAAAACATACATCTTATTGTAAGTTATTGTCTCTCAGAATGTCATTTGGCTGAGTTAGGGGACAGGCTGCAACATAAATCTAATTTATGATCACCACAAAAGAGGATTTAATCAAGATCAAATGCTGCACCCCCTCTGCAGATTTTAAAGGATAAACTGTTACCTGGGCAGCCAGCCTGAATTTTATTCTAAAGAAGTTGTGCTGTGTCTTTCATAACAAACACAATGAAAGATCCTAATGGAAAATATTTCACTGCACAAACACAGGGAAAAGCCTGTATAACTCACTGTATGTCTCTTTATTAATAGGTGTAAACAGGAAAAACACCTGCAAATCCTTTGTTTGGTTTACGTTCACCTAATTTGGCCCAAAATGGCATTTTTTAACCACAAAGAACTCAATTGGACACTAAGTTCCAGAAATACCGGCCATTTAAAAAAACATTACACAGAAACCTCTGTCATTTTTTCATTTACTTCTAAATTGACATCATAATTTTGGAAGCATAAATACATTCATTTATATGCACATAACTTAGAAAAGTGCTAAGATGTGCATGTTGCCTGGAAGGCAACAATGTAGCCTGGAAGGCAACAATGTAGCACAAAAGAATCTCAGTTTGCCACTGCGGTGCTATTGTGCACTGAACTTTAATAGCTACAAGTACAGAAGTCAACATGATTAGATTTTTTCTGCAACTCTATTATAAATTAACCTAGATTTAGATGCTGCTTTATCTCCATTCAGTGTGTCCCATTGCCACGTTTTCACTTTATTCTACATCTGACCAATAAAGTGATTATTATCAAGCACCATGTCTAAAGATGGTGATTATCTGAGGTATTAGTCCACTATTACTTCATCAGGATCAACAAAGGGTCACCAGAAGCCTGGCTCAAGGTGTGGATACTGGTGCCCTTAATTGTCTGTGGGTCAGGTTTTCACTAGTCTGAGTCCCTTATAGATTACAGAGTCACTTTGTCTGACCCCTCATCTAAGACCTGTTCAGGTCTCCCCATCATATCCAGGCTTACTGAGGCCCAAAAACCTCACCACCATGACAAGTAAAAGTACTAGTACTCCGGTACAAGTAAAGGTCCTGCAGTCAAAATCCTATTAAAGTAAATTCAGAAGTATTATCAGCAAAAATGTACCAGGTATGCAGAGAAATGGCTCCTGTGACTACATTGAATGAATTAATGAATGATTGTTAGTGGGTTAGGGGGTCATCTTTAACAGTGCATTGTGAGCTTATCATATGTTTTGTTTAATGTAAAATCTGAATTTAGTATCTATAGCTGCCAAATACATGTAGACAAGTAAAAACTAATTTCCCTGTTTCCCTGCTGTAGTGAAGTAGCATAATATGGATATTCTCAAGAAAAGCATAAGGACCTCAGAGTTTCCACCACTGACCAGGACAGTGAAGAATGAGCTGAGGCACAAAGCAAACCACTAAATCCGGCTGCAGCTCTATTACTGCTGGGTCATCATTCCACATCTATAGTCACAAGATTTATGGAGTGAAGGAAAAGTTAAGATAACCTATATAGGCATTAAAATGAGATTTTCTGTGCAATGAGCTTCCTTTACTCAGCAAGGTGAGCAGCTCAGTGAACTGAGGATTAGCTCAGAGCCAATCTGCTGCTAAGGTTTCATCACGTTATAAAGCTGCCCTTCAGATGCCTCAGTTTGCCATTGCACCAGCCTGGCACTACTGAGTAGATCCATGATACAGAAAGGACTTTATCTCCCTTATCACCTGTGAATCACTTTGCATCACCCAGAAGGAGATGGAGGAAGCTGATGGGGAAGAGAATATCTGCTGGATGCAGGGTAATCCTAGCCCTAATATCCAACTTCATATGTTATCTAGAAGATAAAGGCCTTCCTGTCTATCCTGATCTACTCAGTAGGGCTTCCTCATTTTTCTTGTTGCTAACCTGACTGGACAGTAAGAAACTGGATGGAAGGACAGTGACATCTGTATTGCATCTACAGATCAACCTTGTGAAAATAAACCAAAACAGCTTCTGACATTGAAGTGGACGGACAGCAGGTCTATTCAGTACAATGTTCTGTTATGACGTGACGCTGCTTAGGGTGTGGACATTATATTTGCAGTGGGGATAAATCTTTCTAATAAAAACCTTTCTAGACATCATCGCGTATTAAGGTGATTTGGGAAACTTGGCAAAAAAAAGACACGTTAAACATGACAAGCAAGGATCAACAAGATCACCTATTTAGCTGTTAAAATGAGTCTACCCACAATAACACACTCTGAATTTTACAGTTGTCTGTGGGAAAGTCTGCCCTGCATGACAAGTAGGAATCTTCCCTGACTCACTTTAGTGGTTTTCTTTCCCAAAACAAAACCTTTAATGCCATCTAGTGTCCGGAAGCCAAGTTACACTACTGCATCAATTATCTGTGTGAATGATTAGCTTTAGTTTAGCTTTTTGTGTGTTTGTGCAGCCTGCCCAGTTTCCAGGTTACATGGTGGAGAGGAGGACATGTGGCTCAGGTTCTATGTTTGACGACACCTGGAAGCTACTTGACATTCTCCTGGATCCTTATTTTTCTACCCTCTATGTACAGTATTGTGTATTGTAACTTATTATGTTGGTTTATTCTGTAACCACAATGTCTATTGCACATCTGGCCATCCTGAGGCTGATCCCATTGTGACTCTAAAGTGTTTTTGGGGGAGTGAGGGTCCCGGACAGAGGGTGTCGTTTGCTGTAGATTGTAAAGCCCCTTGAGGCAAATTGGGCTATACAAATAAAATGTACATGATTTGACATCACTACTAGATATGACCACTAGAGGGGAGCATTTTCCCTAATACAGCTGATACAGCTCTACCAGCTGTTACTAAGCAGTGCTATTTTTTTTTTTTTAACAAAGCGCAATTTCTTAGAGGATCATTTTGGAAGAAGCCGCTGGAAATGCATGGATCGGGAAAGAAAATTTGCATTACTCTTCTATTCATCAAAAGCAGTTAATGAGGAGCCCTTGAGCAAGGCACTTAACACCCAACTGGTCCAGTGGAGCTGCTCAGTGGTTAACAGTGGCAGACTGCAGTGCAAGCTGCAGGTCCTGGGTGTGAATGTGTGTAAACTATATGTACAAGATGTAAGACAAGAGTGAAAATGAGCGTCCAAAAACAACAGACTGACAAATGCTTTCCTTATATTATTAAAAAAATATATATACACAGTAAATATGTTAATAAAAACATGCACATACATTTTCAGCCATTTCAGTAAACTGAAATATTTTCTGTGTCTTACTGAAAAAAATTGTTTCAAATGGTCAGTGTTATAACTGTATAAAGAAAAACATGACAAACAATACAATACAATCACTTCTTTATTACCAGAAATCTAAACATGACACATCAAACGGTATTATCCAAAGGCTTAATCAAGGTTGGTGACATAGTCTTTTCATAGGCAAAGTTGGTTTTCACATTGTGATAATAAACATTTTAATATGAGAACATTGCTTTTTTTTAAAGTTGGTCTTTCCCTGGACAGCGAGGGACATTTTTTAATTTGGCCTCGTAGCTAATATTCATTATTGTTGGTCTTTAAGCAGCATTGATCACCTGAAACTTCACTTTCAGTCACTTCAAACCAGTGACTGGCTCTTATGATGTTTTTTACTGTTTGTTGCTCTGTTTGTTTGTTTAATGGATTGAGTGTTTTATTGTTGATTTTGTAAGGTGACCTTGAGTGTTTTGAAAGGCGCCTATAAATAAAATGCATTATTATTATTATTATTATTATGTGTTGAATCATTAAGTCTGAGTCAACATCTCTGAATGTGCAGTATATGGATATGCATTTCTACATCTCATGACACCGACATTCCACCCAATGCACTCTTACCCGGTCATAGTGTTGTGTAACCACAAAAATAAACTTAGTGGCTCAAACTTCACGTATCTACATATATGGCTTTTTGTGGTACAGGAGGTGGATATAACTGTAAGTTCATCCACAGTGCAGCCATACATTAGAATATCAGTACTACACACTAAACATTTTTTAAGTGACTTATTTGCCATACAGCATCCATCCACTGTATCAGTGTGCATGGTTAGCGTAAGTGTAGGGATAAATTTAGGAAAACACATAAGGCTGTTCTTGAGAGCTAACCGCAATATAAAGTTGAGAGAAACCAGGGGCCAGTCAGAGGTTTGTGCTGCCTTCAGTATCCAGATGGAGATGTGTCTGCAACAAGTAACAGTGCAGTGTGGCATTGTACAGCCATCTGATCATTTCAACGAGAAGGTCAGACATTATGGCCATATGAGAAAATATTATAGTCTTTCAACCTACAATATAGTTGTAACTGTTGCCTTTCCCAGAAGTTAGAGGGTGCCCTGCCACACGTATTTTATTACTTTATGGTAATGTCTGAAGTTCTACCATGGACTCTGTAACATTTTTTGTGGAAAAAAAATGCCTCGGTTACCTCGTTTCAAGCCATTCTAGCGTGGTATAGAAAGCCTGCAGAAAGACTCAGATCCAATTTCTGCCAGTTCTCATTAATATTCAACGAGCTAAGCTGCTTGACTCTGATTGGCTAACAGCTGGCCAGTGAGAGCCTGGCTATCAGCATCCTTGACCCAGCGCAACTGGGCGAGCTCATGAATACTAATGAGCTCAGGCAACATGACGTCAGACTGACCAGCTTTTGTAATTGGCCCGATTTCTCCGCTTGTTTCTTTTCAGTGGCTAGAGCTGACAGAGGAGGTAGCAGCTCATTTTCACATTCACAACATAACACAAACACATATGGACCTAAACATAATTTTTTAAAAATACAAGTAAAAACGGTTTTGTGTGGCAGGGCACCTTTAATTCAACCTAGCTCCAATTTATGAACACATGAGATGTGTATTCAGGAGAAACGAGTAGGCTGTGAAGACTGAAGTACTCTCACAGACTCAAAGTCAGTTCTGCATCTCAGTGGTTTTGGTCAAGTCAGTGGAGTATTCTGTGGAGGTATTTCTCTGGGTTGTTCTCTCCTCCTCTCCTCATTCCTGAGCTGCTTCTAAGTGCTCTCTCAGAAGTCCCCGCATGGCCCTGGCTCTCAGTTACTACCACTGTGGCCCCTGTACCTCTTCCTGTTGTCCCTACGGAGGTGCGCCGGCGTGGCTCTGGACTGCTGTGTACTCCTGCCTCAGGATCACTCTCCTCCCCGGCATCCTTCCCCTGGCTGCTTGAAGAGCTCTCCCCGATTCTGAAGAACGTAAATAGTGTTGTTGAAAAGAATATGGATGACAAGTCACTATGAGGTTGTGAATGTATATGAAATCACATCAGGTCTGCAGTTTTTCTACCTGAGGTGATTGAAGGCTCGTAGCCAGTGTGAGCCCAGTGCCTGTCTCCCGTTAGCCCTCAGCCCTCTCCTGTGACCTCGGGCCCTCAGTCCTATCAAAGCCTGAGCCAGTTCGGCTTCATCTCCATGACCCCAAACCAGCTGGGCCCTCTGTTCCGCATCCTGATCTCCCGCTGCCCTGAACAGTCTCTGGAGCTGCCAGAGATTCACGTTGCTGAAAATGTTCGCCGAGCCAGCCTTCCTGCTCCTCCTCTCAGCCAGCCGCCATAGCGAGGAAGGGCCCGCCACCACGGATGAAGGAGGGGAGGCGGGTCCAGGATCCATCCCGAGAAACACAGGAAAAAGGTGGCATACACCAGTTCTACTCTGTGGAGAAGTCAGTAAGAGTTTCCACTCATTAGGGTGTGTATTCAAAGTCAAAGAGGCTTAAACAAAACAACAGCATATAAACAACATGTAAAGTACATGAGCACATTGTGCGTCACAACACCTATAGACAGCTGGGAGTCTTCTGATCCGATTCCCTAATCCTACTTTAGGAAGTGAGCGACACGCTGCGCTTTAAAGCCCATTAAACTGCAGATGGTATTTAATCTCTCTTTACTCACATATGGTTTTAAGTGGGACACTCACAGATAGGTATTAGCTGAGTGAGTGACCAACATCATGACTGCATGTTAGGTCGGGGACCTTTTCACTGAAAGGACTTTCTCTCAGCTTGACAAAATAATCTTAAATAAAAGCTCCACTTACTGGCTTTCCCCAGAGCTTTCAACAGCAGATTATTTAGCAGATGAAAACTCCTCTAATGAAGATCTAGAGTTGAGATCAATTCATCAAAATTTTACTTTTACTAAGTCACGAATGAAGTTTGAACATTGTCTTTTAGTTAAGCTTCATTCTGCAAGTGTCAAATCTCTTACTTTCCTGATCAGAATCAGATTTATTGCCAAGTAAATAAAAAAACTTACAAGGAATTACCCTTGGTGGATGGTGCATACATAAACACGTTAAATATAATATATTCCTAAATACACATTTACTATTTAGTCTCTATAAATTTCATATTTTTTGCAGGATAGGTCTACCCAAGGTATGTATGTATGTATGTATGTATGTATGTATGTATGTATGTATGCATGTATGTATGCATGTATGCATGTATGTATGTAATGTAAACGATACACTACATCACAAACAACTTATGAGCAAGAAATGACTTTGTCTTGTGCATAACTTAACTTACTAAACCGTAAGCAGGTGATTTGAGGACACACCTTTGATGTTCCCCACATATTATCATTATGGGATGCAGCTCTTCACAGAAAAACACTTACACATTCACAGACCTAGAGTATATTTTTTTAAGTATGTTAACATAGACCAAACGTCACAGGCGTCTCTATTGTTTCCCTCCCACCGGTGTCTTGACAGTCTACTGTTTGCATAAATCGGATCCCTTAAAAAACTAAGGATACGAAGAGTCCGTGAAAAAAAGAAAATATGACATCATCTTTGAAATATTCGTGGTCTTATTATACAAGATTAAATACGCAGGCTAAAACAACTTACTGTAGCCTACTGTAGGCTATATGCTGGGTTCCATTGGCTGTGGCTATAACAGCAAACATGGATCCCGTGAGAGTCACGTTTAAAATGAAAGGACTTCTGCTTACCCGAAGATAAACTGATATATTCGATGCACTTTGCTCCGAACAGCATGTCCCTCTGCATCGCTGTCCCCCTTCAATCAAAGCTTCCACAATGGTTTGGTTGAAATGCAGCAGGACAGTCTGTTTGTCCAACTTTACCTGCAGCCAATTTCTGTCCTTGAGCCAACCGTCAATCCCAAATCAATGTCGTCAAACAACCAATGAGAATGGAGAGATCCTCTGGTCCCGCCTGTCGGGGTTGTGAAACAGCTTCATTTCGACTAATCACGGGTTTGGGGGAGGAGGGGGAGGGGGGGGAGGGGGAGGGTGGCGGGCTCCGCCTCCTGGCCACGTATGGTGTGCATCACTCTGGTGTGCATGCTGAAATCCATTGACGTCAATAGCTAGCTGGCACGAGAAGCGTCTGTCAATTATGTGAGAGGGAAGTAACACAAACAGGATGACGCATGGGTTTCTAAATACCACGGTTCTTTGTTGTGTTATAATATAGCCTCCTCCATCCTGTTGAATCAAAATAAAAAAAAATGTATTATTATTATTATTATTACTATTATTATTACAATTAGCCTATTATTATCATTACAATTATTATTAGGCCTATATAGTATGTTGTCTTTCTTTAATGTTTCAGTTTGTTAAACATGAATATTGCCTACAGCGGGGAAAATAAGTATTGAACGCGCCAACATTTTTCCCAGTAAATATATTTCCGATGGGGCTATTGGAAAGACATTTTCACCAGACGGCAGAAACAACCCAAGTAATCCACACATACAAAGAAATCAAAACATGTATGTCCATGACAAACGTTATGTGTAATAAAGTGGAATGATAATGGGAATAAATATTGAACGCATGAAGAAAAAGGGGTGTAAAAAGGCATGGGAAGCCAATAAACCAGCTGAAATCTGTCAGTAGGAAGCAATCCTGCCCCCTATTAGTGCAAATTAATATCAGCTGGATTAGTCCGAATTGATGGCCTAGATTTCTCATTACCAAAGTGTCACTCAAGAAGCATTTCATGATGGGTAAAAGCAAAGAGCTGTCCCAAGACCTTCGGAAGCTAGAAAAACATACAGATGGCATTGGTACAGACAAATATCTAAACTTCTGAAAGGAAAGTTCCAGTGAGCACTGTTGGGGCCATTATCCGGAAGTGGAAAGAACATCATTTCACCATTAACCGGCCACGACCAGGTGCTCCTCGCAAGATTTCTGACAGAGGAGTCCATAGAATACTTAGTTACTGACACGTATTTACTGAGAGTTACTGAAGAACCAAGAACCACTCAGAACTAAGATCTTCAGAAAGACCTGGAAGAAGCAGGTAGCCTACAGTTGTTTCAAAGAAAACAATTAGTAATGCACTCAACCGCCATGGCCTCTATGCACGCACACAACACAACACACCACTGCTCAAGAAAAAGCATGTAGAAGCTCGCTTAAAGTTTGCTGCACAGCATCTGGACAAACCAATGACATGAGACCAAAATTGAACTATTTGGCTGTCATAATATATACCATGTTTGGAGGAGAAATGGCACTGCACATCACCCTAAAACACCATACCAACAGTGAAGTTTGGAGGTGGGAGCATCATGGTGTGGGGCTGTTTTTCAGCATCTGGCGCTGGCAGACTTCATATAATTGAAGGAAGGATGAATGGAGAAATGTACCGTGACATTCTTGATAAGAATCTGCTGCCATCCACCAGGATGCTGAAGATGAAATGAGGGTGGGCATTTCAGCAAGACAATGATCCCAAACACACGGCCAAGGGAACTCTCAATTGGTTTCAGAGAAAGGAAATCAAGCTGTTAGAATGGCCCAGTCAATCACCCGACTTTAATCCAATTGAAAACATCTGGAAAGAAGAGGTTAATAAGATTTGAAGACAGTTAGTGTGGAAGAATGGGCAAAAATCACAGCTGAGCAATGCAACTATAGTTTCTTCATACAGGAGGCGTCTTGAAGCTTTTCTACTAAGTATTAGCCTAAATAAATTTCAGCAAGTGTGTTCAATACTTTTTCCCTGCAGGGAAAAAGTATTGAACACACTTGCTAATAACAGAAAATATTATGTTTTTTTACTGTAGGTACACCATTAAATAACAGAAAATATTATGTTTTTTTTACTGTAGGTACACCATTAAATAACAGAAAATATTATGTTTTTTTACTGTAGGTACACCATTAAATAACAGAAAATGCTCCGTTTTTTTACCATTAACACAGTTATTTAACTGGAAAAATTCCGTTTTTTAATTACGGGACATTGTCCAGGTAATGAGCTGCCAGTACTTTTTCTGTTATTTTACGGATTTATTTCTTAGAGTGTGTGTCATTTCACTGTATTACACACAACTTAATTTATGGACTTATTATTATTATTATTATATATTTTATGTGTGGATTACTTGGGTTACTGACATCTGGTGACAATGAAGTTTCATGGCGATAGCAGCATCAGAAATATCTTTACTGACAAAAATGTTGACGTGTTCAATAGCCTACTTATTTTCCCCGCTGTAGGCTATCCTTGTGTGCTGAAATCTCTGTCCACACATTAACACTTCGTCATACTTAACTTTCATAAAGCCTATGGGCTACTTCTCTTTTCTCTCTGAAAAGACAGGAGCAGAAAGGTCACACGCCCCCCAGGGGGAACTAAACCATGGAGAAAAGCATGAGCAGATGAGCGGACATGGATAAATCTGGCAGGAGGAGGAGCAGGCTTTGAATTACAGGCCGGCCCCTCTCCATCACCCAGCCCCCAACCCAGACGCTACATTCAACAGAGGAAACGGAAAAGACGAAACATACAAAAAGGTTTTTCATTTCAAAACCCCGGGGCTGTGGAAAGAACAGAGAGTTCCTTTTTTTTTTTTTTGGTAAATAAACGTGTCCAGTTTGGGCTGCGTTCTCAGACCACAAACCCGGACTCCCAACCACGTTATTTCCACTTTTTGCCCTTCATTTCCCCAGCTGTTTGCAGCTGGCAGAAAGCACCCGCCCTGTTCGGGAAAAAGGGACCGAGAGTGACCGGAGGAGGAGAGAGATGCCACCCCAACCTTTGCAGTCGCAGGTGAGGAAGAATATCCAGAAGTTCCTCAAGAGTTTTTTGGGAATTATCCGCATCCTGCAGATTGTGTTCGGAGCCGGGTTGTGGGTCACCATCGCCGCAAACAAATACGAAGGATCCATCCACTTCGTCCTGTTCGTCGCAGTCCTCTTCTGGCTCCTCACCCTCGCCCTTTTCTTCCTCACCCTGCTGGACAAGCAGGACCTCGTCCCGCTGCTGGGAGGGGAGCGCTGGTTGTCCACCAACCTGGCGCACGACGTGGCCGCCGCCGTGCTCTACCTGCCGGCCATAGGTGTCATGATCTACAAGACGGATCGCAACTCGTACTGCAACCTGGAGCTGTACAAGCACCTCTGTCTGTACAAGGTCTACCTGACAGCTGCCGTGTTCGCCTGCCTGTGCTGCCTGGCTTACCTTCTGTCGGTTATTTATGGAGCGTGCAGGAAGTGTCGAGGAGAACAGACGGTCATCTGATAAGACTGAAGGGGGGTGATGGCAACAGGGAGGGAGGGGGTATGGGTCCTTTAGTGGGGTATCCACAGCAAGATGATGAATAGTTAACTTCACTGTAATTTAACTCAACAGCTACTCTAATCACAGGTGTGTCTCTATTGTCTCCCCGCACCAAACTTTCCACTTTGGTAGTGAGGCAACCAAAATCATTCTGTCAGTGAATTTAAGAGTTGCTGACATGAAAATAGGCTACCCAATCAGCTCCTGGTTCAGAGGCCTATCCCAGGATGGGAGTCTGATTGGTGTGACTTGTTAGGATGTCTGGAGCATTGTACCCCTTTTATTAAGGCACATGTGTGTGTGTGTGTGTCTCCTAGTTGTAGTTAAGGCCATGCCTCCACCTCTTACATTTGTTTTCCATTAATTTAGGCTAATGTAATTTTTCCTTTATAAAGAATCGTAATAGTCCTGTAGGTGCTATTATAGTGGCAATATATTCAGTGTTTACAATACAATGGGCTTTACATACATTTGTAGATTTGTGTTGAGTAGCTGTCCATCTAAAACATCTAAAAAAGAGGATTTTTTTTACAAGGGATTCTTTTCATTGCCTTTTTTTAATGTATATATTGTTTTTACATGTTTTTTGTATGACAGCAAACTATACTGAACAATTACTGAAGCGTGGTACTCCTTTGGATCAGCTCTGTTTTAGTTTTGTCTCACTTAAACGCTGCAAACAGGTTCATAAGTGCCTTCTGTCAGAATGCTGTATACTCAACCAGGTCGTGACAACAACATCCAACAATATGGATGTGATTGGTGCTACAATGTGTATGCTAAACAAAAATATTCCTTAAGTGTCCATTATGTAAAGCCAAAGAATAAAGAGCAGTAAGTGAGAGACGGTGATATGTTTCCTTGGTTATGAGCATGTATTGGTACGCAAAAGCGTTTAAACAAACAGCGTCAAGGAAAACTGTAAAAAGCTTTGTTAATTTTGTTTGAGTACTTTGAGTTAAAAGTAGAGAAAGAGCAGGGCCACGTTTGGTGGCTTTTTGAAAATGAAACACAGATTTAGAGGGACTAGTGACGGAAGCCCTCAGGAAATTCCTGTTGGGAGATAAAAGCCTCGGCCAATCAGCAGTGATCATTCATGTGCAAAGCCACTTGACCACATGAAAGACATAGATCCTTAGACTTATCTGTGTCTCTAACAGATGAGGAGAGAGTCACACATACACACACACTGACAATCTGTATGCATACGCTGTATGATAGAAAGAATGTGTGTGTTGCATGAGAGTTAACCTACTTTTGGAAACAACGTGTGCATGTTGTGTGTAATAATCTGGGAAGAGGCTTGTTCTTACCGGAACAGTCTGTTGGGGTTCTGGAGGTGGGCTGATGTTCAGCCAATGAAAATTAAGCAGTGGAAGATTATTCAATGTCTCGTCTATTCCAGTCGGCATGCAGTTCTTAAAAACACATGCTGCAGACAAGTTGGTTTAACAGAAACCAAAGCCACGCTGTGACAACTCTGTTTGGATACCTTTATACAGTAAGCAGGAAAGTAGCATTACTATATGTGAACAGTTGTGTAGCTCTCTGACAAATTTGTGTTTATACTTTGCAAACTTGTTGTTGCTGGCCTGGGACGTGATGAAAAATGCTGCAGAATGCTCACACATAAACACACACTTTACCTTTTTAGGCATTTTGCTTCCCTCTTGTTCCGCTGCCAACTGAATGCGACGAGTTTCTCTGGGAAAAGAGCATTAGAGATCAAATGTTGAAAGTAATTAAAGATAAAGGCGTGAGAAATATCTTACAGCTTGCAGGGAATATCTGCTGTTAACTGATTTATACACGTAACCTTGACTTATTTTTTGGTTACATTTCAGAGGCGAAGTGAAACTAAAAAAAGTGACGATATAAAGACAGAGACGGATCAAACTGTAAGTAGGGAAAGTGTTAAATTCTTTGCCTATTTAGTGTGTACATGAACAACTGTACAGTATATCCTCCTCTTGGTCAGCGGCCTTTCTATGCAATGGCGATAGGAAAAATACAAGGTGTGTGTGTTAAGTGCAAGGTGACATCTGTGGCCAGAGTTACAGTAGTGTAGGGTTAATGTTGCAGCTGCAGGATATAAATCTAGCACTTCTAAAGGAGGAAAGGAGCCCCCCCCTCCATCCTCTCCCCCTCTGAGATTTCCACAGAAGTGTTGTCCTGTCCACGTGTCGGCGCCTGTGGAAGCACACTGCTACACAACCAAATAGAGACAGTACACAACAGCCCTGTGTCGTGCATAAACAAAGCACTGAATCCAGGGTTCAATTTGATACTGAAAGTAACCATGGTGAATCATTTAAGTTTGGGATGACTCACAACTATAGCGTATGCTGACAATTAAGGCCAGAAAAGGATTCTCCACATTTACCCTGCTTCCCACATTAACAGGCTCTTTATTATTACACAGCCCACAGTTTATAGATGTCACGTCTTTTCAGATTTGTCAGTTTTGTGTATGAGCCCATTTTGAATTTAATCCTCAAACATCACATCCACGTCCAAACAAGAAACCTGGGTAATCATAGGTAATAACACACATTTTGGAATCCTACCTCCTGACACTGAAGGGTGTGGGCACCACAAGAGTGAGGTTGTTGTATTTTTTTTCCAGCTACACAGACAGACAGGAAAACCCAGACAATTTGGTATAAGGACGTATAGAGGCAGGCGTTTCACTGCAGTGCCAACTGTGTGAAATTTCTTTTGGCCACTCATCCAAAGAGACATTTCCTGTATGTGCTCTCCCACCCGTCTGCAAGTGACCAACCCGACGTCCAATAGTCATCATGGCTCCTCGAAACAGTTCCTCTGGCCCTCCCTGAAAGCACGGTGTCATGCACAGTGATCCCATGGACTGATGCCAACTTACATAAAAACTGATACAGAGTTTGCTGGCAGAAAATCTAAAAGTGAGTTCTGAAGACCAAATGTATAACAATGACATGACTGAGACTCATGGCTGTAATTAAATCACTCCCGAGAGAGATTATATATAGAGAGAGAAATGGTAGGAATGTCTTTTGTCCCTCTCAGTAAAAATTCAGAAACACTTGGAAACTTGTTTCGATTGGCTTCTCTCCTCCCAACATAGTGGTGTACAGAACACAATGTGAGCTGCAGAAAGGCATCACTGGAGCTGGTAGAAAACATGCCTTATTCAGATCTATTTTACCAGGCCAGATGATTGCCATCGAAGGTATTTAATTCAGGTCTTCTTGCTAAAATAAAAAAGTACAAATCTTATAATTACACCACTTTGTTGCTTCAAGAGTTATCATTAATTTAAGAAGAAGATTTGAATTTGATTCTGTCATATACATCTTACACAACACCGCAAATATTCACACAAAAAAGAAAAGACTCCTGATCTTAAAGGGTTCATATTTTTTAATAAGTCTAGATCTGTTGCTTAAGTGATTCCAATGTAAGTGGTGTGGCGACAAAATCCATAGTCCTTGTGTGCAAAAATGCTTTCTTAATCACAAACCAAAGCTAATGTGAGACTTAAGCAGTCTGAGATATTCAGATCATTAGGTGCTTTCCAACGTTATAGGCTTTTTTGTACCAAACTTTCTCTTTATGTTACTATCCCTCCACCAAAGCTCAGCAACCAAATACTGTCTAATTTGACTAACTGCTGAAGCCTCGTGTTGAAAAGAGAGTATTTGTTGCGCAAAAGGACTTTTCAGTGTACATATGTCAGTAGTGTTTTAAAACAGGATTATTCAAGAGGACATTTCAATATTAAAAAAAAGTATCTACACTTTAAAACTATAACCCACACTTTTTAACTGTACACAGTCCTGACTTTCAACTCGGTAGCCTTGATTTTGCAAGACTTTCTCACAGACCAGAGTTTACTGAACCAGGTGCTCACTTGGTTGGTTAAAATCCAAATAGCAGCTCCCCACTGGAAGAGCCCCGTCTTTCTTAACCACCTAAATCCTGGTTGGGTAATTCCCAGTGGAAGTGTTTTATTCAATCCGAGTGTGTCTGCCTATTTTGTTTTCCTGCTGACCGTCCTCGTCTCATTTCTCGCTTGGGAGGCTAGATGTATGCACAGACACATGAACACAGCAGCGCCCTTTTAACCCACTCTCATCAGCTACTGCTGAGATGCACATTCCACTGCAGATGAGAGGGGGAGATGAGAAAACAGATGGAGACTGACAGAACGAGTGAATGAGCAGCAAAAAAAGTGATGTGCAAAAATGCCTTATTTAAAGATCTAAGCAGGAATCTGGGATTGACATTTCCTGTCTGTAAGGCATGAATGGGCGCAGTGTTTCGGCATGCAGGTCGTGTAGTTTGCCTCTGACACTCTCCGGTTTATAGTTTCCTAACATGGTGACTGGGACTACTGATTCCACATCTGTTGCCGCAGCTTTTCCCCAATGGGTACAGTGTTCATGTGCTGCGTGAGGGCAATGACAGCCAGTGGTGGGAAAAGATAGCTATTTATAGAGCCTTGAAAATACCACCACTTCCTTTCCTCTGACAATTCAGTCGAGAGCCTGTTACAGAGTTAATGAGTCTAAAAAGAGATAAATGGAAGCAGTCTGACATTAAATGTTTCTTGAGCACTGATTCATGTAGAAATTAGCAACGCCTCTGCCATTCATCGCCTGTAATTTTTACCTCACTAAAACACACTGGGGAGTAAAACAAACATTCCTTCTTCAGTTCCTGATAACTGTTTCCCAGCACCACCCAAATTCTATCTGTTACATCACACTGCAGTTGTGAGAAAACACTGCACATTTAAAAGCATATTTTCTGTTCTAATCAATCATTCTTTACTTTATTCTGGTCATAAAATGAGCAAATGTGTTGAAGACCCTGATATTTGGAGAAAACAAACTGATATTTGCATTATTTGATATTTTAATATTCTTACACTGCATTGTCAAAAGTGTGCATTAAAGCCAAATATAGTAAAGTCAAAATAACAATGTCCAATTTCTTAAAGAATAACTGTAAAAAATAATGATATCTAAAGGTGATTAGAAAATCCTTACATATATTTAATGAATGTAGCTCATTATTACGCAGCTGTCCAAATATAACATTTCACTGCAATCATTCCTGACTGCTCAATATTATAAACAATTATTTAATTTACCCACTAGGAGGTGTAATAGCACTTCAAAAAACATAAATTGGATTATTTCCAATTTGGTTCATTGCTTTAAGTTTTAAGTTTATTTATCTTATTTGGCCCGTACACCCACTGACAGTAGACATGTAATAACAAAAAATAATAAATATAATACTGTAAGGTGCTCTTATGATGCATCATGATTTGCTACAGAAGACAATAGTAATAATCTTCTCTGTCACTTGGCCTGCATGAAACAGATCAACTGTTGAAGATCAAAGCTGACACTGTGCATCTTTTACACAGCAGCTAAACAGCAGAAATCCACCAGCAGAATTACTTCAAATATTACAGAAGAGGATTAGGGCCACATGTGAAAAATGTATTTGAGTTCTGAGTTTAAAGTCAGATTTCTGACTAATCCTCTTCCATAAAATATACCATGTAAGCCAAAACAATCGGTTAGCCACAGCATACAAGTATGTAGCTTATTAAGCCATTATGTCAGATGAAGGCAGTGCCACAAATTATAAATTAGTGTTAAATAAATCTATGTAGCGGCTCATATTCTGTGCAATGCTGCAATGCTATATGCCACGTAATAAAACCGGTACTGTACAATAGCTTGAACGAGATTTGGTAATGTGTCAATAGAAGTTAGATAAATAATCTCAGACATGGTGAGAAGCAGAGCACTCAAGTCATTTAATGTCAGCTTGCAACATCAGAACGGCTGGAGTTCACACAGAGGCCAACAGAGACATTTTTTGTGTGAGTAATTTTACCTAAGAGGCACTGACATGGTTCGATTGCTGTGTGTTTTTTTCCCCATTTTCCTTACTCAGCTATCCTTCTATTAGTTGATTCATCTCAGTCTAGTTCAAAAATGAAGTTTATAAAGTCCAGGAGAAAGCTCTAAAAAGGGAACAAGTGGACTTGAGTTGGGTTACTCCACTCTTTTTAAAAACCCTTTAATTTAACTCTAAGTGGCTAAAAAAACAGCTGAGACAGTCCCCATGTAACTCTTTTACCCTCTCTTGTAGTTCACCCTGTTTTATTATATAATGGGGGGTTGAGTTGTCTTCTCAAAAATGCACGTGACTGCTGTCCCATGCAGAACATCATGGAGTGAAGAATGAATCCTTTCACATTCTGAGTGAGGAAAATGGAGCTGTGTTTGGCCAGGGGGGAAAATAGAAAATGTTGACATCATACAGTCAGCAGTACATGGTTCCCAGACGACGACAACAACAGCAACAACAAGAACAAAACCCATCAGCATGAAATAGTTAAGTTTCCAGCAGATAAATAAAAAAGAATGATAAGAATAAATAATGACATTACTGTACATTACACATCATTTAGCTGCAGCTTTTATCCAAAGCGACTTCCAATTAAGTGCTTTCAACCATGAAGGGTCAAACTCCGGACAGCAAGAATCAAGTGCAAGTACATTAGCTTCAAATAAGCCAAACTACAAAGAGGCACATGTAAGTGCAACTGTAAGTGCAAGTTTTTATTTTTTTTATTTATTCAATAATAAATAAAGAGTAATGCAAACATGCTAATATACTGTACATGCAGACTTATAAATCTTTGCAAACTGAGGTTTTGTTTGCCAATATGCAATGCAAATGCAGTATTTAATACTCCAATAAAAGCTCCTCCACATAGGGCCAAAAATGCATCCATAAATCTGAGTACTGGTCTTTCCTTTTATCACTGACATGAACCTGTTTAGTGCGCTGACATATTGTATTTATTACATCATACCTCCTATCTTTCATATCATCTCCCATTTCTTATTTCAAATGTAGCTTACTGTTTTTTCTCAAATGTGTTTCTTTAGTAAATCTCTAAAGACATTGTTACATTATAATGACGTGGTGCTGCTCCTGGTCATTGTAATTTGGTGTTTTTATATTTTCATACTGGGCTATTGAACAGTTGCAGTTAAATGTTTTGTGGCCAAAGTCACCACCTACAGATGAAAAGGAGGAAAAGCAACAATTGGTTCAGCTGTCCATGTAACAAGAAGTTATAATCGCCTTTAAATTATACTTTTTTATATATCTACTTTCTCACTAGTAGGCTATTATTTTAAACTTGTAGATAGATAGATAGATAGATAGATAGATAGATAGATAGATAGATAGATAGATAGATAGATAGATAGATAGATAGATAGATAGACAGACAGACAGACAGACAGACAGACAGATAGATAGACAGATAGATAGATAGATAGATAGATAGATAGATAGATAGATAGATAGATAGATAGATAGATAGATAGATAGATAGATAGATAGATAGATAGATAGATGTGAGGTAGTAGTCCGCCCTCCACCAGGCTAGGGTAATAGAGAAACACAATGAAAAGTCAATAAAGTGCAACGCACAGTATGAAGGTCAGGGAACAGTCCCCGCCGCTGACGCCCACCGCTGTCATTGGTCGAGAAATGAACGACACGTTCTTTAGCGGAATCTCATTGGATGTAAAAACCAGGAAGTGGGTGAGTAACCAATCCACGGGATAAAGGCAAACGTCCTCACCGGTTTGACAGCGAGAGAGTGGAGTGGACCTGTATTCTTCTCTGAAGTGGGCAATTGTTAATTTAAGATCCTCGCATAATTAAATGAAATAAAAAAAAATTGGTTAACTACCATTCAGGCATATTGCAATCAATCATGGCTGTCTACAAATTTGTGTTGATTCGCCACGGAGAGAGCAACTGGAACCAAGAGAATCGGTTCTGCGGCTGGTTCGATGCAGATTTGAGTGAAACCGGGGAGAAGGAGGCGAAGAGAGGTGGACAGGCCCTGAAAGGTGAGGGGGAACTAATTTAATTGTCTCCTATCATCTACTGTACTGTCTCTGAAATACTGTAGGGCCAATACGATTGCATAATGGCCTCTGCATCAGACCGCCGACCGCCCCCTGAGCGTGTCAGGAATAGAAGATGTGCAAATGTGCAGAAGTGATGACTTTATATGTGGGTGCTCTGGTACAGTGGCAGGGCCGAACAGGAGAGTTTAATACAGGCATAGAATATCTCATAATAAAAGTAGGATCTTTTTTTAATTATGTGATCCTCTTGGTCTATTACTCCAGAACAGCCTGCAAAAAGTACAAAATAAATCCACTGGAAAGCAAAGCAATTTGCATAGATACAATTAGCCTAAATCAGAGTGATAGAGAAATGTGGCTCTGGCCTAAATGTGTGAGTCGTTTTCTAAAATGGACATCATGCAATGCTTTTTCAGCAGGAGAACAGAAAGAAATCACAAAAGAGACATATAGGCCTATAGGCCCACATTGAGAGTAGCTTCATTAAACCAGACTGCAATGAAGCTAGAGCTGCAAGCATTTGTTGATTCATCAATTAGTCGATTTTTACTAGAATAGAAAATGAATCAGAAACTATTTTGACAATTGATTAATCGTTTCAATCATTTTCAAGGAAACATACCAACATTCTCCGGTTCCAGCTTCTCAAATGTGATAATTTGCTGTTTTTCTTTGTCATATGTGACAGTAAATTGAATATCTTAAGTTTTTGTGGACTGTAAAACAATGATATGATGATGTAAACAGTCTTTAGTTATTGCCTTAAATGCAAATAGTTTTTTTAAGTTGGGTTTGAGACTCAGTTGCTTCCTCTTAACACTCTTCATAGTCTCATTTATAAGATATGTTTAATGCAACAAGTGCAGAGTTGTTATTGCCAGAAGGCATTGTGGGGCTATTTACTAACCAAACAGAGCTGAAAGAAGCAGTCACAGTATCCAAGTGGAATTATTGTTGTTGTTGCAGTCAAAATGCATTAAACTCCGGTGTCTCTTACTCCCTGAATCTTACAGATGCCAGCTTTGAGTTTGACATTTGCTACACCTCCGTGCTGAAGCGAGCCACTAGGACACTTTGGCTGGTCTTGGACAGCATTGACCAGATGTGGGTGCCGGTGCATCGGACCTGGCGGCTCAATGAGCGCCACTACGGAGGCCTGACAGGGCTGAACAAGGCAGAGACAGCCGCCAAGCACGGAGAGGCTCAGGTGAAGATCTGGAGGCGATCGTTTGATATCCCTCCTCCTCCCATGGGGCCAAACCATGACTACTACAGTATCATCAGCAAGGTAAGATATAATATCTACAATAAATACATACAACCAAGAGCTTTGTTGGCCTCTTAGGAAAGACATGGTTTTGTACATATTGACCAACTAACTGCACACAGGCATAACAAAGAAGAGGCATGACTATAACTGATCTCTGCAGTCAGGGCCTATAATCAGCTGAGTCAACCTGAATGAGTGAAATCACCAGAAATGACTGGAGTGTTTAGAGTGTAAATAGTGGATATAAGGTATTTTTTTCCACAGCACAGCTAGCTTGAATAGCTATATGTTTTACACATACAACAGTGCAAATTATATCTGACAGCCCCTTACCAGAGATACAGTCCCTTACTGTTTGGTAGCATATCCCCTAATGTTGTTACCTAATAGTATGTCCAGGGTGAGTTAATATATGACTGGCAGAAATTAGGTCTGCTAGGTTCAAGTTCAAAGTTCAGTCAGGGTTGAAACAAACTGTTCAGAACTCTGCGTGGACAGAGGTATTCAGAAGTTAAGTTGTAGTAACTCTTGGCTGGCTAATCGTGGCTGTCAGAACTTATTGATCAGCAACATGTTGATAAGAACAGTGTCACTAAGGTAGCTGATTCTTTCATTCCTGCAAATGAACACCATATTGCTTGACAACATTGCTTTAAAAGTGACACTCTTACTTACTCAATGCCTTTAGGCCCTTTCTGTTCCCAAATATTTGTACAATAAGTTTATATGGAAAAATTATTAAAGACAAAGAGATCCAGTATTTCTTTTGCTGTCTCTATATGTTTTTTACAAACTGAAATGGTGTTCCTTGCAGGATCGTCGCTATGCAGACCTGACTGAGGACCAGCTTCCTTCCTGCGAGAGCCTTAAGGACACCATCGCACGGGCGCTGCCCTTCTGGAACGAAGAGATCGCCCCTCAAATCAAACAGGGAAAGAGAGTGCTCATCGCTGCCCATGGAAACAGTCTGAGGGGGATCGTTAAGCACCTGGAGGGTGGGTGGCATTATGAGATTTTCCCCGCAAGTTTGCCAAAATACAATTTATTATTATTGTTATTATTATTGTCCTTCACTTAAATTCTATCACAAAGATCCTATGTTGTCAACCATCTTGGTAAGAATAGTACATACAGCCCTTTTCAATGGAATGCCATTGCTATGCAACAGCCTGGCCCCTTGTTGTTCCTTTCAGTTGATGTCATTCACACATACTGCAACAGGAAATCAACTTGGGGCCATGTAGAATGTTTATGTTTACAACTGTGAGATGGTCTATAGAGATAATTCACTAACTTGTGTATCTAACTGTTGTGCTTGTCTGGCTGCCACCTGTAGGAATGTCAGATGAAGCCATCATGGAGTTGAACCTGCCAACGGGCATCCCCATCCTCTACGAGCTGGACAAGAACCTGAAGCCTGTGAAGCCGATGCAGTTCCTGGGAGACGAGGAGACTGTACGCAAAGCCATGGAGGCTGTGGCTGCTCAAGGAAAGGCCAAGAAGTAAAGACACAGAAAAGCCATCTCTGTGTATGACAGAGTAGGTTGTCACTCACAACTGACCTCAGATTAGTGTTTTTCCTAAATCCTCATTTATCTTGGATTGTAATACATGGTGAGTACACTGTAGATTGTTGTCAAAGGCAACCTCACTCTACTTGCACAGTCAGGGATAGTAGATGGTGAACAATTAAGATATAGAGCCACAGCTCTCAAGAGATTGTAAATAATTTTTGCTAAAATGGATTATTAATATAACAACCTTTAGGAAGGGAGCATTGAACTGAAATGGATAGCATTGCTGATAAAGGCAGTGTGTTATCTGTGTAGTAAAATCCCTATGCATCCCTGTGTACTTGTGTACTACTGTGTACTACATTAAGCTGTGGTGTCCTAGGCAGGGATGTTGAATGTCAGGTTAAATGGTAATTAAACCAATTGCAGGAAAAGGAGTTAAATCCTGGCCGTGGTCACTCTTCCACAGTCAGTAATAAAAATCCAAGCCACAGCACGTGTTTTGATGCTACACACACACACACACACACACACACACATCTAAGATCAAGAGTGGGGAATGAGTGAGACATGACCCTTCTTGTTGTGGCCTCGGTTTGCTGATGGTGGTAAGCAAGTTATACCACCTATGTGTGTCTGATCATACTGACTTCATCATTACTTGCCCAGGACAAAATTATTATCTAGTATTACAATTTAATAAAAAACTTTTTTTTTTTTAATTCAAGGGACTGTGAAGGATGGACAACTTATTTTCTATCTCACTTCTTAAAAGCATTCCACTGATGAATTTCATTGATGACGAGATGTAAGTTTGCAATCTCTTGAGAGACGGATGTGACAGAACAATTTAACTGACAGTTTGCTATCAGTATTGCACTGTATAAGTGATAAATCCATTATCTGGATTATAGCCCCCAGTTTCACAGTACCATTTTGAAGCATGATTAAACAGAAGATAAAAGGTCTAAATTTAATTCTTATTTTTGTTACTCTGTTTTGCCGCCTTTGGACTGTCTTTGCCACTTGGTGTTATATGTATGTGCCTCCAGCTCCTATTTCTACAGTAAATGCCTACAATCTACTAGGATTTTGTTGTTGTTTGTAAATGTAACCCCCTCTGTGGTGATTAAATGTACCCTGGAAGCTCTGATGGTAATAAATATAGAAATCTAATGCTGTTGTGTCTGCTTGTCTTGTTGGTCATAAATACCCAAAGGTGACAAAAAAAATATTAATATATACAGTATATATTCTTCTGTGGGACGATGAACCATTTTGGTGGAATATTCCTTTAAATTGGAATACTGCTGGATTTCAAGTTCCATCTTTATCTGGAGGAAAAAGTATTGTTTGGAAAAAATAAACCAGGAATGGCAATAGCTTAGGGAGCCGGACATGTAACACAATGCAACATTTTGGATGCCGGGTGCAGTTAAACAAAGAGAAGAAGAAAAAGAAGAAATAAAAGTACAGTGTGATCTAATGGATGTTCTTTAAAGAACTAAAACGTGTCATTGATTACTATTTCAGTATCTTGGACAAAATAAATTGAGAAGATACGAGGTTTTATTTTTATTTATGATCATTATTATTTTATTCATGATTGTTAATATTATTGTTATTATTATTATTATTTAGAATATTGTAAATAGTAGCTACTCGGATCCACACTCCATACCAGTTGATGGGGGTAATGCACCAAATCGTTGTTTGCCGAACACCAATAAACCTCAAAGAAGAAGAAGAAAAACTCAAACTTCCGCAATGCAATTCGCGTATTGTTGTCATCCATGATTGTTGTTCGATCGGATGCAGGCGGGAGAAGATCATATTAATGAGATGATTTTAGCCGTGGTTCTCTGAGTCTGTTATTTTCGCTGTCTGTGGTTAAAGACAGCCGGTGGAATCCTCAAAATGAGAAGAGCAACAGAAAATCAAGGAAACTCTCGGTAAGAAAGCCTACGGACTCTGTTTGCACTTGTCACTACCCAAGTGACAGCACTCCATTGCTAAGTTGAACGCGCGTTAGCCAGCCAGCTAGCTAGCTAAACAGAGCACTTCCTGAAACAGTAACGACTTGCTAATATTCCATTTTATTTTGTTAGCCAGGCACCGTTATGTACGCTCTTAAAGTACAAAGCTACGTGGCTGTTTTTTGTTGTTGAAAGCGAGCCAAGCACTATGTAAAGACTTAACGGTAACTAATAAGTTAGCACTTTACCCTGAAGTTTCAACATATTTTCTGCTGCACTCGTGCCGTCACTAACGTAGCTTACTATGATTGGCAGAACCTGACTAGCAGGTGTCTTCCTTTTATTGGCCATAGACATATGTTTTGACTGTGGTAAGACAACTCGTGCTAGGTGTGTCGTTCTGCAACACTTTGTTGTTGTTTTTTTATCTGACGTTACCGTTACTTATTTGAAAACTGCTCTGCTAAGTTACATGATTGTCGTCTTGGTGATAAGACTAACTTTTGATGATCGAAACATGATCAGTTCCCCCTCTCTGGCTTTCTTACAGAACTCTTACAGAATACTTTTCTCCGAGGAATAAAGGTGGGTCAAAGTGTTGTCTCGGAAAATAACAGAGTGTATTTACTCCGTGATACTCGCCTTAACGCATATGTGTTTTTCATGGTGCATTTTAACATCTAGACATGGCAAACAGTGAATGCAACAACATGCAGCTCTAGCTAAGTAAGACAGGTCCTTATGCATTGCCTCCATCCTGGAGCATATTCAAAACGGATATAAAATGATGTTGGCTGGCTGACATTTGGCAACATGTCAATCCTGTTCACACTTGACCATTCAGTGGCACTAAATGTATTAGGAGACATAAGACCATAATGCACAAATGTTTCTTCTTTTTTTAGTGAAGGACCTTGCATTCCAGCAGCGCGTCCGACCCCATTTCACACCTTTACTCCAGGAGACTCCAATGAAGCCTTCTCAGCTCAACCGGCTTTCTTACCCACCTCCTAGGAGAATGTTGCCACTTCAAAGCCCTGAGCTGTGCCACAGGGACAGACTGTGTCCATCAGGGCACCCTCCTTATCCTCCGGGACCAATCCATTCATCAGGGTTCGTTCCAAGCAGCCCAACTAACATTGGCCCCTTAGTGAATAGGTTCAATCTCATGCCAAGGGGCAGTCTGGGTCCTCTGCAGCGCCAACACCATCAACCTCCAGGGTCTTCCTACTCATCGTGGTTTGCTCCAGTCAGCCCAACTGATAGTACTACAGCTAATAGGCCTCCCAGTGTCTTTTACCCTGCATCCCCTCAATTCAAGAAGGATTTAAGCAACCACTCTCCATCCTCCCACACCAGGAGAGATCAAGGGACTGAATCCAAGGTTACTTTGTCCTACTCAGGATTTAAAAATGTAACAGCACAAAGACCAGAATCAAACAAGGTATTGTTTTCTCTTTTTTAATATGGCCATTAGTGAAATCAAGATTTGTTTAAAAAGTGTCTTGTTTGTTACCTGTACTACACTATAGCAATTCTGTGACGCTGAATTGTTGTGGCTTTTAACATTTACTCTGTTAGGCTCAATCCAGAGATGTGAGAAGTCCCATACATACTATCCAGCTCCACAGGCCCCCCCGGGCCACATCTTTCTACACCAGTGCAGTTCAAGACGTTTTCCCACAGCCCCCCTCACAATCTAAAGATCCGAGTCCTGAGAAGAGCCAGTGTCCCTCGTGGGGCGTCCAGCCTTCTCCGAGTACCCAGTCTTCTGACAGGAGTAGTGGTTCCAGTTTACCCATCATGCACGGCCCTGTTGCCCCTTGCCAGGTAAAATTTGGCATACGTTTTATAAAACATCAAGTTCAAGTTTAGGATTTTGGTAATATAATTTGAGCTGATCATCATTACTTTGCAAGCACAGTCTCAAGCCAGGCTTTTGGTACTGGGGCCAAAATAATGTTCACTTGGGGAGAGCATGGTCTGTGCTCAGCCTTTGCAATATGACTTTTTAAAACAGAGATTCAGGTGATATAGCTTAAAGAGCATTTGCCAGGTATTTAGTAAATCAGTGTACTTATATTCATTTAACTGAGTGTCTCTTGTAAACAGTGCAGTGTGAAAATTGAACAGCTAGTTATTTAAATTATTTACTGGGACATTAACTTACTCCGTTTGGTGTGACTTGAATGTTATACGACAGTACAGGGAAGGTTGACATCAGTGTTTTGCTTTACGCTCTTGACTGTGGAATTTGATGTAGTTGTCATTCCATATTAAATGCCAGATTTAACAGCGTCTGCCGTCTAGCATGGATAAGACTGAATGAGTAATGGAGGACTCAGACACATCATGCAGTTAGAAATGATTGAAAGGGCACAGAGATGCCTAAGATGTCAGCGACTGTCATCCCTCCGAGGAGGGCCGTAGATTAGGATAACGCCTCCGTTATTCTTGTGCGTGGCGCCGGCCTCCATAGGTGGTGTGCGTTACGAGCATTCACAGAGATGTTTATGTGCTCAACGCCTTGTTTGTTGCAATATTCTCCGAAATGCCAGGGGCGGGGTACAAACAAAATAACCTGTAAGTAAAACGTAGTAGAGAAGAAGAGCAGAGAAAGGAAAGCAGGCTGCCTGGCGACAGTAATAAACACATTCATGTTAACCACCGACGTATTATTATTATTATTATTATTAACATTCAGTCGTTTATCTCCAAATCAAAATTACAGTCTGCCTCTAACTAGGGCTGCACGATATATAAGGAAAATATTTCATTGCGATTATTTTGACTTATACTGCGATTTGATTCATGATATTGGACGGAACGATCATTTATGTATCATTATTTTCATTAAATTTAAAGAAATTTTAAGAATGTAAATGCTTATAGTATGATTTTTGTGAGGATCTGTACCAAACCAATATTCTTTTTTTTTTTTTTTTTTTTTTTTTTTTTTTTTTTTTTTTTTAGTCTACATACAATTTGTAGACTGAGATGTCTCCGCAGCACCACAATACTTAATTCAGAATGAGAATGGTTTGACACATATTTTGCATTTAACAAATATTGCACTAGTTCATATTGTGATTTCAATAAAATTGCGATTAATTGTGCAGCCCTACCTCTACCACTGTTAAGAATACTTTGACAAAGCTCATGTTTTTTCACACTCTCCAGCAAAATGCCTCTTTTTCCAGTGCGGTGTGTCTGACCCCATATTTAAGGCCGTTTGGCTCCCTGTGGCCTGTACATAAATAATTATACAGATGTTTGTACAGGTGAACCTGCTCAGCCAGTCTTTCCAGTTGACCATGTTGAATGAAAGCCTGCACCGAGTTACAAATGTTTTATTGAGGACACATTCACATTATGAGTGCCCTCTACAGGCAAAAGAAAATTTAAGAGTAGCTCTCTTTTCCTACGGTTCGGACACACGGACCATACGGCTGACCCTCGGTAAAAAAGGCAGTTGGACTGATCAAGCCTCCCCGAATTGGTAAAAAAAAAAAAAAAAAAAAGGGGGGGGCCTCGGAACACACCGAAGCGACGAGACGTAATATGCCTCCATAACAGCAGGCAGCACTAATCTGTATTGTCGCCCAAAAATGAAAACTGGCAGCTGATTGGATGAACGCGTCACGTGGGTCTGGTTTCTCCAGAAATTCAAAGACAGACTGTCATGGCGGCTTGTTGAGAATACGATCTCATATTGTACTAAAATAGTTCACCGAAATGAATAGATTCATATTTCTAATAAATTACGTCGTATCGGATCGGTGCCTGGACTCCAGTACTCGCCGATACCGATGCCAGTATTTTCGGCAGTATCGGAGGCATTTTTGATACTGGTATCGGAATCGGAACAACTCTAACTCTAGTCACCCTCAGCCCACTCCTTGTTTCCGGCTGCTGGCAGTGCCCGCCCCCGCCGATTATACAAGTCAAATCAAATTAAGGCTGATTGCCCCTCTGACGGACGACGGCACGGAACACACCGAACAGATTTGAGTCACTGACCTCGCCAGACTGTCCGACTGCCGAATATCGGCCATGTGTCTCCGAACCTTTTATACAGAGTCATCTTACATTTCCTTTTTCCTTTTTTGTTACTATTTTGGACCAAACTTGCAGGCTGTGTGTTCATACTCTGTGTGGTCGCTAGGACGGTACCTGTTCAGGTGAAAGTCTTAAATTTAATTTAGAGAATCCTGGGGGTAACCTGTATTTAAATCATGACCCAGGTGTAGCTCTGTCTTGGTATGGGATGCAATATAACACTGTTATTGTTTGTAATAATAATAATAATAGTTATATGTTTTTTCACTGTTTTCTTTTTTTTAGGGCCAACAACCTAAACAAGCACCTTCAAGTGAAAACTTAATTCCAGGTAATATTGTCAAAGTAAATTTTTCCACCTTTCACTCATAAAGCTGTGATCTTTTAACCTTGTTGGAATGTAATGTTTGCACTGCAGTGACAGGTGTTGAGTTTGTGAAGAGGTTTACATCTTGTAGTTTGACTGAAATTGTCATGTTAATTCACTTGAGTGATGAAGATAGATGGCTCTGGGAATGTCAATTGGTTTGGCATGTCTTAAAAATTTGGATGGATATTTCTCAGTAGCAGAGTATTATTTTCTTTTCTTTTTTATGATCATTTTTTTATTGATAATATACAGGTAGAAATTCAATGATAGTACATGTTTTAAGACATCACAAAACCTTACACAAAACAGAAACGGAACATCCATCCCCACCCTCCCCCAACCTATGGTGATTACCAACTCCCCAAGGAATAAAAAGATACAGTACAAAAATACAAATATAATACAGACATGGTAAACATTAGTCAAATACATTAATGCTGCACTCTTTCTTTAACCAAGGTGTAAACTTCATCCCATGCACGTAGAGTTTTCTGACTAGCTCCATGTACCCGGGCCACAGATCTCTTAATCATAACTATGTCTAGAAAAAGTATTATGATCATCTCCCGCACAGTAAGATTATTTTTTTTTTTAAGCTGAAGTGTGAACATCTGTTACATTCAGGCCCTTGCTAAACAAGTTCACACAATGCTGATTTAAGCCTATCACTGCCAGGGAAAGCGCTCTGTAGTTCTCAATATACCTGAGTTCTGGTGGCTGTCGTAACATTCCCGCACTGGCAGATAAAGCTTATTTGTACTCGGAACAACATTGTTACATGAGCAGTAAACAAAGTGCCGTCAACCAACCTTGCTTGCTCACTTACAGTTCTTCACAGCGTAGCTGTTTTTTTTTCTGGCTCTCTGATTGGTTACACGGTATGTCAGTCTATTTGTACGACCCAATACCTTGACAGGCAGGAAGGGGGGAGAGACCACAGCAACACAGCGTTATTATGAGTCCTACTGCTTTGACAGTGTTTGTTCAATTACTTTCGCTGCCAGGAAGGGAGGGGGGGGGGGGGGGACTGGCACTTGTACTCTTTACAAGTTGCTAAATACCTGGAAATATAGATGTGAGCTTCAACTGTTGTTGGTTACAAAAGCAGCTGTTACTTTTACATGTCACCCATTGCTCCTGGTGAAAAAAATGTCAGGATATGGGTAACTGTACATTAGGCCTGGGCGAAAAATCGATTAAATTAATTAATTCAAATTTTTTTGTTGCGGGCGATTTAAAAAAAATAAGTAAATCGAGTTTTTGTGTAATGATGCATTTTTGGCTCCCCGGAGCTTCCGTAGCGTTAGTTTCACATAGCAGTATGGCATGCGACAACAACAACATCATAGCACACACAAAACAGCAACAGCAAGTGACAACATGGCTACCGGTGAGAGTGGGAAGTTTGTTCCCAAGAAAGGAATAAAATCATCTGTTTGGAACTGGTATGGGTTTGCTGCGACAGACGTAGAGCAAGAGACCCCACGCTGCAACATTTGCCTAAAGCCCATCACAGTCAAAAGCAGCAGCACCACAAACCTATTCCAACACCTGAAACAGAGACATCCAGCCGAATATGAAAAATGCCAGTCTCTCCGACGAACAAAACCACAGTGACCAACAAACCGTAGCTAAAAAATAGTTAACTGTAGCCAAATCCTTTGCACAAGGCACCGCATATGACAGGAAAGGGGCACGGTGGAGAACAATCACCGAAGCGGTCGCTTTGCACATAGCCAAAGACATGGTACCCATATATACCGTGGAGAAGACGGTAAGTTGTCTGCCGTTTGTACTTATTGCTTTCCTTAATAAGTAGGGGGGTAAATCGAATTAAAAAAAATAAAATCTTATTGGCCTAAAAATTTTATTTTTAGGCCATATTGCCCAGCCCTACTGTACATGGTAGAATAGTAAAATTCAGCTGAACACTGACATTGGTATTTATATGTGTACAATATTTGTAAAAGAAAGTATATTTTTCATGTCTTTTTCTGTCTCCAGAAGTGGTCTCGAATTGCTCATCTCAGAAGAGGTGCAGGGAGTTTGAGGACTGTGAAGATGGTGCCAAGAAACTGTGCCTACCAGATATAAACTCTGGCAAAGCACAGACGCCAAAGGCCACTGTTGGCTGCACTTCGCTGCTGTCTCAGCCGTCATCGAGGCATTCTTTAGGCTTGAAAGTGTCACCCAAAACCACAGATAGCCATCTGTGCACAGAACCAGCACCTGGCCAATCAACACACTTGGAACTGTCTTCTACATTTAAACCCACCCAGTCATCCTGCGCATCACTGTCACTAGAACCTTGTATAAGACGACCATCAATTGGGGCAAAGCAAGCCTTTATAAATTCCACCCAGAATCACAGTTTGAAGTTACTAGAGTTAAGACCTTCAAATACAGGTGAAGAAAGGAAGAAAATAAGTGAGGAAAACAATAAAAAGGATAAATCAAGCTCTTTCTTATCCTCTGAGGTATCCCAGAAGGACACTAGTAGCTCACGTCATGTTCAGGTAGGCAGACATCACGCTGGTCATAGCTCCATCTTACCAGTCAAGACTCTGAGCAGAGGTAATCATGTGGGGGAGAGCAGAAAGTCGGACAGTAGCACTCCCAAACCAGCCTCAAAAACAAATTTGGGTTGTCGTACGGTCGAACGGAACAAGACTGCCCGCCCACGAAGATCTGTTGCAATCCCAAATGACATAGATCAGCTTTTCACCCCTGATCCCATGACCTATGTAGTTGGCCCTTTTCTGAAAACTGCGAAGCCCAAGTTAGATGGGATCAAATCGCCCACCTCAGAGAAAAGTTGGTCATCCAACACAGTAACCAACTCCAGTACCTCAGTTGCAGGGTCCTCGTGTCACAAAACTGGTTCTCCTCACGCAGTGGACACCCCAGTCTCTTCCTTGCCATCAGCACAACAACCACAAATCTTGCCATTTGTGGTTTTAAAGCGGGTCAAACTTGAGAACTTAAAATCTATTTGCTCTAAGGACGGTGATCTCAAAAACGGCCCTATCACTTCTTCAGGAAGGCAGTTTAAGGATGAGAGTGTTAAATCTGATGAGAAACGCACATCTCTCATCCCCAATGATGAGAGACCCTGCGCTTTAGAGACTGGCGCAGAAACTGCTACATCTCATTGTTCTCAGTCTCCGCTCCTGGACAGGCAGGCAAGTGACGGGCATAGAAAGCTGGTGAATGAAGAGGATCCTATAGATGTAGAGGTGGACCTAGGCCTGAGCTTTGCATTAGATTTGGATCCAACTGAAAGCTCCCATAGCAGTGAGGAGGAGCAACTGCTTTCTTTGCAGGAGATTATGGACCGTGTTACTAAGCCTCCAGATACGCCGGAGAAGGGAGCCCTCTCAGAGCCTAGTACACGTGGACATCGCAGCTGCCAGTCAAAAACTGTAAGCGTAAGCGGTTTGTCTTTATTGCACATGGAGTTATGCATGTATGATCAGCAACTTGCTGAGCTGAAGAACCAATAAAACCTGTATTGTCGTTTCGGTTGTATTCCCCACAGCAGCCATTGCCATCCACCACAAAGTCAGGCATCTACAAGAACAACCTCGACCAGATACTGAAGGAAATAAACACCAATAAAAAGTATATTATGCAGAAAATCTCACTTCCATTACCTTTTTAATATAAAGCTGCAGTAGCTGCACATGAGATAATTTTGATGAGTTAATTTTCTCCACTTTCTTTTCATCCATCAGAGTGAAAGAGATTGAGACGCAACTTCAGACTGCATGGAAAGAGGACCTGTTGAGATTAGCTGAATACGAGGAGGCTGAGGAGAACCAGGAGGAGGGCGTCTCCGCTGAACAACAGTAAATCATGCAGAAGCACACTGATACATTTATACCTTGTCACTGGGACACGGGCCTTGCAAAGTAGTTAACTGTAATCTGCATTTTTATGTCATTTGTTTTCTAGGGAATTCCTACAGCGCTACTCTTTGATGTCCAATGCAATCAGGGAAGTGCCTCCAGGAGAACTAGTGTTCAACCTGGAGAAATTTGGCCAGATCTTCGACCAAGATACGCTGCAGCTCAGACAATGCATGGTCAATCCACAAGGGACAGCACAGAAAACGCTTCTTTGGTGAGTTGTATTTGTGTGTGGATATACAGATGAAGGTTCAGAGCAACATGTCTCAACAACTGAAGACGTGATTGTCATGAAGTTTAATATCGGTAATTATGGTCCTCAGTAATGTGATTATACCACATTCATGCTTCCCAGAGTATGAACATGTTCTGCCTTGTCACACTGCTGGCATTTGTAGCATAGTGTCGCGGCGCTCCCATTGCAAAGAATTAAAATATAAGCTGTAGGGCTGGGCAATATATCCATATTATATCGATATTAATATATGAGGCTAGATATTGTTTTAAATTTCGGATATTGTAATATCCTGATATGACAAGTAGTGTTTTTTCCTGGTTTTAAAGGCTGCATTACAGTAGAGTGATGTCATTTTCTGAACACACCAGACTGTTCTAGCTGTTCTATCATTTGCCTTTACTCACATAGTTATTATATCAACATAACTGGTGATTGTTTATCAGAAATCTCATTATGTGCATATTTTGTGAAAGCACCAATTGTCAACCCTACAATATCGCCACAATATCAATATCGAGGTATTTGGTCAAAAATATCGGGATATTTGATTTTCTCCATATCGCCCAGCTTTAATATGCTGGCCTCGGAAACAACAACTGCTTCGGTGGAAACAGGCGCTATATTGATCTTTAGCAAAGCTTTAGACTGTTAGTTTTACCAATTAATGAATTCTTCTAAGCTTTCTCTCTCCACTTACGTTCCCCCAGGTCCAGCCCTGCTCAACTGCGATTGCATGTAAATATTGGATTGTTCCAGGAAGCTTACGACTGTCGCTCACCCTGTCCCACTCAGGTTACCCGTTTCCTATTCAAGGTAGGCACATATGAAGCATGTCAGTAGGGATTTCTGTCCAATTGTCTGAACTTTGGCAGTAATTCTTTGTTGATCTTGTCAGATGATGTCAGTCCATAACGAGAGGATGGTATCTGAAAATATACTACAGGCCCTCTGTGACATCGCGTACACTGCTGCGTATCAGATAGGTGAGTGCGCGTCCCCCCAAGTTTTTGGTATTTTCTTATTATTGTTAGGACGGTTTAACGTGTGTCTTTTCTGTGTGTATGCTTCCTCAGTGAAAAATGGGAGCCAGCTGTTTAAAGTGTGGGTGCCCAGTTTGGCGGATGTGGCGCTGGTCCTGATGAATATGGGAATTGCATTTGTTACTCTCTTCCCTTTTGAGAATCTGCAGCCTCCATTCACAGAGGGAGATTTGCTGTAAGTAGTGTTCCTGTTTCATTTATTTCCTTGTTTACTATGTAAAAGCTTAAGTTGTGAGCTGATAGTGGTTTATTTGCGTTTAAATCTCATGTACTCAAATGTCTGTGTGTTTGTGTAGGGAGGACATCTACATCAATAGTGAGACTCCTTCCAGTAACAGGGAACAGAGCACTTTCCCTGAACACAACTGCAACAACATCTTGAAGGTGAGATGCAAAAGGAAACGGATGTCTGATAGGAAGAGTTTGTTGTCATGTCTGTGAGAAAGGGAGTTTGGCAGAGAGAGACAGCTTCACCATTCAGATCATTCACAACTTGGTTGTTTCTCCTGTGTTCTGGTCTGCAGTACCTGTCTTACTGTATGGGCCTCTGTCCACGGGCATACAGCGACGATGAGCTGCTGTTGCTGCTAACTGTGGTGGGAAGGTTGGGCCTGGACACACGGCTCATCCTCCAGTCCAGCGTGGAACTGTTCCCTCTACAGCACAAAATTGTCAAGAACATCAGGGACTGGGACACCATGGTGAGTTCAGACGTGCCGCGGGTTCCTTAAGAGTCATAAAATGTGCGTTTTCCAGGCTTTGAAAAGTTTAGGAAAAACATGAAATTAATAGCAATATTTTTCCAATATGTACCATTACATGGCACATGTGCGCAAAATCATGTAAAATTATCACATTGATTTACAGTGAAGTGCACTGCGTGCCACTGTTATTCCTAACAGACAAAACTGTAAAAAAAAAATAAAAAAGTAAAACAAGGAAGGAACAAGGAAACAAGTTTGGAGTTTACTTTTTAGCTCCAATTTTGCTTTGAATCTGCTTTTTGAAATTTTGGCAGCAGGAGTGTGTCAAATGATAAACGTGATATGAATGTATCATCACAATACACTCTGACACAGCTGATAATATTGACTTATTGTACAAAAATGTACTTGGGAATTGTTGTGGTTAATATATTGCATGTAGTTTTCGTGCATACACAGAAATCGCAGAATGTTTGGTCATGAAAACTGGTTTAAAGGCATGGAAATCCACTGGCCATAATGTGTACGAACCGTGTTCACCTTTTTAATTCATAATATCATGAATTATTTATCAAATGTTTTTAGCTGCCCAGAATTTGTCTGGCCCTTACTGATCTGACAGATGACCACCACAACATGTGCCTACTAGTTCAACTGCTGCCTGAGGACATACGTGGAAAGTAAGTCTTTTATTTATCGTTTTTTCTCTTGTCTGCTCGTCTCCATTTTTTTTCCCTGCACAATGAGACAATTTTTTCAGATATTTGATTTTATTGTATTGCACATTTGAAAAATTGATTCACTTTTGTTTATATAGGCAACTGCGTGGACACCTGAGCCTGTCCATGATCTCAAAACTGCTGGATGGAAATTGTACTTACAAGCCTAGAGAAAAAGAGTTTCAGGTAAGCTGTTTCAGTAACCTAAATCTATATAAGTTTCCTTTAGATCCCAGCAGTTGAAATATGTAGTTATCTAAATGACCATCACAATGTAACATCTTCAGTATTCTATAGTTCTCTGCTCCTTGTTCTCTTCCATGCTTAGCTCTCTGACCTGAGGCCGTACCTGCCCCGTATGCAACCCTCCACCATCCTCCGAGGCATGCTAAGCTCCTCCAGCAGAAGTCAGAAAGATAAAGACGAGTACATGGCCACCCTCGACCAACAGGTGAGCATGCTTGTAACTTCAAAATGTTCCATCCTTAAATTAATTTGATCATTCTTGTCTTGTTTTATATGTCTAGTTTTTTTATGTTTTAAGTAATCACAGAATTTTAACTGAATGGGTTTGTGAATGAATTAAACATGACTTGCGATTTTGTTATTTTATTTTTTCTGATGCAAGTTTCTTTCCACTTATCCTGTGTTGCAGTCCTACTACCTCTGCTATAGCCTTCTGACCTTGGCAAATGAAGCTTCCAAATTTCAGTTCTTCCCAGCTCATCAAAAGGTATGACTCCTCTTCTTCTGGTCTCAAGGGTTTATTTATCAGCTGTATTACCATGGGGTGTTTGGATGTCTGAGCCTTTTTAAGAGGTGTGTTAAAGTTGTCTTGCCTTTTTCTTCTGGCTCCCAGGAGCAGCTGCTGTTTCTGTGCTGTGAGCTGGAAACGCACATTAAGTGTGACATCAGAGAGAGTGAGAAATGTCTTTACCGGAGCAAGGTGAGTTTGATTTCAAAAATAACGTCAGGTATGTGCGTATCAGTGTGCATTTTGATATAGATCCAGATGCAGTATTAAAATGTCTACATTTTCTACAACGCATTCAAACGGGACATATCATGAAAAACGGACTTTTGCCGTGCTTGTGCACATACATTTCGGAATCTGGAGTGCCTACCAACCCACAAACTGTGAAATAAGACAACGGCGTCAGTGTTGCGTGCTGCCTAGATGAGAAAACATGGGACTCAGTAAGCCCTTCATATGTCACATGCAGGCTCATTAGAATAGTCTGCCCTCAATCTGAGTATCTCCACCCGCTGCCCTTTGCAAAGGTGCAAACAGAGTGTATATAAATAATAATTCAGAATTATTAATAATTAATTTTATTAATAATAAAATATTCAGACTGATTACATCGATGGAACATTAAAGCATGTTAACATGTTCTAGTAGAAAACCTCAAAATGATCATAATATGGGACCTTGTGCAGCCTTGACAGAGGTTTGCACTTTCTGAATGCTTTCAAGTTTAAACTCTATTATCCTGAAGGAAGTTTTGGTTTGCAGCCAGGCATTAAAGTCAAAATTCAAAGGGATACACAGCAGAAATCTATAGTCAAAAACACACAAGTACCGTAGTATAAAATATGCACAATTTAAATATTAGGAATATTAAAATATGTCAATAATGTATATGTTAGAAATAAAAACAGCCAATGATGGACCACCTTCCATCCTGGATTAGTGAGCCAAATAAAGTGCACTTCTTGATAAGGTAAAGATGGAGGGCAGGTGCTGTCTTATTATAATAATAAGTCTTATTATTGTATTAACAGATTTTGCCTTGTAATGGCTACAGGGATAAGATGGAATCTAGTTATTATGTTTGCTAGATTTGTGTACAAGATAAAGATGGGAGACAGAATATAACCCTGTGGAGGAATACTATTGACCCTAACACCATCAAATCAATGAGATTTACATGCATTGCAATTAGAAATCAGTAACTATGGCTGGGTTGTGTTGAATCCTGAGGAAAAGTCAATGAATAGGAGCTTAGCCATGTCTATCTGTCCAACAAGTGTAGCACACCAATGATGACCAACAATTGAATTACTAAGAATTGAAACCTAAAATGTTTCTCCATCATTTTCTCTTTTTAAATGCATTTTAAAACGGAAATTAATCAATTAATTGCTTAGTCTAAAAGAAAAACTCACAAATTTTCCAGAGCCTAGATTTTGAAGATTTATTCTTAAATAATGACATAAACAACGAATCAATTGTATTTGCCGATGAAACGTTAATCAATCATTGCTGACTTGATTTGAAGATGCAGTCATGCAAGCCAATCATTAAAACTAGGGTGTGCTCTCCAGAAGCAGTGTGTTCGACAACATCTAACTTCCTCCTCTCCTTCCAGGTGAAGGACCTGGTGGCCAGGATCTACACCAAGTGGCAGATGCTCCTTCAGAGGACCAGGCCTCTCTATGTACAGTAGTCTTATACATACTTTTATAGCAATATTGTATTTAGATGGTTCCTCTTTTTAAAAGATTAAAACAGTATTCAGTTAAACAAAGCTTTAAGAGTCTTCTAATAAAGTCAAAAGTTTGTATAATTCTCATTTACATTTCTATGTTTTCCTCCCTTAGGGTAAGCTGTATGACTATTGGCAGCCTTTGCCTGTGGATACATTGACAAGCAGCCAAGAAGAGCAGGAGATAGACAACAGTAATGATGGAGAGGGGCCTGTGATGGAGGAGGATGAAGAGGAGGAAACCAATGAAACTGAAGAGGTTATGACTACTGAGGACGAGAAGAAAAAAGAGGGAGACGACACAATAGATGACACAAACAAGACGGGGGACGACATGAAGCCAGAAGAAATGGAGGGAGACAGTTTAATGGAGGACACAAACAAGACGGGGGACGACATGAAGCCAGAAGAAATGGAGGGAGACAGTTTAATGGAGGACACAAACAAGACGGCGGACGACATGAAGCCAGAGGAAAAGGAGGGAGACAATTCAGTGGAGGACACAAACAAGACGGGGGACGACATGAAGCCAGAAGAAAAGGAGGGAGACAGTTTAATGGAGGACACAAACAAGACGGGGGACGACATGAAACCAGAAGAAAAGGAGGGAGACAATTCAGTGGAGGACACAAACAAGACGGGGGACGACATGAAGCCAGAAGAAAAGGAGGGAGACAATGCAATGGATGACGCAAAGGAACCGGAGGAAGCGACAGAAACCGTTCATGGGGAGTTGAACCAAGAGATGCCAGAGATGGAACCTCAAGTACACACGCTGGAAAAAGAGTGTACTGAGGCAGAGACTAAAAATCTGGTTGAGACAAAACAAACGTCTCACCAACCAGGTTGCAGCATGTGATTTAGTGTCATAGAGATTTGTATTTATCAGCTTTTTGCCTTAATGTTAAGCTCAATTTGCACTCAATCTGCTTATCCTCCTCTATCCCTAATCCTCGTGTTTCATTGTCAGTATAAATACTAATTGCATATTTATGAAAAAACTTATAGCTTGATGTTAAAATCTTATTTAAATGACTTCTCACCTCACCTCTGTTTACACTGTGTGCAATGTGTAAAAAATGTGGGTGCGTATGTGTTAAATACATGTGAGTGCCCACAACAACTTGTTTAATTGGAGGGACATTTTTACATCCTTGTTGTATTTCAGCTATGTTAATTTGTTAAAATTCAGTAATTTCTCAATAATAATAATTCAGTCTGAGTAACTGAAAAGCTGATGTACCAACAGTGTACGATATGCTGCAAATCAGCCTCAAGTGAAAACGTGACACAATGCTCAAAATCTACTTGACTATGCAACATGTTCAAGTTTTAATCTTTAAAAACATTAGCTTGCAATGAGGTTTCTCAGCCATTATTGTTTAATTGCCTACAGTAGTTATTGTAAAACTAGACTGGTTATTGTAGGAAAAGCACAGGTGTTACCAATAACATTAACAATGGCTCTGTTCTATTCAAATGTCTTCACACCTGTGCTTTTTTTCACAATGAAAAAGGTCTATTAAATCAACATTCTAAAAGGTTTGCAGATACATATCTTGTTTGTTGATTTGTTGTTATTGTGTTGAATGTTTGCATTTTGTTATATTCCCCATTTGGGAAAATATTTTTCTAATGACAAAAAACTTTTTTATAGCTGTTGCCAAATAGCAAAATAAACTTTGTTTACAAAAGTATTTGTTGCCTTTATAAACCAACACTATTAACCGAATAGTGTCGACTGAGTGAAAAAGACATTGTCCGAATAAAGGTTGTGACAAGCCTTGAACCTTTGGTATACAAAACATAACTCTCACTGAGCTACAAGACCACCACACATCCAGACTGTCTGACAGACTGGGGAGAGAGAGCCCCCCGCTGGATATCTGTATTACTGGGGAGAGAGAGCCCCCCGCTGGATATCTGTATGTGTCATTGCAGTCAAGAGTTGTTTGCATTCATTTATTTTAGAAAAATAGGTTCATTACAAGTTAACACCATTCTCAATAACAGAGGTTATGTTCTTCCAAAGTTAACATAACTTTTGAACAGTTGTCTATTGAACACACTGACCAGTGACCATTGGCATTATTATCCCGCCTAACAACTGATGCATTAAAAACGCAAATTCAGTATTGCATTTACGTAGCCAGTTCCTTTTCTTAAGACACTTCAGGATCAAACAATATCAGATAATATATGTTGTGTTTTGGCTGAACAGTGGATTCTATTAAACAGTGGATTTGACATATTTTTCCCGCATTTAAAACCCTCTTTACGAATAACAGTTACTTAGTACTAGTAACTGCCGGATATGCTTATAAACACAACAGAAAAAGAACTCTAAAGAGTTTGCCCTCAGAAACATTGAATGATTAATCATGGAAACCTTGCAAATTCAGACCAATCGTATCAGGGAAATGCTACTAGGTCTAATAATGACTCTGACGTTACTTTGGCGTAGAAATCATTACAATGTCTGGTAGTTTTGTGCACTCTCCCGCGAGGCGCATGCAAATCGGCTACAGGATCAACTCGGCACAACAGCTTTGCCTGTTCTCTTCGTATGGTTCTCGGTTGGTTGTTGGTCCGTTCCACTCACTCCGCCCCACTTTCGTTGCGTTGCTAGGCGACGGTAGTCAGGTGACTGTCTGCAGACAGAACATGGCTGACCTGTCAGAAGACCAATGAGAGAAAGGCCAAATTTAGCATAATCGATCTTGTTTTTTACGTCGTTTGTGACCACAGTTGACCGTCGTGGACAGCGATTGACCAGAGGTATTCAAGGTAAGCACGAGAGCGCTCAAATTTGGGTTGATATATTACTCTGTGTTGCTTGGAACAGCTGTAGCTAACGTTGGTGTTGGCTAGCTAGCTAGCTAAGTTAAGCTAGCTGCTAGCCAAACAGTCCCCGCTTTCTCTAGCTAGCTAGTCTTTCGCTAGTAGGAGGAAATGACATTTAGGGAACTTTATATGGATGCAACATGTTGTCTTCCGCAATTTTGTAACTTTATTGCATTGCCAAAGCCAAAGCTAGTTTGTTGTATCGGTAACCCCAGTGTAGCAGTAACACTACAATAGTTAAATGGAAGATAACGTTACAAGTTAATATGTAATTTATCGTGTGGTATTTCAGTGACCCTTTAAACTAAAGTCAATATCTGCACACACAGACAGTCCCCCCGTGATACGGAAATCAGATCAACTGTGAATGTATTGTCTAATCGGTTAGTTTTTAGACTTTTTAGACGTCTAATCGCAATGAATCTGACTAGCTATGTGGGAAATGTCGTCCAATAGAATGGCTAGCTGTCATACACGCAATAATGACAAAAAACATTGGGATGAATGATTTTTGTGCCTAGTTTATTTTACAGAGGGGAGGTTTAGACCTTTGACCAGAGGGCTGGTTGTTCAGTTGGTGGGAGGCATCTTTTATGATTTATTTGTCCTCTTTGTGGAGGAATACCATACTTACTTTGTATGCCAACTATTGTACTTGTTATGTAAGGGCTAAATACAGATTGTCAGCAATATGAGCCAAGATGACCAAGTTTTAGAATGCTTCCAAAGTAGGTTTCTTTTTTTAACTGATGCAGTAGTTTGGTGTTTGCATGGTGTTTTTTAGCAACTAAAATACAGAGCATCCATAAGAAATTGTTCCTATATCCTAGTGATATCACCTTCTGTACTGCAACAGTGTCCTGAGAGTTGTTCCAAATGCTCAATGACTTGTTTGTAGATGTCATCACTACACTTTATGGTTTGGGCTTTGGCAATATTGTTGCAAATTTACAAAAGACATCTTGTTGCCTTTTAAAGTTACCTAAATTACATGTTATTTCCTCCAACAAGCTTCCACATTAAAATAGTTTCTCAGCTGTTTACATCCAGCAGAGACTGGTTCAAATATACAAATTAAAACAGATATATGAACTAAATTATTACACAAGAAGAAAACATCTTTTAAGTTGGGTTTTCCCTTAATGATTTATAAATTCCAATAACAACACGGGATCTGATTGCAGATGAGCGGGTTGCCGGAGAGAATAGCAAATGGCCCAAGCACGAGTGAACAGATTTGGGAGAGACCCTGGACTCTTGAAGAGATGCGGCAGAGCAGTGCCAACTGGTCCTTGGCAGCCGACTCAGGGGTAAGGGTCCCCAGCTCTGTAATAGGCCAAGTAATTCATCATAATCTGTTCTCAAATAGTCTGAAACATGCAGCAGGAATGTAGTGCACATTCATTTATTTTACAAAAAAGATTTTCATTACAGGTTATTGGAGGGCAATGTGAAAGGTGTTCTACTTTGGTGTAATGAAAGGAACTCTGCAACTGTTGCTGTCTTTATAGGTCTTTTTCTTTCTTCACAGCTCTTCCTGTTCCTCGAAGACTTCTCCCACAGAATGCTGTCAAAGACGCATGATATTGAAAAGCAGCTGGACAGTCTGATCCGTGACACCAAGGCCACAGATAGCTGCTTGCACTCTGTTTTTAACGACTTCCTCATGCTTTCCAATACACAGTTTATAGAAAATGTAATGTATATAATTACACGTTTTGTTCTACTACAGTTTTGCTTGTTGTACTATAACTGTGACAATTCAGTCTACTTGTTTGTGTACTTTTGGAACTAAAATGTTGCAGTTTACATGATGTAATCTCTATCTGGTGTGTCCTGTTACAGAGAGTGTATGATGAAGAGGTAGAAGACACTATTCCCAAGGCTGATACTTTGGAGAAGCGGCCTGAGCAGGTATAAATAAGTCATCCTTCCTGCTCCTAACTTTTGATGGCATGGAGTACAACACTGACCAACCAGTATAAAACTGCATAACACTTTTCAGTATTATTATTTCAAAGATAATATGGCCACAGTCTTTTTTGTTTTCCCTAAAGGAGAAGACTCGAGAGCAGAAAGAGGCAGAGATGATTCCTAAGATGCAGGAAGCTGTAAACCATGGTCTGAAAGTGCTGGAATCAGCCTTCGAGCATCTGGACATCAAAGCTGGAAACTCTGATTCAGAGGATGAGGAGGTCACAGACCGAGTGGAGGCCATCCTGGAGCCCAAGGTGTGCTCTTAATCATGACGCAGTAATGTATGATTACTGCAATTACTGCAGAAATGCATGTGATACCGCATCTTTACATAAATGTACTTTATCCTGTGTGTCTCTTTTTGTCCTTGTCTTTTAGGATCTTTATGTGGACAGGCCACTTCCATATCTGATTGGTTCTCACGCCTTCATGGAACACGAGGACGTTGGACTTGGTGACCTTTCAAGTGATGGTAATATACTTATGGCAGCTTCTTCAGGCGCTACTACATTATACTGTAAATTTTCCCTCATGTATTTGTATCTTTATTTTGTATTTTTTTTTATTTATTTTTTTAGAAATGTCAGTTGACAGTGACAGAGACAGTGTAATTGAGAGCGAAGATGGCAAAGAAGCACTTGTAAGACCTTTTTTTTCCTTTCATAGTATTTTTCAAGGTTTTTAATCTTGCACAGGAAAATGAAAACCTCATTGTATGTATGCATTTATTTATTTATTTATTTATTTATTTATTCAACAGCATTCAGATGAGGACTTCAATCAAGAAGAAGATGAAGGTCACAATAACATTAGAAAGGTAAGCTTGGCTGGCTGCCTGCCAAAACCCTTCAAAGATTACATTTAAACTAAAACAACTTTTTAAACTTTGGATTCTCTTCCCACACTCACCTAGAAGTCATCCATGTTAAGTTATGAGGATGATGATGAAGAGGAGGAGGATGACGATTCTGACATATTCAGAGAATCAGACAGGGATGATGATGACGATGACACAAAGGTACACCTGTTACAACTTAAAAAAAGCGCCTGTACTCAAACACAGCGGGTAAAGATTGCCTCTGCACGACAGTTCCCCATTACGTGCAATATATATGTTTTTTCATGGCCACATGCACTACCAGACTGGCTATCAAAACAAAAACAGAGAGGCTTGGATTTCAACACACACAGAGGGAGTGTGCCTCTTTTGTGAATGGGTTATTTGTAATTTCAGTCTGAAATCAGTCAGATATGATGTATCTCAGGGACATTGTCAATCTGGTTGTTTTTATGTCACATTCAGAACACAGGCCCATCGTCTTTTGCTGATGAGCTGGCAGCCCGAATCAAAGGTGAACCACTTAACAAACCGGAAGGAGATCGCGCATGTAAGTCATAATCAACCAACTGGTAGTCTATCATCTCACTTTTGTTACTCTCACTCTTCATATTTAATTTAAGGAAAACACAGCATCAAAGTTTACATTTGGGATTTAAGTATCGTTTTTATTGTTGCATGTGCATGCTCATGGCTTTTGTGTTTCCATCATGTCATGTCTTGGAAGCATTGACATCTAAGAAGAAAAGTAAAAGCAGGAAAGAACCAAGGCCTTCAAAGCCACAGGGTAGGACTTTCATTCATCAGCAGTGCAATTCAAACTTTTTGTTTAATTTAGCATTAGTTATTTCCACAGGCCCAGCATGCTTCTCAATATTGTTTATGTACATTGTAACAGCAGCTGAAGAGGACAGTGATGATATGTTTAAACCACCGAAGATGGATGATGATGACTTCTCCCCATTTGGAGGGAAAGGAGGCCTCTTCAGTGGAGGGAGAGGCCTGTTTGACGACGATGACGAGGTATACTAAACTAAATGATTTTTTTTTAGAGCTTATTCATTCCCATATACTCTGATCTTCAGCCAGGATTGATGATTGATTTGTGCTGTATTATGTTATGCCATTCAGGGTGATCTTTTCTCTGATGCACCAAAACCTGTGTCCGAAGAGAAAAGGGTGCAGAATATAAGCATAAATAGCCCAGCTCAAACTGCAGGTGAGACCTAACACAGGCTTTCTAGACAAATATGTACAAAGGCATATGGATAAGATGGGTACAAACATACAGAACAAACTAGACTAGCAGATGCCACATAACTTTTTTTTTTCTCCATTCAAGAATCCGACAAACCTGGAAAGAAGATTCCAGCAGGTGCCATTTCAATATTCCCAGGTAGTAGCATTTACTTGTATGGCAGCTAATATCATGTCCTTGTCTGCTTTATCATCCTCGACCAAACCAAATCACTTTCTCTCCACAGATAACAGCCTCTTCACGTCAGGGAATTACTCTGGTTCAGTGGAGAGCAAGGAGAATGGGACTGCAGCTCCTAAGACCAATGCTGCCTCCAAACAAGTTCCTAAAGGAGCAAGTCTTGGTGGAGGAGTAGGTGGGCTGTTTGATGACGAGGATGAGGATGATGACTTTTTCAGTGGTAAAAGCCTGAAAAAGTCTGTCTCTGGTAAGTGTGTGAGAATAAGCTCTTTAGTTCTACAGTCCAGGTTCAGGTGAGATCCTCACCCTCAAACCCTGTGTTGGTTGTTTTTTCTTTTTTTTCAGCTGGACAGGAGAAACCCAAGAAAGCTATTGACCTTTTCGACGAAGACTATGAGGACGGGGATATTTTCAGTGAGAAGTTAAGTGCGCCAACTCCAGCACAGAGCAAGAAGGAGGTACTGGAAGAGCAGGTTAAACAACCTGAGAAAAAGGTAAAGATCAACATCAAGTTTCTCAATGCGGTTGGACACGACAGTATTCTTTTGTTCAAGTTGTATGACTTGCATATTTTGTTTGGTATATCTACATAGTGTTGTGTGGCCTGGAGAAGAGTTGCTATGCTGATGATTCATTGTTATGTTTAGATGCCGGCAGGGGCCATCTCCATGTTTGGACCCGGGACTCAAAGCTTGCTCAGCGAGGGCCTGAAAAAACGTCAGCCGTCCACCAGCGAGGAGTCTGAGAAATCTGAGGAGGTCTGAATAGATCATTGTGTATCGATATACTCCTGACAAAATCTAATTTGCTGTGTTTTCACATGCAAATTGGCAGTTTTTTTGACCAAAAAGGTTTTGCACTGCCTCCTAATACACCATCGACTGGTTGAAGGCCTCAGTGTATTTTCATTTGTTCATACTGTTCACTTTTTGTTTTTGAGGTCGTGCCTGCGCCTACATTGACTCACGAGCTCAGTTATCAGACATGGATGCCACTAAATGAACAGACTTTGTTGCAGTCATTATATTGATGTTTACTCAGAGTATTTAAGTGCAGTCTACTAAAAGGCCACATTTGATTTAGTTGAGAGTGCACTGCTGGCCTGTACTCCTGTTGATACAGTTCAGTTGCTCTTTACCGGTATTTTCTTTCAAGACTAAAACTTCATACTTTCAAAAAGGAATTTAGAAAGTTAACTACATTACATTTTCATCTTCATGTTGTGCATTGCAGAATGGGCCGGCTCCGGATGCTGCGAAGGCAGCTGTCAAGCAGACTCAGAAACCCCAGACCCGAGGCCTCTTCTCGGATGATGAAGACATCCAGGTAAGGCTCTGAAACTTCACTGGAAAAAAAAAGTGATAACAGTAATAATACATTGTAATTACACTATATATGTATTTGCCTTCCATAGGGATCTCCAGCCATCCCTAAGAGCCAGTCTAAGCCTGAACCTTCGAGCCAGGGCAAAACCAGCAAGGCCCCTTTGTCATTATTTGATGATGAGGAAGAAGAGGTGAGCGTAATAAACTAATATTTCACACACAACTGAATTAGGTTTGTTTGTTTTCCATGTGAGTACATTACAATAATCTGGTTCTTCACCTTGCAGGATCTGTTTGCATCTGCAGCTAAATCTAAAGCGAAACCTAATCAAGCCAAAGCCTCTACACCGCAACCCAGTCTGTCCAAGGCTGTGTCCAGCTCCCTCTTCAGTGATGACGAGGTATGAGAATAGAAAAAAAGTCGTATTTTACCGCTGCATACCAATATTTAATGGAGCATACCACATGATACATTATTTTCCTGAATATTTGAATGACAGGACCAGTGGTTGGGTTCGAAAAGTAGTGCGGGGAGATCAGAGGTCAAGACAGGAGGGATGAAGCCCAGTGCCAGTGCCCCCTCCAGTCTGCCCAGTGCCAAACTGTCTCACAAAAGCAGCCTCTTTGACAACGATGACGATGTGGATGACCTGTTTGCTCCAACAACACAGTCAAGGTATGTACACTTGTAAGGAGGAACAGTGCAAATACATGTCTGCTCACTGTTAACAAGTGCATTCAAATCACTTTCACAATACTGTTTTTTAAAATGTTGTTTTGCCAGGAATTCTTACCTATCCTCTCGTTCTGTCGCTCTTCATATAGTCAAAAGAAGTCTCAGAGGGTTGCTCTCTTGTTTGAAGATGAGGGTGATGATAATGATGATGAAGATAAAGGATCCCTCTTTGGCATCAAACCTGCTACCAACATAAACACTGCAGCCCCAGCTGTTAAAGTGAGTACACTAACTAATCTTTTGTATTTTTTACATTTGTCATGTAAACAATCTCTTGTTTTGAAGATAACCTCCAGTGGGCTTTACAAAGATTTAATAAGCTCAAGGGGTGAAAGAATTTCCCTAAGCCCTTACAGGACTAGTTTAGATCCTTCAATTAAACACCAACAAGAAAACACCAAATTAGAAAATCAGGTTGGCACTATGAGTTTGCCCACAACAGTGATATTTATGTTAGACTGTATTAAATTTGATTCTGTAATAGTTTATTTGTTACACCATGTGATTTGAATTATCTTCCACACTGAGCTTGAATTTTTTTTGAATACCTGTATTCTTCAGAAACCTGCCGTGGCCTCTCAGTCGTCCTCCCTGTTAGAGAAATCAGAGGAGGTTGTGGTTTCTAGGACAGCAGCAGAGGACAAGCCTTCGGAGCAGGAGAAGCCAGCAGCAAAGAGCCCTGAGCTGCCCCCGTCAGCGAGCTCGCCACAGATCAGCGCAGGTAAAAAGAAGCCTGCCGGAGCAGTCAATCTTTTTGGAGGCATCGACGTTCTTGCCAGCAAGCAGACAAAGAGCCCGTTGGATGAAGTTGACAATGACGACAGCTTCCTCTCTGAGGACAGCCCACCACCAAGTGTCAAGAAGGACGAGAAGAAGGAAGAGAAAGTCAAAACAAACGCTGTTAGTCTATTTGATGACGAGGAGGAAGATGACTCTGATTGGAATGAGCCGATATTCACACCCAGTAAACCCACAGCGAGTAACACACTAAAGGTTTGTGTCATTTACAGTGAACCTAAGAATAGTGTGACAAAATTATTAAGTTGCATTCGTATGCGGTTTCTCCTGCAGTCGAGGTATTAAAATGTGTGTCTGTAAAAACATGTTTACAGCCTACAGAGGAGCGGCCACAAGCAAAGAGCACAGGTGTGTTCCAGGATGAGGAGCTGCTGTTCAGTCAGAAGCAGCAGAAGGACAATGACCCAGATGTTGACCTGTTTGCCACCTCTGAGAAAGCAGCGGTCAGTATATTAGATGTGCTTATCTGTTTGAAGATCTGTTTCTCTTTTCTCTGCAAGCAGCATGTTTTACTCAACTGCATACTGTGTCTAAATGCAGATGTCTTTCACTAGATGGTAAGGATACGTGACTGTTTACTTTTTAGAGCTCCAAGCTCAGCTCAGTGAAGCCGGCAGCACAAAGTCTGTTTGCAGATGACGATGATGATGACCTCTTCAGCTCTATCAAGCCAAAAGCTCCTCCTCCGGTAGCAATTTGAGTATTTTCTAGTGATTCCAATTGTGCTGGATACCTGCTTCCCTAACGTCTAACTCTCCTCAGATATGACTTGTCTTTGTTGTGCTTGAACTGCCACTGACAGCTCTGTTAGTCATAGATTTGGCGACAAATTTGATATCAGCGGGAGAACTTTCATCCCTCTCTTATTTTTCCTCTTTCAATTTCATTTTCAGAAAGTAGCAGAGAAGCCCAGTACACCTAATGACAGTGCACCACTAGCAAGTCCAGAATCTTTATCAGAGATTCAGGTGAGTCTACAGTAAACACATACTCCAATAATATCATGGGCCGTTTTTTTTTTTTTTTTTTTTTTTTGCCATAAACGCACATACCTGTGTGTCCATGCAGTTTTGATTGCTGATTTGCTGTTAGACACAGTGTTGTTTCTAGATAAACACAAGAAATGCCTTCATTGGATGCAATTCTGAATCTGCTGTAATCTGACCACACAGAAACCTGCACCAAGCCCTGTAAAACCTAAAGATTCCTCATCAAGGATTGGGAAACTTCAAGTAATATTTCTGTTTTATCTAATCAAAAGTCTTCATTCCTGTCATTTCACTCTGATTCCTCATGAGGAAAGACTTTTCTATTCGCTCTTACACCTTTTTTCTTTTAAGGTGTCTTCTGTCTGGGCTTTTTCATATTCCAACTTAAAAGCTTGGCTACGATACAGCACCATGACTACCAAAATGAAGATAATTATCAGTTTTATTTCATTTTGCTAAACTGGAAGAATTTGCTCGCTCTTTCTTTCAGTGTTATTGCATCTTGCTCTTGCCTCATTTCCATCCACTGTCCTGTTTTGTTTTTGTTTGTTTTTTCTCTGAATGATCTGCTGCGTGGAACCACTCTGACAAACGTCATAAAATAGTAGTTATAAATGTGTAGTTAACTGGGAAAACTCTGTTTAAATAGTCTTTGTTCAGGGTCCGTGGTGTCTTTTTAGCCTTGATATCTTGTATTGGTGCCTCTGATCTTATCATATCCAGGCCAATCTGATGATCAACCCCGCTGCGTTGCTCCCTGGTGCGGTCCCCAGTATGCAAGGAGCTGTAAGTGTACTCCCTGGCATGGTTTTTAGTTCCTCCTCTGGGGTGTCCAGCTCCAGCCTGAGCCCCAGCCCCGCCACAACTCCCGTAGAAGCCCTGACAGACTGTGAGAGAGGAGTGAGCTTTGACGCCCCAGTCCAGGCTACAACACTGCAGAGCGCACACAAGGTGAGTTTTTGATCCCTGGCTTGCAGAATAATATATGTTATCTACAAGTCCTTTAGTTTCTTTTCCATCCCTTGGATTTCTGACATGATATCGTGAGTGCAAATCTTCTGTCATGCAGAGTCGTGCCAAAGGTTCTGTACAAAGGAGACCCCAGTCCAGAGCAGCGAGGCAGCAAGCGGCCCAAAGATCTTTAAAGGATAAAGAAAAGACTGTAGCCGGAGATGTTCCTGGGCCGAACGACAGTCTGTCTGGTTTAGCCTTACCGCCACCAGATAGGTCCAGCCAGACACGTGCCAGTCCGACACTACCTAATTCAGCTGCACCCGCAGCCTTGCCCACCTCCTTACCTCAATCCTCTCTCTCTGAAATCTCCCCCAGACCCTCTGTACTGACACTGCCAGTATCCTCAAACGCTGGAAAGAAAGAATCCAGTAAAGACGGCAGCAATACCAAGGTGCTGCCGTCTTCTCATGAGGATGACCTTTTTGGCTCTGATGATCTGTTTGGGGCCACATCAGTCCCTAACACATCTTCCACCAGACAGACTACCAAGACTACACAACCTCAGGCCAGTAGTGGGGTGGGATTGAAGAAAGACAAAGACATAAGCACTCTCCCATCCATTTTTGATGCCAACACTGACGACCTTTTCCAAAAGGTCAAACCAAGGTCAACTCCTAAGAAAGCCATGGCCTCGTCCTTTTTGGAAGAAGATGACGAGGACATCTTTGGAGTGAGCAACAGCTCCACTCCCATATCACCAAATACTAAAGAAATCAAGAACAGCAGTAGTTTTTCAAAGCAGGGCATCTTCCAGGTACCTTTTTATTTTGCATTGATGGTAATACTGTCAAGATTTTCTTTGACATCATAAGAACATGTTTCATTTCTTTCCTTATCGGCTGAATTTCTGTGTTCTCAGGATGAGGTAGCCACTGTGCCTAAAGTTCACAAGAAGCACAAAGAGAAGACCCTTGATGCCAGCTTGTTCGATGACAACATAGACATTTTTGCTGACCTGACGGACACTTTAAAACCAAAACAGAGGTCCAAGACGAAGGGAGAGACCAGGTCAATATTTGATGAGGACATGGGTAAGAAACAATAAAACGCATGCAGGCATTCTTTTTTTTCTTTTGATACTGTCTGTCCTGTGCTCTACCTTTTTCTTTATTTGCATATTTAACCAAATATTTTATCCTTCTCTCTGTTCTGTAAAGATGACATCTTCTCACCAAGCACAGTAAAACCAGTGACGAAGACTGCCCATAAAGCAAAGAAAACACCATTGTCTCAGGAGACCAGTACAGCAGCGGATTCAAGCGACATATTTGATGATCCACTTAATGCTCTTAGTGGAAAGTGAACTGTTGTTTCTGAGAAGCCAGATTTGTACAATTGTGGATTCATTCTTTTGTTATTTGGATCGCTGAAAGATTAGAGATTGGATACACTGTTGATAGAGTATTTATTCATATGAATTCATATACATACTGGGGCTTATTTTTGGCAGATAAAGACTCAGATGAAAACTAGTCCAGTCATCTTCTGACAGCACTTCCAAAGTCATCTCGGCTTCAGATCATATTATGTAACATGTATTATATACTGTTAATCTTTATTATACATAATAGCACTTTATAAGCATATCATATGCTTAGCCTCAAAGCCTGCAGAAATTAACAGTAAATTGTTTTGTTTTGAAGATGTTTATCCTTTGGCTTGACCATGTTGAGATTCCATTTCTTTTGGGTTTGTGCCATATCATGGTTATGAGAAATCAGTGTGTTTACTTACTGTCTTAAGCATTTTGACAATGTTTTTATTAATAAGAAATTCATCAATTTCTTAACTTTGGCTGTGATGAAAAATGAAGAATTAATTTTTAAAAACTAAAAAGAAACATATTTTATGCTATCTGAAATGAGTGTGATTATTTCCAAGTCACTTCATGTGCGTTTTGTCTGGCTAGACTTAGATATTGATCAGTGTCTGATATGAGCAGGAAGCCCATTCCGAACAAAGGGAACTTCAGATCTGTGATTATTAACACCATTTCTGTTTCATTTTTGTAGGATTGAGCTAGGGTTAGTGTTTTTTCTGAGGTCAGTATTATTAAAGTAAGGAAGAATTGAAGCTGCTCCCTTATTTGCATTTAAAGAGAAACCCACCTGGCTGCTAGAAGTTATATATATTTCCCCCAAAGTTAATTAAAAGCATACTTCTTAGGGTCATTACATTCTTCTTCCTTGAACTGAACATGCCATTAAAAGCCTTTTTGTCTTGCATATTGGAAGGGGATATTTTTGCTGGCATGGGGCTACAAATTGGCACGCATTTAAAAACAGACATTTTGACAGTATATCAATTTATTAACGTACAGAAAAAACAGCTTCACGTGAATATGGGGTGTGTACATAGACTGTATATTATTGGATGTGTATTTACCGCCCACCTCACCATCCCTGGCACTAATTGGTCCCTTTGTCTGTCAATCAAATGAGGTGACAAAGGTGTTGTTTAGACGCCTTTGACAGGTATAGCTAATGTCGCCAACAAGGGGGCCACGGCGACTGACAACGGGTGACATGTCTATTTTGTTCCGTGTGTAGTTTTTAGGGTTAAACGTGATGAAATGCTGCTTAGATTTGAAAGCAACGTCGACAGCTAACGTCACACCGGACCGTAAAGGACTGAAGCCCATGGGTGTAGCATAGCAGCCTGCTAGCCGACCACTGAGAAAGGTAGCCATTGTTTGAGTTGTTGGCTAACATGGCAACGAAAGCTAACAGCAGCTAGACGGGATTCACTGCCGTGTTATTGCAAAAGATACTGGTAAGCAGGTTTTAATAATACAGTACCAATGTTAACCAATGTTTTAAATTGCTTCGTGAAAATTGGGAGATATAAATACTGCTTGTGTGACCTTTCTTTGCTAACGTTAGCCGGATTGAGGCGACTTCCAACTCCATTCAGCTCCGTTGTCAGGCAGCTAGCTTAATGGCTAGCTAACGTTATTTAGCTAGTCTCTTTTCGCCGACCTGGCCTTTGGCTTCTACTGTGCTTGTGCGGTCAACCTCAGTTGTATAAAAGGTTAAATGTAGTCCGAGGCAATCTGCATAACGTCATAGCGTCGCCTTTAACATGACAACCTAACCGCTTTCTTCAGGGACTGGCCTGTTTTGACAACCCATAATTCTTAATGGGTTCACCTCAGGCCTCGTATGCTAACATTATAGAGCCAACAATCAGAGAGACAGATAATATTTAGTGTTGTAAGTTACGCCTTTGTGGGCATAAGTGGTTAACAGTTACTTGAGCTCCTGTCAGGCCCCAGTGAAGTGGAATATCTCATTTTAAAGGGTCAGTGTGGAATATAACCTATGGTCTAGACAGCAGCTTGTGGACAACTGTAGCTACTCCAAAACACAAAAGGACAAGATCATATAGCTAACGTAAATAGCTAATCAGTCTCATCAGTCCCAATCCAGAAAATATATAATGGTTCCAAGGAGAAAAAGTTAACTAGATTACTTAAATTAAAGTAATGGAAGGACACATAAACTAAAGTGTCATGGGTTATATGACATAACATTATTTCAAATGTTGAATTCAGCTTGATTCTTTTTTCAGAATAAATAAAAGCATGATTGGACGAACCTGCCTCTCACATTCTATTTTGTAAGATGTTGGTGAGTCAAGTGATCAGTCAGAGGCTGCGGTCAGGCACAGGACACTTCATACCACTGATAGGCTTATGTAACACACCTGATCCTCTTGAATTTTGGCCAAGGCCTTATATGCTTCACTGAATTTTTCATGAGAGGATTGTGCATGTCTGCTGCCACTGATACATGCCCTTGTTCTAAAATAATTGCTCCTCCACATATTACAAGACAGTTTCAGTCTTGTGGACAGTTGTTTTTATTACATATGAGCATATTTTTGTCTATTACCACTGGTCCGTCCGAATTGCGTTACCTGCAAAACTACCTCATTGTGTGCATAGCTCAGTCTTTAACATTATGTTATTAATTTTGTCAGTGCCCCACACGGGCATGCAGTGTTTCCCATTTATAAATTTGTGTGGACACATATAAATAGATATTCCCCCCCAAAAATATATATTTATGTCTGCAAAAAAAATGCAGTTGCATACATGGATTTATTGAAAAGTCTGTCAAAATGGTGCATTCATGTACTATCAAAAATGACTTGGCTATCAGAGGTTAGGTTTTGAATGCTATGTGAATTCTGAGCCGACTTCCTACGCGTAGATTATCACAAATAAATTCCTCGACCTGTGGGAAGCTAGTTTGCAGGGAATGGTTAAACTAATCAAACCTTCTAAAAAGTTCTGATAATCATGCAGTGCTTTTGTTTCTACTCACAGCTGTGGTCATCCTGCATGATGTGTGACGGTCATGAGGCTAGTGAGCAGTGCCTGTCCCTGTCTCCTTCATCTTGGGCCAGCCCTCCCATTTAACCATATCCCCGAAGTCTCTCTCCCATTCTGCCAAGATGACCGACAGGAAGGAGCCACCCTTCTTTAATGACGACAGTGTGGGAGCTTTTCACTATAAGCTCCCTTTCTATGACACTATGGAGCTCTTCATAGAGACCCTGACAGGGACCTGTTTTGAGCTGCGCGTGTTGCCCTTTGAGGCTGTCATTTCAGTCAAGGCAAAGATCCAGAGGCTGGAAGGTACAAAGCACACAAATGTGTAGTTTGCATGTTTTAGCCTACTGGGAATAGTCAGTGTTAGGGCTGTCAGTTTTTATTTGTAATTCAAGCTATTGTGCATTGGTAAAAAAAAAAAACAACATTTGGGACCTTTCATATCGTTTTCAGTTTTGGTCAGAAAGGCCTCTCTGCGCTCTGTGTGTGAGGTGGTGTGACAGCCAGGCCAAATGTGTTTGTGATGGAGAACACCACTCTGCAATGAAAGGACCAATGCTCACTCACTAACACTGGCTCACCTCCAGAGCTGGGTCAGCCAGTTCACTCATTGTGGGCACAGAGAGCTTCCTGACTACACATACACTCCATCTCATTTCAAGGAGTAGCTCTAGAGAGCATCTGTATTCATTAGGCTGTCATCCTTCAACTGGAGTCTTATTATTTTAGTCTAATTTGCAATATTAGACACATTTGTAGACATATAGTAGTCCAACCAACCTCATGTATTTGACAGTTTTAGCTGTAAGATAAGCTGCCTTTATGGTGAGATAACACTAGCACAGATGCAAGTTTTTTTTATTTTTATGATTTGCCCTTTTTCAGCAATTAACATAGTTCTGTATTTAGGGGGCAGACATGAATCATCTTTACATCTTTTAGCAGTATTCCCAACTTGCTTGTCTGTCAGATTAGTGAATTTAGTATATGAAATATGAACAGGTCTTTGTCAATTTTGCTTGTTAAAGGTATCCCTGTTGCCCAGCAACACCTTATCTGGAACAATCTGGAGCTGGATGATGAACATTGTCTACATGACTACGGGTAAATATATTACTGCTGAACCTTTCTGTCCTACAGAGCACTGACACCGAGGCAAAATCGCAAAGAAAACAAGACCAGTAACTAGGAATATGTTTGAAAACACCTTGTGTACATTAAGAGTAATTTGCATGTGCACTTTTATAGCCTTCCTGCTGCAGTGGTAACTCCATCTTAATTCAGTTCAACAAATCGTAAATGAGCCAGAAATGTAGACATGATGCGGATGAGACAAGTGGCATACTGGTCCTATTTAGAGAGCTTGCCCCTCCACACTTGCCAGTCGACGAGATGCAGACCTCACCCTCTAGTCCTCTGCTGACTGCAGATGGTGGTATATGAATGCTTGTCACTTAATTCTCCACATAAACAGCCTCTGGTGCTATCTTGCTAGACTCGCTTAACACCATGCAGCATCAGAGGGGTAGAGTAAGGCAATGAAAAATCTGCTCATCAGAAACAAATGTTCCAGAGGAATTCCCAGTTGTGCACTTAAGTCCATCTGGAAATCATCCTGCACCTTGGAGTGCTGTTTACTTTATATCAGAGCATCTCCACTCTGCCTTAGAAGTAAAGCATAGTACCCTAAAAGTAAAGATGTTGCCTACTGTTATTTTCTTCTCTCCCATTACAATAACATACACTGGGGAATATGTTACAATATTCTTCACTTATTCTGCTGTATTGATCATCGGTCTGTTTGTGTTTGCAGCATTGCAGAGGGCTGCACTTTGAAACTGGTCTTAGCTATGAGGGGAGGCCCAATTAACACCAGGAGAGGTAAGGAAAAGACTAACGAACTGTACATTCCATTATATCAAAAGAATTTTCATAAATTCTCTTAACACATTTGGAAATTTAAATCGTTTTAACCACAGAAGCCCCTCTTTTCTGTTGTCAGTAGCCATGGAGGATCCTATCAAAGAGGTGACTGACCTGATGGAGAGCACAAAGGAGGAGGGTTGTGAGAAAAGCTTGGCCAACAAGCAGGTTACATTTGTGGTCTATCGTGAAAATGACCAGCTAAACTTCTTCCGAGTGGTCGACAGGGGAGATGGAACCCTGACCCCTCTGTCTGAATCTCTGAGGTTGGGATATTGTCATATTGTCCTTGTTGTTTTTAAGCACAAGGATTATATCATTGTATTATCAGTCCAAATACTAAACTATGCATATAAAAGGAATTGGGCCAGGGGTTAGTTTACATTGGTCATCATTAAACATACAGTAACATATGAAATATAAACAGAGACTATTGCATTAGGTTCTGAGCACTCAGAATGGTGCAAAAAAGGCACAAATAGGGGGGAAAAAAGGATAAAAAAGTATAAATACCTAATTATACAGCTAGTGGTAGTCGTAGCACTGAGTTAAGTGAGCAGGGCCGCTGAAGAGACTGCAGACAGCTTTGTTAGGCTAGATCACTAATCGAAAGAGTGTTTTTGTCTCATATTTTCCAGTGGTGGCTCGGTGTACAATGTGTGTGCAGAAGAGGAGGAGGAGGAGGAGGATGGAGCGAGTTCTGCAGTTGAACAGCAAAGCCTTGAGAACTCCATCACCATGAACAAAATTAAGCTACTCAAAGCCAAGATGGAGGACATGAACCTCAACAAGAAGGTTGGATCACAAAAACCTATTAAAATTGTACTGCCTATCAAAGAGGGCAAATGTGGCCTCCACACATTTATTTTCACACCATTGAATATAGACATGCTATGAAAAATGGCAATTGTCCCCTTTCTGTGAAAGCTGTTCTTTAAGCCATTTTTTTTCATGGTTTTATTTTTTTCAATCCCTAAAATAATGATACCAAATAGAATCCTGCTTTTCATAATCATAGACTAAAAAAAGCCTGCTACCATTTTGCATAATGCAGATGTACTGCGTCAAACAATAATTTGCATATTATGCTTAAGAGGATGATCTTTTCATGACATTAAACTGTACTGGCTCTTTAAAGATTGTTTTATGCTTATAATTAATTTATACAAGCAGCCTAAATCAAGTGATGAGATAACAACTAGGATTTTATAATTTTACAGAATGGGGAAAAATACTGAAAATGTGTAGTATGTTTGAAAGGGTGCTGTGGTATAATCTGTCTCTGTCTGTGTCCCTGTCCTCCAGCCGAAGAAGTCGGCAAAGGTAAAACCACGGCCCCCTGTCAGCCCACAACCCTGCGGTGGTTCTCTTGGACTTTCCAACACACGTCACCATCATCGCCTCTTTCGTTCGCACCCCCAGATCAACCAGCCGTGGCAATCAAATGCACAACTACCTCCAATCACAGATCATGAATCCATAGACCCCTACCCGCCTTCTGCTGCTGCAACCTCTGCCCACTTTTCTATCCCTAGACGACCCCCTCCATCTTTCTCCTCGCCTTCTTGTTATATGCTTCAGGAGGAGGAGCCATGGGAGACATGCCCACCATTTGCAAAGATCCGGCCCCCTCCTAAAGTGTCCCGGTTGGACATTGGCAGCACCAGGTTGATGAGAGACTGTGTGTACCCTCAGCTCCCTCCGCTGTGTATCAGGGGGCCACCTGAAGCCACCTTTGACCCCGCTGAGCCTGCAGGGGAGGCAGTCGGGCTGAGTTTATTAGAGGAAGCTCCTGGGCTGGTGGTGCCAGCACAACCTGGAGCTCCATTTGGGGAACTGTTAGACCCTCTGAGTCTGGATGTGGCCACACAGCCAGAAGGAGGTCGTCGGTCCCTCGAGGTTGGGGCTCAGCGCCAGTTTCCGCTCTCCCCCTCCCCACTCAGTACCTGGACACTTGGGACAAGTGATACTTTCACCAGCAGAGGTCAGAAGACACAGCTCGGCACACCATTTCATATCAGCCCCCCCTCTCCTTTGCCCGTTTCCACCTCATCATCCACTTCTACCAGGCCGCTGCCTCAGGCTTTTGATTCCACTCTCTCCTATTTACAGCCCAACCTTCAAGCACAATCCTCAGCACAAGTGAAGCCAGGCAGCACATCCCCTCACCCCTCCACCACCTTGTCAACTCATCCACCACGCCTTTGTGGTGTTAAAGTGGAGTCACTTGGCAAAAGGCCAGAGCTTATCTCGAAGAGGGAAGCAAGAGGCATCACTAAGATGGCCAACCAAGCATCTAAGGAGCCACTGGGTACCCTAAATAACTCTGAACTCTTAGCGTCTCTCTCCACAAGGGCTGCAGATGGCAGCAACAGGAAGGATGGCTTTGGAGAGAGTCTGGGACTGGCATTGCCCCCTGCCACAGGACTGAGCAGCCTTGGCTCCAGGCTGCCATCCATCCCAACTAACAGGCTTCTTCAGGATGATCTGATAAGACAAATGTCACCTTTACACCGAGCAGCAGCCTCTTACATGGTGAGTACAGAGAGGTGTCAGTGTTTGCTGCTCAGATTGGATCTGCGGAATAGTTGTTAATCCTCAATATGTGTTTTATTCTCTGAATAATTTGAGCGTTTTAGTATTTGTACTGTTACAAGGCTACGCTAACCTGGGCTCGTAGAACAAAGCTTTCCAGGGTCCTTCGTCAGCATTGGGACTCCGTGAGTCCGTTCTGTGTTGTTGTTCAGATTTTAAAAAGGTGTATTTTATAAAAGTTGTGTTGTGAGAAACAAGAGAATGTCTTTTCAATAAGAATCAGTTTTCCAAAATGTTTGTCTCCAGCGTGTGTGGCCTTTAGCGTCCGGCCGCTTGAGGCTCTCCGCCTCTGCTTCCTGAATCAAAATTCCCACACACCTGCAATGGCTGGGTTAAATCAGCAGCCGCGGGTTCGACTCCAACCTGTGGCCCTTTGCTGCATGTCATTTCCCCTCTCTCTCCCCTTTTAGGAGTGGGTGATGTGAAATTCTTTTGGATATAATTGTCACAGCAATGTCTTGATATGACTGCCACTGAATTGTTGAAGATCTGAATCAGTTTAAACACAGTGACTCAGATTGCTTTATTTTTTTTAGTAGACCAAAATAGATTTAAAAAAAACTCCATACATTGTACTGTCACGTATTTATAATGTCATCTTGTGACAAATCTCACTAATATCCAACTGATGAGTAATTTAGAGATGAAAATTGTCAGTCGTGATATGAGTTTTGCCCCGAGATGGGGTGATAATAGTATCTTCAAGCCCTAGAGCAAAAAGGAAAGAAAGAAAATATCCACACATAGCTTGTCAGTTTAAATATGTTATTAAAATGCTGTAGTTGGACTTCATGAGACATTAACCCATATGTGACACGGTATACTGCATGTAAGGTTCAATTGATACGATGTGAACATGTAATATATCAAAATGTATCAAGCAATATTCACTGCCTTGTAAATAAGTTTGATGCACAAGGAGAAATGCAAATATTATGATTCATGGAAAATGGCTAAGGTCTATCAAAAATAATCTTTGAGTCCATCTTGTAATGATCTCCTCTTCTGTTGGTATCCATATCAGTTTTCTCAGTGTCTTTTTGTCTACATAAACACCTGTGTATAATTCAAATGATATACACCTCCATTTGTGATGTTATGTATGGTTCATTCCTAGTGAAACTTACTTTGTATTTCTTCACCAGTAATAGTGACAACTTAAAGCTCTTTTCCAGCTCAACATTGAGTAAAACATTTAGATTTTTCTCAGGAAAAAGCAGTGCTATTGTTGTATTGTTTTGCTCTAAAAATATGTCATGTTGCTGTTGTTTTCTCAGGCCACCAACACTCTTGAATCAGCCGGGGGAGTCATGACTTCATTCGGGACATTAGGTAAGGGAAAGTGTTGAATTGTGGTGGCAGGATTGCACATTTGAGTTGTGGACTTTACAGCCATCTGCTGTACCAGAGTGCATTGTAGCCAAATGGTTCTGAACTAACAATGCAGGTCTTGAGAGGTGCAGTCGCCTATGGAGAGGATGTTGTTATGTAAAATCCTTCAGTGCATGTTGTGTGAGCGCCACAACAAAGCACCGCAGTGGTTTTAAATATTCATTATGCTATAACTGCAGAAGCAGAACAAACAACAGAAGGTGCAAGGCCTACACACAAGCACACTCACTTATTTATGTCATCCACTTATATGCTTAGGCTATTCATACGGATAAATATGTGAGCCAAGGTACTTTTTTTTCTTCTAATACTGGACATTTGTTTATCAGTGTTTCCCACAGGCTGAGCATGTATTGATGGTGTTCAAAGAATCAACTTAGATGCTTCTAAGGCGTTTGATCGAATTAATCATACTAAGCTTTTTTTTAATTACAAGAAAGAGGAGTTCCCCCTTATATGATAAGAATTTTACATTTTTGGTATACACATCAAACCTTAAAAGTTCAATGGGGTAATTCCGTTTCGGAACCGTTTTATATGACAAATGGGGTTCGGCAGGGGGGGGCTATTGTCACCCCTTCTTTTTAATCTCTACATGGATGGTCTGTCTGTGGAGCTAAATGACTGCAAGACTGGATGCCTGATAGGTGATAGTATTATTAATCATTTGATGTATGCGGACGATGTTGTCATTATGTCTCCGTACAGTGTAGGCCTACAACAGTTGCTTCGAATCTGTTCAGATTATGGTACGCAGCATGACATAAAATTTAATATTAAAAGAGTGTAATCATGATTGTTAAAACCCAAGAGGACCAAAAGCTAAATTTTCCTTCTTTTTATCTAGATGACCAAGTTTTAAATGTAGTAAATAAAGTAAAATACCTAGGGCACATCATTAAAAACAATTGTAAATTGTATGGGCAAGTTTTGTATGTGTTCAGATGATGTGAAAATAACTATTTAGAGCATACTGTACTTCCTTATATACAGCCCACCTGTGGTGTAAATATTCTAAAGCAAAGATGAGAAAGCTTCAGGTAGCATTTAATGATGCTCTTAGAATTTAGCTTAAGGTCCCAAGGTGGACAAGTGCAAGCCAAATGTTTGTGGCCAATAATGTACCCACGTTGAATGCTGTTTTAAGGAAATATATGTATAGCTTCATATGTCGGATGACTGATTCAAAAAATAGTATTATAAGAGTCTTAAATGATATTGTGTTGAGTAATACAAGGTATTTTTCCTGTTTTTGGAAGCATTGGAAAGAAAGCTTGTATGTTTTTTAAATTGTGTATGTTGTTTTGTCTGATGATGTAAGTTTTATATGGACCCATGGGTCTGAAATAAAGAAATAATAATAATAACAACTCAACAACCAAACTAATGACTGCACACAAATTTCTTTTAAGTCAGTCTCTGCTTTCAACTGCATTTTCACACAGAAGAATAAACAATATCTACATAAATTATTTTGGTGTTTGAGTGAGCTTCCAAAAGATATACCATCTATCAGAGCCACTAAGTATGCTGACTCTGGTGTTCACACCTCAATGGGTCATTAAAAATAGATTAATTTAGGCCTTAAAAGATTAATTTTAAACTCTTGGCAGTAATTACAGCTTCTGGTCTTTTTGGGGTTGCCTTTACTTGCTTTACACACCTACACTTTTCTCTCATTCTTCCACATATTGTTGATACTGCTAGATACTACTGACTGCTTACCGAGATAAGCAGTCAGAATATGTGGGCATTCTTGAAAAAACTCTTTATATATTTTCAGTGGGGTACAAGTCTGGACTGTGGATATAACTCTGGCTCTCCTTGAGTGGCCTCTTCACTCTGTTATTGCTCTGACTACGTTGTTGTGCTGACGAGTGAGTCATCCCTCCACTGAGATTTCATGTGCTCTCTATTTTTTTTTTATGTTGTAACATCATTTATGGTTTCCTCAGTCAGGACATATTCCACTTGTGTCTAATAAGAAACATCCTCATAATGATGATGCATGATGTTCCACTGGTTGTTGTATACTGTGGATATAATAGCATTTGGCATTGATGGCACCAGACAAGAGTCTTTTCCCTCATACTTTTGAGTTTTTGAAGTACAGTTTGATAAGTTTGGTTTAGTGATTTCTCTAGGATAATAAAAAAAAAGGATTTTACAAGTCTGTTTTTACCTTAATAATTTCCCAGCATTTTCCTGGAACAAACTGTATAATTTGGTAATAATTATAGAACAAATACATTGTGTTCAGTTGGATAGTTTCCATTAGTAAAGAAATGAGAAATGTATTATTTACTTTGGTTTAAATAGAGCTATTTCAAGAAAGAAGTTTTTTCCCTAGAATAATTAGTACTACATAACTTCCTTGGAAATTATTAGACCTACTAAAAAATCATGTTTTGATTGGTCTGTAATGCAGATCTATTGTTCATAGAAACCCATTGTGCTCCTGGTACACCAGCTTTGACAAACCTCTCAATTAGCTCCTTTAAAACATTGGAACCTTTTCCTCCGTTATCGGTGACTGAACTGCAGCGCAACACAAACAAAACACAACCAGGAGTTTAAATGAAGATATCAACACTGACGGCAAGTGTGGAACAAGCTGGGGCGATCTCTAGCTCACCCATGTAGGCTGAGTCCTTGGCAGCGGCCTGGGTTCGAATCTGACCCACAGCGCGCTCTCTCTCTCTCCCCCCCCCCCCCCCCCCCCCTTTCCTGTCTTCAAGCTATCCTCTCTCCCCCCCTCCCCCCCCCCCCCCCCCCTTTCCTGTCTTCAAGCTATCCTGTCAAGGCCATTAAAAACCCAAAAACTAATCCAAAACAAAGTGTGATACTTTTAAGTTACAAAAAAGGTACCTGTGTCTCTCGGTGCACCGTGTCCCTACAGTGCTGCTGTGCACAAATCCGAACCATCCTAATCCAACTCATTTAATACGGAGGGTATTTAATGAGATTATGATTGGGAGCAAACAAAACGTGATTTGGACAGCCCTTAATAAAATGTAATCAAATTCAATTTAAGTCAACTAGACAAGATAATGTGCCTGTGCTTGGGTTTGAATGTATTTGAAACCACTGTATTCAGTATGGCAGCAGGTTAAAGTGCACAAAACAAATAAAAATCCAATTCCACACCCAGCTGCTTGACAGCGAGTTTCCTGTACCTTCATCACAGAGCTGTCAGTTTTATCTGTATGTTCCCGTGTCCCCACGGCTCACAAACCCTGCCGAGCTGCATGCTTCCACAGACACGATTATTACGGCTACAAGCTGACATAAGCCACTGTTCCCTAACATAGGAAATGAACATTTTGTTTTCTGAAATATTTTCTGATATTATGACAGGGTAATGGTTCATATGAGGACATGATGACATCACTGATTTACTACCGTTTACATATAATTTAGATGACTACAATCATTTTTAAAATGTGCACTTTATCATTAAACAAGGTCACAAGAAATCCTAGATGAAAAGACATGAATGTGACAGTGTGAACACTTTTTGACAGATTATTTTCTGGCCGTTTTTTTCTGTCAGGTGACAGACATAACGCATGGGTTATGAAAGCATTCTCCTTGTGCTCAGTGAAATGGCAATACGATAGAAACAAAACAAAGTAATAAAATGGTGAATACTGACAGGTTTTTAGAATTGCAGTGCAGTGAGACTTAAAAAAAACAAACCTTATTGCGTCTCTGGCCACACTCTAGTGTTTGATTTTACAGCAGGTGTCTTGCCTTTTGACAGCTGGTGAAAATGGCTGCTTTGACATCATTCCTGGGGTTTGGTAAGAAGTGCAACATGCCTGAAAGTATTGAATAGGGAGAAATGCAATGTTCCTCCCTTAAGGGATTCTGTGTGGCATCTAACCTTTATTTATGGCTTCAGGATTTCTGTGAAGGATCTTGCATGAGCACATTTCTGTCTGTGAAATGCTAAAGAAAGCACAAATTAAAGCAAAGTTTGCAAAATGTTCCTAAAATCTCCAGTTATGCTGTGTGCAGACATCAGGGACCCTTGAAATTGTATTATTTACAGAAGAGAGCCAGGTTACATGACTGGACTGTGTGTACATTATTACAAACTTTTTCACTACACGATCAGTAATTCCACACCGACTCCTGTAAAGTTAATATTTAAAAAAAAAATTCTCTATTCTCAGGTACTTCAACATACCACCTACCTCCAGTCAAGGCTCCCACAGGCAGCAAGAAGAAGAGCTCAAAGCATTGCTTCCTCTGTGGCAAGAAGACTGGCCTGGCCACCAGCTACGAGTGCAGGTACAACTGCCTCCAGCATTTCCACCTGCACTCCCTCACCCACTCGCTGCCCGACTCTGAATCAAATCTCCCCCCTATTTTTCATTATTGTCCTTGAAGCAGCCGTTTTAGTAGAAAGCGGTCTTGTCCTAGTTCATAATTTTGTCTCACAGCCATCTCTCAATCTGATGCAACAGTGTGTAACGTAGAGCTCCCGACTGTGTTCAAAAGACTAACTGTGATGTTTCTGTGATAAACTGAGTAATGTAATTTACTCAATATTAGTGCTCATAAATGAAATAAATTACAGAATGTAAGTAATAGAAATAGTGTTGCACACGAGGACGCTTTCAGTCTATGAAAACCTTGCTATGGAGGAGTCCATTCATGCTCAGCAGAATAGCTGGATGATTGAGCAGCTGATGTTTGCTGATGAATGTTTTAATTTGCTGACTGTGAGGTCTGTCAGGAAACACACTATAAATATATAAAGTATTGTTTCTAGATCTTTGCATAAATACCAAAATAACTGTTTATCTAAATCTTTCAGGTGTGGTCACAACTTCTGTGCCACCCACCGCTACGCAGAGACGCATGACTGCACTTACGACTACAAGAGTGCCGGACGGAGATTTCTGCAAGAAACCAACCCTCTCATTAGTGCTCCCAAGCTGCCTAAGATCTAGACCCGACAACCCTCGCCTCTTCATAGAGGAAGAACAACCTGAAGAACTACAGGTCAAACGACTGAATGGAGATTCTGCAAAATCTTTTCTAGTAGAAAGAAGAAACTAATTCACCACTGTGTGCTTTTTTTATCAGCCAGGTTTGCTTAAAATTGTAATAAAATAGTCTGTAAAGCCAAGTGTTAACAAATGAGTAGACTGAAATGGCAAAGAACTAATGATCTCTAATTGACAATGTGAAGATGTTTATCATTTTTATCTGTTACCTTGTTCTTTTTCTATTGTTAAAAAAAAACTGTGCTTGTATGTAGGTCGTTTTTGCTAAATATATCTGCTGCACGTTTTAGTTTTGTCAGCCTTTTTTTTTTTTTTTAAACATAGGACCGCTGATGACTTTTCATTCGACAAGTCTTGGACAGATGCACTTTAGAACTATCATATCTATACGTTTGACTTTCCTTATTGTGGGGCGAAGATGAAGTGTTTAAATTTTCGTCATCCAGATTGTTATATTCTTCACCTCTAAATGTCTTTCTTACATGGGCACATACATACCAACATCACTAACATTGAAATATTTCTTGAAAGAGAACAGTACACCCACTTACTGATGAAATACTCAATATTTATTATTAATAAATAGTACTTATTTAAATTTAAAGTTGGTTTTAAAATAGCAAGTATGCAATGTGTGTAGGTGTGAATGTCAGTTGTAATGTGTAATCCTATCAAGTAAACATTATTAGGATTGGGGGGAGGGGGTGCTTATGGTATTTATGTCTACAAGTAAGGTGGTTGCCATAAAAAAAATCTTTTGTAAGTCTTTTTTTATTGCTCAGCTGTTGCAAAAACGTTAAATGCTGTTATAATATCTACAGGGGTTTGATCTAATAAAGTTTCTTTCCATACATACTGTACATCACTGACTTTTTTTTGTTTGTTTTTTAAAGATAGCCCTGCTATAATTTATTTGCAGTGCTCTCAAGTCTTTCTGTTTCGGTTCCTTATTTTTGCACATTGAATGTTTGACCTTTCCCGCTGCTAGCTCTTAATAGTTCTCATACATGTATTGCTGTGAAGTAGATGAGAAACTGTGTTTATCACAGACCAATTATCGCGGCTTGTTCTTTAGCAACAAGCTGAAATTATTTTTGCACCTGTTGAACATGTGGAACCTGTAGACCCCCCCCCATCTGATAGGACCGTCCCCCGCTAGATTGATCCCAATAGGCCTTATGCCAATGGTGCATTTGAAAATGCAGTCGACATATTAATAGTTTTGTCAGGGAGAGCACACACAAAATACAAACTAATCCAGGAAAGTCGAGTGCATATGATGTTGCAATCAGTACATATGAGAACACTTACAAACGTAAATGTTGTTTTCTTTGCTGGTGAGTCACTGAGTAGAAAGTGAGCAGCAGAGGCGTTGCTCATTAGACACTTTGCTCTCACTTTGGATGCTGTTCCTGTGCAACAGACAAACCCTGACCTATGTCACGTCTCAGTGTTTTTGTCTTTACTTTTTCCCTTCATGTTGTCTGGCTTTGATCCAAGATAATTGGGCTGTGCAGCATGTACAGCTGAAACACTGCTGTCTCTCATGGCAGATAAATGCACCTAGAAATGGCAAGGGGCATCTTTTTTTCTTTCTTTTTTAAAGGAGTGAGTTTATAGGCATCTACAGATATTTTAGAAAAATACATCATGCTGATTTTATTTCAAACTCCTCAGTGCAGCAGCAAGAAGTACTATTCTTATTTTGCAAAGTTTCTGTCAATTTGAAGGATTTATTTTGACAACTTGTCAAGTGGCCTCTCAAAAGTGGTGAATATATATTTAAAAAAAATAAACATAATACTATAATAATACTAATAAAATACTCTATGGTGGAGCCAATTGGTGACCATTGGCACCATATGCTAAAGCCTGGCCACTCCACTGGCTATCACACACACCAATGCTTTTCACTTCAGTTTGTCCAATACTTTGGTTTATAACCAAATACCTGCAAAAATAATGACATTCCCATTCACCTCAGATATACTTTGTGTTTAGTGCTAATTAGCAAAGTTTAGCATTCTAACATGCTAAACTAGGATGGTGAACATAATAAATGTTACATCTGCTAAACATCGGCATGTTAGCATTGTGAGCATGTTAGCATTTAGCTCAAAGCATCACTGTGGCTAAGTACCACCCATATACTGTATATAATGTATATAAATGGTAAAGTTTACAGAGCCTCTAGCATGACTGTGAATTATTTTCATTTGCCCACAAGATAATAGGGGCTTATTTTAGATAATTTACCCAAATGTTGGCATCCTCTAACCTTTGTTCAGTGTTACATAAAAAAGCCATTATGTATGATTGCTGATAGTGAACTTGGTGCGTATCACTGTTGCATGAATGCAAGAGTGAGTGGCCTACACTGGCCTCTGGTGCTGCACCACCACACAGAAAAACACTGAAGACACAAATGTCTGTGCTCCCCTAAACACTATTCTCATTTGGGCCGCCCCTGTGAAAGTTGTTCAGGTCCACCACTGGGACTACTCAGCCTGTGAAAAGAGTTGCTTACAGTTGTCTGTGGCTCAGCAGGAGCCTTGTCAAGTCTGACGATACAAGTGGCATCAAATGTGTCTTAGCTTGCTCTTGGAATCAACACAATTTTAACAAAGCCTACATTATAAAGGGTAAACTGGAGTTTGAAAGACGTGGGTGTGGAGGGGGCATCAAGAGAAGTGTAGGACCCAGTGTTTTTGGAGCCTGAAAGTCAGAATATCTCAGCTTTTGCTGCATTAAGTTTGACCATTGTTTTCTAAATCTTGTGAGTCACCCAACTTTATGAAAGTGCAATACTAAACCAATCTTTTAAAATTGAATCATTTTTATTCTCATAACACAGTGGGATATATACAGGTTTTGTCTGAGTATTTGATTTGGTTTCCTTGAGCTGTTCTTCTTTTGTGGAACATTCTTCCAGCAGTTCTTTTGCAGTGTCACATAACAAGCCAAATGCCTCTTTTCTACTTTCTGTTTCAGGATTATTCAGCTTGCCTCTTGCATCTCTGCCAAGTTGTGCAAGTCTATTTTTCACAGACCCAAAGACAATGCCTTTTTTTCTTTATCTAACCATGGCTTTTAGAAGAAATCTATACAGACTAAAATTTGTAGTGCTGTAATAACGAATCTGCAGTCATAAATAATCACTAGATTGTTTCATGATTAAAAAAGAGCTAACTGAAGTTTGCATGTGCTGGCATAAAGAGGAACAGTGACCACACGTTGAAACTAAACCCACATGAATGTGACAAACAGTGGTGTAGTCTACGTGATACGCAGGTATACGCAGTATACCCACTAAGAATGCTGCAAGATTTACATATACCCACTTAAAAATGCCCAATGACATGCAACAACATACCGTCTATTATATTTTTGATATATTTTGAATTGTCATCTGTTCTTTTTCTTCACATAGGCTAAATAAAGGTATTTCCACTGTAAATTGGTGTGTAAAAGTGTATCCAAATGGAGGAAATAAAGTCATTGATGCTCAAAACTTCCCTGGGGGAGGACACCCAGACCCCCCACAATGATATGGCCCCCCCCTTCCCCAAATGCAGATTCTGGCCAATATACAGCACAGTATACCCACTACAATACATTGGACTACACCACTGGTGACAAACATAAAGTAACCAGAAGTTATGACAGGTATCTGATAATATTCAACCGTGTGTGTTTTTCTGTGCTTGTATGAAATGAGTGTCAAAGCTACTGAGTAATGTGTACACAGGGCTGAAGGGATCAAAACACAAGGCAATCCAGCAATACCAGTCTGACAGCTTCACTGTACCAGGTAAGAAAACAGGAAGGACACACACAAAGAAAAATACTTTGAAAACAGAAGGCAATCTTTTACCATCTCCCCCCCCCCCCCCCCCCCCTCTTCTTCCTCTCTGCTTCCTCTTTCTTATTAACCCTATCTTGTATTCTTGTAAAATTCTTGTATATGGGATTTGACATGTCAACACCCTGCTCTTATGCAGCTATTCTTCACAGTTAAACTAACACACTATGCTCTAATCTGATTGTTGGTATGGTTGGGTACACCAGCAATTCCAAAGAAAAAATAGCATTTCTAAAGTCCTGTCAATTTGGTGAAAATGCTGTTTTAGTATCACCAAGACAGCTTTTTTTTTTTTTTTTTTTTTTTTTTTTTACTTGCCTGCTTCTCTGCACATTCAACACAACAAATCACATCCTAATCTTTCCATGCCACGCAGCAAGACAGCCTGTAGCCTATCTCTCTGACGCAGAGAAACATGCATGACAACTTGGCAGACTCACTTCTGAGGTGCCCACTTTGTCCAGACAGAGCACAGAGGCTCCGTTGTCCCACCCCAAGGACGGAGTGGTGGACTGTGAATCAGTAATAAGCTCAAACACAATGACAGGTTTCAGAGATAGAGCCGAGGCTTTGAGTCAACAGAGGATACATTCCCTCGTTTTAATAAGCAAGTCTCTCCCAACATACTGCACTGCTCTTTTGGTGTAGTTGCAGTACATGGTGTGATATACTAGAGTCATAGAGTACACTGCAGGCCATTCATAGTCTGAATTAATGACCATTGTAGCAAAACATATTATTACATTCTGACTGAATTGGAGCTGGAGTTGTTTTCCATAGGCTAATAAAAATCTACTATGTAATTTCCATAAAATCTACTGTTATAACAAGAAATGTCAATAATAATAAATACAAAAAAAAGGGGCCTGGGATTTTAGCTGTTCCTAGGACTGAACTCTTCTGGACAGAGATCTCACATGTTGTTCCTGGAATATGCCGGAGCCACTGTCCCAGTGTGGGTTACAGCCCCGAGTGCTCCGATTACCACTGGAACCACTGTTGCCTTAAAACTTTCTACATCTTCTCTAGCTCCTCTCTAAGCCCTTGGTATTGTTCAAGCTTCTCATTGTCCTTCTTCTTGATGTTGTTGTCACTTGGGATTGCTACATCTACCACAACTACCTTCTTCTGCTGTTTGTTGACCACCACCATGTCTGGTTGGTTAGCCATCACCATTGTATCAGTCTGGATCTGGCAGTCCCCCACGATCTTAGTTCTGTCATTCTCTGCCACTTTTGGAGGTGCCTCCCACTTTGACCTCGGGACTTCCAGCCCATAGGTCGCCTCAGATGCTCCTGTAGGCTGCACTATGCCAGCCACTTGGTTATGGCATTCCGGGTATGCCGTACCTATAGCTGCATTTTACACCTCGCTGTCATGTGGTGGACTGTCTCAGGGGCATCTTTACACAGCCTGCAGCCTCCTGTCTGGTATGGAAGACCCCGGCCTCTATTCATCTTGAGCTCAGAGTTTGTTCTTTCATTCTTGCCATGCAGGGTCTTGTCTTTCCACGATGGTTCCTCCTCTCCCCCTGCCTCCTCATCACTGGGTTTCTGCTGCCCGATATATTTACTTAGCAGGTCATACACCTGCAACCTTACAGCCCCCCCCCCCCCCCCCCACACCCACAATAATCAGTGCAACCCACCCCAAAAACCTTATATCATTTCCTTTACATAAATAAAGACAGTTGCACCGTGAATTGATGCAGAAAAGGCACAAATTGTTGCAGAATTTTTTACTAGAATGCAGAAAATGAAGTACGTGTTTCACCTTAAAAATTGAATTTTTTCTCTGAAAACAGCAAAACGTTAACGGTAATTTAATGTATCTGGATAGGCCTAACGTTAATGCTAGTCTGTTACTACCATCAACACATTACATTTCACATAGTCAGTAGGCTAATTCATGTAAAAAAAATAAAATATTGATCAGTGGAGCTTAATTAGATACCAGTATTACATTTTATCTAACGTTTTGTCATCGTCCTCATCATAGGCTGCTATTTCTACCACTCACGCCCGCGTGCGCCGCCTGTCCTTAAAAGCATTATGTTCCTTGCATTCTTTTCACTCCCACCTTAACGCGGAAGTCAGTGACGCACCACTACACACAGCTGCTCAGCGGGAGCAATGAAATAAACAAAACGTCGTCATTCTGTGCCAAACACAGCGGTGAGTGTCTTCTTTTTTTCTGTAAGTTGGAATATGGAGCGACATTTGGTCCAATACAGCTATATGCGTCCGTTCACACTTAAGGCTCCTCTGTCTCCCCTGCGCCTCTCGCTTTATTAAATCCAACCGGAGGCGGCTGACGGTCGGTCGGTCGGACGGGCGGGCGGACGTGCGTCTGGACTGTGCTGGGATGTAAACGTGTGAGAATTTGCTTTTTTATTGACCGCTGTAAAAGCCAAGAGTCGATCGGTCCCGGCGACAGTCACCGTAGCCTGTTGTGATTAAGGTATGACGAGTCAGTTTAATGCCAGCGATAGTGGTGCCCTCTGCAGCAAAAATCACCAACGCGTTTGTGTCAGCTCAAATGTCTGCTGTTTTTAAATGAATACATTGCTTGGGTTTGTCCATTTGTCCGGCATTTGATTGTGAGTCAAGAAAAAGACGCAATGTTGACGGTGTCGAGCAAGCCTTTGTTAGTCTTCCCCAAGCCTTTAACGCTCAGTTTGATAAGATGGGACACCAGGTCATGCAAAGCTCACAGCTGCTTCCTTTGTCTCACAGGGCATTGGCCACTGTGTTCATCCATTTAAGCCTAGCCTTGTAGACCTCAGGTCTGAGGCGTCCAAACGGATGGTTGACTTGTTCTAGCCAAGCGGTGCGCTCTTGCTGCACTGCTTCCACAGCTGCCGAAAACATATCGACTGATTCATCAGCTTGACATCAACAACATAACAATTCCACATTAAGTTTAAACTGAAAAACGTTGCTTTGCCTGATAAGTAGTGAGGTTTGCACTCTATTCTGCCATCATTCAATTGTTACAGTGGCTCTGACATTCGTCTTCTCATTGGCTGCAGGATCAGCTTTCCTCAGTTTGTTCCACCTTACACTCCACTCCTTCTGTGTCTGTGCCATGATACCCACTGTATAGTCAATGTGTGCGTATTGCAGTTGGAGCTTGTTTACATTTTTTTTTTTAAAGCAAAGTACTCTTGTTTACTCGAAAGCTTGCTGTTCTCGCTCCCACTGTGTGGCTACCTCCTGTGGTATGTATTTTTCAGTGGGAGGGCAACATTTTCACTCATCTTTGTTCCATGTAGTGGCATCATGTCAAAGATAGCTTCTTATAAAACCACCTTCATCATGATGCTACTGTCAGGGTTAGAGGAATAAACATAGACTGAATGGAAAGAACCAGCTGTGTCTTTGTGTTACATCACTATACCCTTTGGTTACGTTTTTGCTAGTCTTGTGAAATACTGAGGGCTTGTTGCGCTAAGAATCCTCATTGTCCCGTTGGTATCTGGGGAGTGTGCATGCATAAACTTGCAGATAACACCATGTTAATTCTCTCTGTTGTGCTGCAGTGTAACTAATCTTGCCTCCTCACATGGGATTACAGCAGAGACCATATAGATTGGCTTCTTTTTTGCACAAACACTGTTTTTTTTTAAGTTTCTGACAGAGTTGAGTGTTTCAACAATAGTGACAGTGCCCTCTTTATTCATGAGCCATTTTCAACTTTTTCAACAAAGTTTTCGTGTTGAGTGCACATATATTTTCTAGATTTTGTTCAATTATAGCAATGATATCAAATGTTTGATTTTGATCATAGGAGACCATAATAAGTAGGAAACCATGTCAAGTGACTTTTAAAATGCTATATTCAGGTGTCTGTTTTCCAAACGTTTAACTGCTCTTGCACAAACTTATTAGCTGTATAAAATCCTTTTCATATGACCACATCCATGAACCCAGTCCACCCCTCTCCCTCTGGTTTCCTCTTCCTGGCATGGTCTTCCGGCATGACTGGCTGACTTTGTGCCCTCTGACAGTGAAGGGTTTTGCAGGTATCAATAAGCATTCTGCGGTTATGAGAAATCTCATCTATTCTAGACCCCGAGCTGTCATCAGACTCTGAAGTCGTCAGTCGTCCTGTCAGGACTGACTGCAAGGAGAAATGAGAAGTTAAAGCCATGATTATGATTCCAAAAGGGAGAAAGAGGATGACTGAGACTGTCTGTCTGTTAAGCTGCTAAAACTGCGAGTGAAGGAGCTTGCAGTCTTAATGGACTGGGCCATTGTGTGCTTGCAAATTAACTCCTACTTTCTGTCTTCAGAGATAGGTTCTGAGGAAAGTAATTGGAGGGCTGAAAGAATGCAATCAAAAGTATCTGAAGGCTCCGGTAGTAGCTTTCTGCCAATTAACTGCCTTCATTGTTTGACACAATTGGTTGTGATGGGGAAATGTGCCTCACACAGTATTTAGCAATATGGAACACAGGATGTGTTTGACAGCCCCTATTGTGCTATTATATAGAGGTTAAATTCAATTTTACGCCCAAAAACATTTCGACTTGCAGAAGTCTTTTTAGAAATAAGTTTGTAGCTCTGGTTCAACAACAGTACAACAACAGTACTCCACGTCTTTATTTTGTCCTTACTAATCACATACAGCATGTTTCAAAGGAGATATGTATGTATGTATGTATGTATGTATGTATGTAAGTAAATAATCATTTCCAACCATTAGCTTTAACAACAACAAAACAAGTCAGGCTTGAAATATTTGTCAACACAAATAAAAAATATTTTTTTCAGCTCTACACAATCTGTCAGTTATTTTTTTTTTGTCACTTTGTTTGAAGTAAGTAGATTATCCTTATCAACAAAACAATGGAACTCGCTCTATACACACACACACACACACACACACACACACACACACTTCCTTTTAGTATTTCCTGTACATTAACTCTGGAGGATGTGATAATGTTCTAGTTAACCACACCACATGTGATTTGCGCCCTTCCCAATCAACAGCAATCCTCTTTAGTCCCAATATATTTGAATTTCTGTTTCAACCTGTTTCAAAATGGCACTTGCAATGCCATTCTCTGACTCACTCTGCATCTCTGTCAGCTGCTTACCCCTGTCTCCTTGCTCTGGTGCTTGATCTGTAAAATAATATTGATTGCATTTTGCGGAGAGACAGGATATGGTTCCAGCCAACAAAAATCAGTCTTCATACGTATCCTGATCCCTTTTACAGGAGACTGTGCATGTGTTATTCCGGATGTGTGTTTTCCTGGACTTCTCTGACTGTGCGGAAGTCGTGATAGTGTCAGTCATTACCTCTTTTTTACCAGACTTCCAGCTTAGCAAGTTTTACTTTTTTTTTTTTTTCCTTGGCTGAACTAATTATTACCACCATATGGCAGCTGCAATCATACCACAAGGTTTCCAGTGCCTCGTAGACTCTGTCTGTCCCATACTGCTTTTGTTATCTGATCCTGGACTATAATTGTATGAACACGTCCCCTGCTAGTCTTGTTGTATCAGCGTCTGGCTGAGCTGTAATCTAATAACACAATAAAGGTATGATACTGCCGTGTGTCGTTTTCTCTTTGCCTCACATGTGCTAACTCAATCCTGGTCTGCCCTGCTGCTCTACCCCACTGTGGCTGGTCTTCATCTGTAGGGAATATATTAGTATTGTATTGATCCAATCTAATGCCTTCCTCCTCTGGATGATGTCATACACCCCTGTGAACTAAACCTTACTGGAGTAATACTAATGGCAGTAGTTAAAAAGCATTGGTTATAGGACAATAGGACAGTGTTTACGTTGATATTTCTTACAGATCTTAAGTAGCCTCCCTCACTCAGACATACGTGTGCGCGGCTGTATATGTGTGTGTTGTGCAATGAAATGATAATATACCGGGTGAAGAGGGGGAGTGCTCGACAGCTGCTATACATCAGCCGAGCAGAGGTGCTGGCTCAGCTCAATGGACTGTCGGATGGCACTGCTGCAGGTAGTGGGCTATGGTTGATGATGTCATTAGGGCTTTCACGGTCTCCCAAGGCTTCTGTCTGCTCATGGCAACGAATCAAGAAGATGGTGTAGGGAAAGAGACACAACAGTACAATACTGTGTGCTGCCAGACACAACACACACTTGTACAAATACAATGGAGTTGATCCTGTTTGGGGTTTTATATTTGTAGCAACAATCCAAACATTCCAAATGTACGTCATTGTTTTGTGCCCTGCTCCTCTGTTAAACTAGCTGGATTGGGATTGTCTTTTGTGTTACAGGAGAACAAAGTGTCTTAGTAAGGTGTTAGGCCATCACAAGCTCCCTAAACAGCTTCAGTGCTTCTTGGCATCGATTCTCCAGTGTACATTAGTTTGGGATGTTACAGGTTACGCCATAAAAAAGCTCTGTGTGTGTGTGGAAGCTTGTCCTGGGTGCTATCAAGAGTGGTGGCTAACGTTAGCAGCTCTGTCCTGCTCTTCATTGTATTTTGGGGTCGGTTCGGTTGAGATATGTAGACTGCATAGCATAGGGCATAGCATATACTGTTATACCGTAATCCACATAATTTCCATGCTCATCATTGAAGGGTTCAATGACTCTACGACAGTGTGGAAATAGGGATGGAAATTGTCATTAAGAACAGAGGCTCTGTGTCTTTCATTAATATGGATGGCTTGTAGGTGTCTGTCGACAGTCTCTCCAGTTGCAATATGTGACTACTAGGCATAGGCCAGTTACTGGTCTCAAGGTATGAAAAAGTCACGGTTTCAAAACCACTGGAAATCCCTCTGCTTGCCAGTGTGCAGTGTGTTTTTAAACAAAATGCATTGTGTTCAATGGAAAAAAGTAGTTTTTTTACCCAGACATTTCAAAAATAATACATTTATAGCTGTAATTGCAATACCGTAATAATTCCGTCAGATTCTCATACCGGCCCATGCCTAGTGACTACAGTATATTTGAAAGTACTGTATAAAGCTACTCATATTTATTCAAACTGTTTGCATGGCAGGACATCATTTATTTATTTATTTATTTTTAAGTTAAACGTGTAGCTTTTTTTAACTCCAGGTCAGTTTTTAGTAGGGCTGCACCCTCTTAGTCGATTGGTCGTTTTGGTCTTAGTCAACTAAGATTGCTGAATGACTTATTTCCGAGAAACTAATGAGCACATCTCTGGTAAACGCAAGATTCAAAGTGGTGCTTTTGCATGATTCTTTGTCAGTTTTACAAATCTGTCGATTGAATCAACTAATCGATTAGTCGACAAAATCATGAGTGTTAATAGAGAAATGATTTAGTCAAGGACAGCCCTAGTTTGTAGTCTTTTATACTGCTTCCTCGCATCTCTATCAACTAGATGTACACCAACGACTGCACCAGCCCCTCACCCACCAACACCTACCTCGGTACTCAGACGACACTGGCATCCTCGCTCTTCTAACAGACAATAACTCTGTATCGGACTACCACAACACTGTCGCACATTTTCCCCAGTGGTATAAGCAGGACTTTCTCCTTCTCAATGTAGCAAAAGAAATAGCAATAGGTCCCCCATATCCCCAGCACCCCATTCTCATCAACAACAAACCAGACGAAATGTTGACAGCTTCAAATACCTTGGGACTCAACATCAGACAACAAACTCACTTTCAACCAGCACACAAAGGACATTCAAAAAGGAGTCATCAAAGACTGTCAGCTATCAGCCACACTCACACTCTTAGAGCTCAATTTAACCCTCTGAGGTCTAAGGGCATTTTCACATATTTTCTTCAATTTACCTTTTTAAGGTATATTTGCATATAACTAATCCCCATGTGTTTCACATCACAATGTTCAGAACAAACTCAGCTTTCCGTTCAGTGAGACTCAAATCTGTCCCAGAGCAATGTGTAAGGCGATAATTTGGCGCTAAAGCTGAACCGTTGATGTTGGCTTTTTGAAATTCCCGCAAATCTCTTTTTGAAAACAGACCTTAACTTATGATGTGTTGTACAAATTGTTTTCGGTGCTTGAAACGAGTTTACCAAAGTCTTAGGTTATGATGAAAATAGTAGATGAATGTCTGAAATGAAATTTTATAATATCGCTTTTTGAGTGGGAGTTTGTTAAACATTGCGTGCCGGTGTGTCTTTTGTCCTCAGAGGGTTAAAGGCCATCACACGCATAGCAACCACAATAGCACAGGACAACACACACACCCACTCAACCGCTATTTCACCATTCTGCCCTCTGGACACAGGTTCAGGTCCCTGAGGTGCAAGAGAGCTTGGGATGGCAAAAGCCTGGTGCTTGCAGCCATAGCAGCCTCTAACAAAACACCCAGGTTAAACGCATCACTGCCACAGCAAATAGCGTTGACTAATTGTCTTGGAGTAAAGAAAGTATGGAATGCTTGATTGATAATCTGTGACCTTTCTGTGTAAATGCATTTCTATTTTTAGCCACTGTCTGTCCCACTGACATTATGCAGTAGCGACTCGTCCAATATGCATCTCATGAAAGTCTAAAGTTTGCTCTAAACGCGCGACATCGGCAGCAGTGTTTTGTTTGGATTAACTAGAGGAAAAACTGTATAATTAGCCTGAGCATCAGCAGCAGCCACTGTGGCTGCATAGCAGACAAAGAAAATGGTTTACATGTCATTGAATTTTAAACACCAATTGTCATGCGATCTTTGGGAAGTGGTGTGCGACCTCTGGAACATTTTTGGGCTTTTTCCTTGGAACATTATCAATCCACCATTATTTAATGACTCTAATGACTTTTCTGTTCCCATCGATTTGTTACCACTAGATGTGAAGTGAGAAAATATGTCTTAATGACTTTAATGTAATATGGGTGAACTGACCTTTTTAATATTAAGACTGATTCTCTTCCACCAGTTTTCAATATTAAATTTTTTCTAAATCTAGTGTGTCTATAGTTGTGGGTGAACTCGCCATTAATCCTCAACTAAGTTGACATTTTTCATTGAATTTTAAACACCAATTGTCATGCGATCTTTGGGAAGTGGTGTGCGACCTCTGGAACGTTTTTGGGCTTTTTCCTTGGAACATTATCAATCCACCATTTTTTTTTTAATGACTCTAATGACTTTTCTGTTCCCATCGATTTGTTTCTGCTGGTAGTGTTTGCATTGCCAGAGGAGGTAGAAGGAAGTATTTTAGACTTGTATTCATGACCTAAATCTCATTAAATAATACGTTCATGTCAGAGATATTCTCCTGTTATAGCAGCAAACATAATTCTAGCTCTAAATCTCTACTTTGCTTGAGAATACAGCACGGTTATTTGATAATTCTAATTCTGTTGCAGTTATTAAAAGTGTTTTAAATAAATTGACTTTGTAGACGTGATGTAGCCTAGTAGTTTTTAATACATTTTTCGAGCAATAAATGAGTTTGTTTGAAAAATATGAATTTGGAACGTTAAGCCTTTGGGAGTGATCAGTTCTTGGAACCATGAACTTGAGGGTCAAGGTTATGATCTGGACTGGACTAATATTTGGACCAACATACCCATCTCATCAAAGAACCCAGCACATCAGCTTATTCATTATAAGTTTGTGCACAAATTCTATGCCACACCATACCGACGCTTTACAATGAAACTAACAGATAATCCCAACTGTACAAAATGTGATCAGAATATTGTTGGCACATATCTTCATATGTTTTGGGAATGTCCCTCTGTGTCTGGCCTCTGGTCCAAAGTGCATAAGTGCCTTGAAAATATCTTAGGGTTTCCCATTCCAATGTACCTCCCCCTACTTCTATTAAATGATGACTCCGCTCTTAGTGGCAATACCAGATTGGCACAGAGGAAAGTTATATTTGCAGGATTGACTGCTGCTAAGAAGACCATAATACACTCATGGTTTTGCCCGGACATTCCATCGGCAAAAGAATGGCTAAATCATTTTAGAGACATTGCTCTTCTAGAAAGGTCATTGGCTATCATACATAAAGCGCGAGCATCTACTGTGCAGGCCTGGGACGCTCTTATCAGTTCTCTTTCTGACATGACATTGCTTGCTCGCATATAAGGTGTTGCTGTGAATTAAGCTGTGTGACTGTGAGACTTTCATCTAAGGCAATGAGTTCCCACTGGTGGGTCTGACAATGTCTATCCTTAGAATTATTCTCCTCCCTTTTTATTTTTATTTTTTATTATTATTTTTTTTTTGTATGTGTGTATGCATGTATGTATATTCTTTTTTTATTTATTTTTTTTCTCTTCTTCACTAAAATTATTTAATGGCAAGGCAATGGCACGGTTTGTAAAGTAATGTTTAAATTGTTCAATAAAAAGTTTATCACAAAAAAAAAAATATGAATTTGGTTGAATGAATGCAAGTTGGTATGTGTGTACAGCTGCTGAAGCTGGTGTGATCACAGCTGTGGTGACGTTTAAACTGCTGCAATGATGGTCATAGGCAGAATTGATATTTTTTTTTTCTTTACAACTTTAGCATAATATGTGCCGTCCAGTGGAGAGATTAGCTGCTCTGTCAGGTCTCGTGTTATGAGGCTGACATGATGCTACCTACTGCTGTATGTGACATTTTTAGGAGTTCACACAGGCAAATGTGGTTAGTGATGCTATGCAACAACCAGCCCTTTTAGCCTCCTGGTTAAAAACGTTCTGTTTGACCAACACACATTGTATTTGTATGAGTCAAACTTGTGTAACTTGTGCACATTGATAGGTTTTGTTTTGTCAGGATGCACAGCAGCATCAAGGGTGGGTTATTTTGGAACCATGTCTGATTATCCCCATTACAAAGAGATGAGGGGTGTATGTGGAGGATACTGGGGCACTTTAGTCAAACCAGTCTAACATCTTCATTTGTTCCATTACCGTGGACATGGCAGCTGTGAGGCATATGGCGGCTGTGAGGCAAATGAGGGTCTAAATCAGCAGTGTCTCGATGTCAAAGTTTGTATGATGAATAACTCACTCTGTGTGACTGTGCACCATGTCTCATCGCCCCAAACAGCGACGTCTGCTCTCCAGAGACACATTTTCCACATATCCCGAAGTTGCATGTGTTGGATGTTTTAGAAGTAGAGCTGAAATAATTAGCTTATTAATCAAGTGGACCAGTCAACAGAATATTTATCTGCAATTATTTTAATAATGTAATAATTTGATTTTCAAGCATAAATGCAGAACATTCTCCTGTTTCAGCTTCTCAAATGTGAGGATTTGATGCTTTTTCTTTCTTCTTTTCTTTGTCATATAGGCTGTGATAACAAACTAAATATCTTCTTGTTTCAATGAAAGAAGGATTTTGAATTTGTCACCCTGGCCTCTGAGCAGCAATTATTTTACAATTGTCTGTCTGACACTTCAGAGACAAAATGATTAATCAGTTAATCGAGTAAAGAGCAGATCAGCAGATTAATCAACGATTATAATATAAGTTGCAGCCCTAAATGGAAGTGAATGGCTTTTTTTTTTTTGGTGTGGTGCTAAATTCATTTAAAACACAGAAACAATTTCCCAAAACTACTTTGAGGGCATATTTTCCTGTTATTGGATAGAGAAGAATAGAATTGACAGGAAATGATGGTCAGCTTTTAAACCCTAGGCCACGAGGATGTCCTGAAACTGCTTTCTTATGAAGAAATAGTCCCTATAAAAAGTGGTTGGATACCACTAGATGTGAAGTGAGAAAATATGTCTTAATAACTTTAATGTAATATGGGTGAACTGATCGTTTTAATATTAAGACTGATTCTCTTCCACCAGTTTCAATATTACCGTAACCAACCGTCACATGTCTCGTGTAACAGCAGGTATGAGGAAATGTGGAAACCCTTTGTGACTGTAATACAGTAGGTTTGAAGTAACCAGCCTGACGGGTCTTGGAAAAGTTCCAACTGTATTAGTAATCTCTGGCTGTGACAAAAGAAACAGATTGCTGTGACAAGTCTTGTTAAAGCCTGTACAGTGAGCAGTTAGTCTTTTGCTTTATCCTGTTTATAAAGATTTGACGAGCTTGGAGGTTAAAAATTGCTTCTTTGGCCTCATTGCAATACTAAATATGCAGTATGGACATCATCTATCTTGTTTTTTTTTTTAGAATGTTTTCATATACTGTTACGTTTTCCTGGGTATTTCATATTACCGACACCCCCTTTCGGAGTGAAGCAATTCAGCTGCACAAGCAAAAAATGTGAAAATTCAGGAAGCAAGTCCTACAATTATTGCAAGGCCATCAAAACATTTAGCAGGTTTTCCTGAAAGTAGTAATAGTTATGGTGTCACTTTCATTCCACCGAAGTAGCGTGACTGTACTGTCTGGGAAGGTACCTCAGGTCATCATGTATAACATTTAATTAGTGATAATTATGTTCATAATAAAAGTGAGACATCTTCTAACAGTGCACATAGAACAGATAATACAACACAAACTGTTGCATATTTAGTCAGTCAGTGTTTATGTAAAGAAAACGATTCCACCATTTCTAAAGCAAAGCTGCCAAACATGGGATGGGTTCAGCTTCTGAAATGTAAGAATGTGCTGCTTTTCCTGGTTTTAAATGATAATAAATTGAATATATTTGGATTTTGAAGAAGAAGTAACCTTGGGGTCTAGGAAATTGTGATGAGCATTTATCGCATTTTTCTGGTGTTTTTATAGACCAAAATGATGAATCGATTGAAAACAGAGCCAGTGCACTGGAAGGGAGCACACAGCCAAATCAACAGAGAAGGGATGCTCAGTGCAGTCTAGTCTTCAATGCTGCTGCGAATATGTGTGCTTTTACTTTTGATTACGTTTTATTTTCTTGTGCCAGAGAGAGAGAGAGAGAGAGAGAAGTGTTATCGGGGCTGCAAAAAACATTTGCAGGTGTGACTTTCGCAACAGCCGGTGTTCATCGACATCCAGAGGCTGCACCTGCTCACTTTCCGTAACTCAATTTGGATCTCGGCTTTGGCTAAAATCCCAACATGTAAATGTAAATCTGTGGGTTTAACCTGTGGGTTTAAGTTTGCATCTCTACCTACCTGTGTATGTCATCCTCATGATGACATAACTGCCCTATAAATACAAGATAATAAGGATTAAACGTGCAGGAAAGAAAATCTTTTGAAATTAAAGTCCGTATGAGGTTAATCAAGTTTGCCTGCATACAGTTAGCATCTCTGGCTTCCTCTATGCGGTGTTCTACTTCCCCTTCACAGTATTACATGTAAGAAAGATTACAAAATCTGTCTGTTTAATCTACTCTGTGTGTGTGTGTGTGTGTGTGTGTGTGTGTGTGTGTGTGTGTGTGTGGAGTGTATCTACAATGCTTGTGCGTGGCTTAACAATTTCAGTTCCTGTCTCCGCATTCTGGAGTTTTTATGCATTTGGACTTCTACATCTCTTTAGCTTTCCAGATATATTATTCTGCTCCTCCAACAAAATCTGTTCTGTTCACTCCTTTTTATACACACACACACACACACACGCACACGCACACGCGCACGCACGCACGCACACACACGCACACACCACTTCCTCCAGCTGATCTTGTTGAGAGGTGTAAGTAACCGTAACGGACACAAGACAGAGTACATTTCTTTTCTGCCATTGCATCTTATGTGATTATCAGAGAGAGAATTACATTTCCCTGTGGATAGAAAAGGACATTTTCCTTTCCAAGAAAAATGGCAGACAGAAAGAACTCTACTTTTCCTCTTTGACTTACAGCTGGTCTGGTGGCATTCTGTTTGCCATGTTGTGTGAACACCATATTTATCTGTAATGGTTAAGGATAGGGTTCTCTAACATTTTATTGAATCTGAATTCAAATTCCTTATCAAATCTATTAAGGTTCAGCTTTCAACATTTCTAAAAAATATAAAAGTTATGATTGACCCTGAGCCACTCGCCACACTCTGTTGGGGACAGAGAGGAAGAAACTAATTTCTGTGCACCCAGGGCAGTATCACTGTGTTTATTCTGGTAGCGGTACTGAAAATAAAGCGTTTACTGACAATGAAACGTTTACTGTAAATTAATGAATCCTCCTTCCTTTTTTTTGAGATTTACAGAAGAAGAAGTTTCACAGGATCTTATGTGTATGTTTGGTAGTATAGTGTCATCCCTTTTGGTCTATTTTTGCTCTGGCTGTCCTTCACGCCTCCTTGGCAGCAGAGAGTGTAAAAAGTAATTGTGTAAGTAATTGTGTTAAATGTTGGTAAAATCCCAGAGATGTTGGCGTGTGTAGAAGGCATCAGCTCTCGCGTTTCCCCCGAGTCTGTTCATAGCTCATTTAGCCAACCACACATTTAATCACATCCAAACTGGGACTCGTTAACATATTATCAGATGGGACAGTTAACAGAGGCATTATGAATGCAGTTAACTGAAATATCATTCTTTTAATTAATCCGGCATATAGAGTAAATAGGCATGGAGACATTTAGGAGGCAGAGAAGAAGTCACACTAATAGTCAAACCGCACTGGTGCTGATACATGATGCAGCTACATTTGAAATGACAATGAGCTAAAAAAACATGATCATTTATTCCCAGTGTGTTATGAAAAACTGTTCAAGTAATCACCAGACTGTGTTTATGTGTGTGCATATTTATAAAATTATAGAATGCCGATGACTGTTAAATTATCTTCCAGTTTACAACAAATTTGACAGTTAAATTTGTTTAACAATTTGTGTGTGTGTGTGTGTGTGTGTGTGTGTGTGTGTGTGTGTGTGTGTATATTAAGAGGCAAAATATTTTCCTTTTTGTTAAAAGGCTCACTTGAAATCCAAAATATTGTAATATCTCTTCAACCCAATGTTTTTTTTTTATTCTTAAAGGAATACGCCACCGTTTGTTGAAATGGGGCTTATCACGGTCTCCTTTAGATGTAGATAGGTGGGCAAATAGGTGGCGGCGCTAGCTTAGCGTAGTGAATGGAATCCTTTGTTGCCCGTTAGCATGTCGTTAGTAAAAGTGAGCCAACAACAACAAAAAAACAACCTAATTACTTCTTGTGGACTGCATATTCACGAGTACAAATAGCAATCCAGATTGAAGACTAGGCGATTTTCTAGGCAGATATTTACTTGGGACTATATTGGGTGGAAGCACAGCCGAAGCACTGCTACTTGGCGCAGAGATCATGCAGCACCTGAAACCCCCCCCCAACTGCCATCAACATATCAGCGTGAATAGCTGGCTATTTTTCCTATAGTAGACAGTGAGTGGCGATGAACATGGCAGATTTTGTGAGAGATGAAGAGGATGACTTCTCAGACAGTCAAGAACCAGAAGCATACCTCTACGAACCAGAGTTTTCAGAAGAGGAGCTGTGTGCTTTGGAAATAGAACGAGAGGAGGTGGAGGAGGTTGCGATCACTCAACAGCCTGAGGACGTGAGGATGAGAGCCAACACGATCTGGTGGTGTGAGTGTGGGGGAATATGCCAACATATGCCGACTGAAATAGAGTGTCTGTCTGTGATGTGGCGAGTGGGACAAGGTACCGCCATTGGTGACCAGGCTCAACGTGTCAGATCAAGATGAGCGTGCTGCCCAAAATTGTGACACAGGATTTCTCAGCGTTGATCCATCCTGTAGTCCTCAACTTTTTTTTTTGGTGTGATAAGTCAACTGGGGAAAACGCCGAATTGAGCCACACAGAGTTTCTGCATGATATCTCTGCGCCAAGTAGCAGTGCTTCGGCTGTAGGCTACTTCCACCCAAAATAGTCCCAAGTAAATATCTGCCTAGAAAATCACCTAGTCTTCAATCTGCATTGCTATTTGTACTCGTGAATATGCAGGCCACAATAAGTAATTAGGTTGTTGTTGTTGTTGTTGGCTCACTTTTACTAACGACATGCTAACGGGCAACAAAGGATTCCATTCACTACGCTAAGCTAAGCTAGCGGCGCCACCGTCGGATTAAGACAATCGCGCACTGAGACAAAAAATGCGTTTGCCCACCTATCTACATCTAGGGAAGGCCATGATAAGCCCTATTTCAACAAACGGTGGCGTATTCCTTTAATCTTTTTGATTTGTGTGTGTAGGTCTCTTCATAACCCACCAATCCTCGGGGGAGGCACCCCTTTAAATATAGTCTATAGTTGTAGTACAGTAATGCTAGGATTGATTGGTACACAGCCGAGTTTTTCTGCCTGGTTGCACATCAGAACCAGAAAACGGGCTCTCAGCCGTATCTCAGGTCTGATCTGACAGCAGGGACACAGAGGGGCTTCTTGACAAACTGAGTAACAGCAGAGCTCAGCTGAGCAGAACGTAGAGGAGACAAGACTGTCATTTACCTGGCGCAGGAGCAGAGGGGGGGAAGAGCTGGGGAAAAGGGCGGAATTGTGTTTCTTTAGAATAAATTGACTTCAGTGGGATAATGGGAGCTCCTGTAATATTTTGATGGGCTTGTCTCTCTGTAGACCTCCTGTTGTCAGGACTCTCCTTCGGCAGATGTTGATAACATCTTAATGATGATTAACTAGGGGTGGGCAATGAAATGGGCCCCGACTTCAATATAACAATAGTATAACATAATTTTCCCATATCAGTAGTATCTGGATGCCTGTATTACCACACTGCAACTTGACCGCCATCAGTTTGGTCAGAGATTCAGATGTGTTAAGCAGACCACCATCTACTGTAGGTAATTCACTGACTGATGGATAAGTACCTATACAACCCTACTTCAAAATTCCAAACTATCCCTTTAAAACCACCTTCACTCTTAGTTTGACAGTTTCTTATAACCAGTCAGCAATGCATCTGTTTATTTTGAAGCTGTTGTCTCCTAACAGCTTAAACTGACCCCTGGAGCTGTTGCCATAGCAACAGGTTAGCATCAAATTGGAACCACATTAGGTCTGTGATTGTTTGGAGTGCTGTTGGATTTGTAGCTATTAATATTGTTGCAGTGAACTCTTTGACTGGCAGCAAGCCTGGAAAACACACCACACACACTCACTCACTCACTCACTAGTGGTGATCTCACATCCAGACCTTCTGACAGCCTGATTGACAGATTTAGTTTAGCTTTATTAATCCTAAAAATATTCACGCTATAGCACGTACAGAACTGTATGCGTGTGTATATAAAATGTGTGGATAAGGTGTAATTCTGACGGTCTATCACATCTCTCGCCCCCATTAGTGCATCCCCTGAGTTCAACCCTTAGGCATTGAAAGACAATGCCAATGAAGAGTGGAGGGTTTTACTGCAGTTGTTGTTGTTGTTCTTCTTCTTCTTTCAAAGCAAATTAACGACCTCTCCGGTGCAGCAGCGGTCAGCGATGGATGTTGTTTCATCAGACTGCCGCAAAAACATTTGAGTGAACTAACAGCTCTGCAAATGTCGTGCACAAATATGACTATGACGCTCACAATGGGACTCTGTGTGCTCTCCAGTGTTGTAGTACTCGATCGGTCTTGGTCTTCAGACCCATTTTTGAAGGTCTCGGCCTCGTCTCGGAATCGACTGCATTTACTCGGTCTTGTCTCGGATAAAAAGGACTCAGGATTTTATTTTAAGGCCAGTCAAGGCCTGGCTGCAGGGATTTTGCTAAATTGCCTGTGCATTGTGGGAGTAAATTACTTTACTGGCTTTGCATTTAACTCCCAAAATCCACTTAACTTTCACTGATGGCGTCGGAAGTAAGGAATCAAGGCATGCAAACAAAAGAGTTGAATAATTATAGACTAGATGTAAACAGGCCATCCCCAGGTTTTTATTGATTCTAGTTGCCAACACATGCAGCTACAGTAGCGTCATAACTAATAATAACATAATAAAAAACGTTTGTCATTTTTTCACCAGTGTTCGGAAGAACTCTGTCCTATAGTATGTAGAATATTATAATAATATAGAATTGTCAAAATATATATATTATATATTGTCAAATATACTTATTTTTCCTTTGGGAGACTGCTTTGTAACTTATTTTGTTTCACAACAAACACGCTGTGTTTTTACTGTCATATGAATCAGCAGTTAAAGACAACCCTTCCACCCACACACACACACACATATATTTTTGTATTGAGTTAACCTTGCTACTCTATAAACTCAATTAGATTAGCTACTTCGTCAAGGTTGATATGGGTGACAAATAAAAGAGAAAAACACCACAAGCATCCACAAAGGCTTTAGTGCTCCTTGGCATACACTCTCAAGTCTCTGAAGCCGTAAACCATTTACTAAATATGTATATACCTGCCATAATTGGTATGAGATGGGTTTGGATAAGAAAAGCTTTCATCAAAAATATAACCAGATTAGATTAATTGATAATTAAAAGAAATGCTAATTGGTTGCAGCCATAATGCATGCAATTTCCACTGATAATGTTTTAATTTTTGTTCCTTTTCAGTTTGAGTTACCAACAGGATATTGCTGGATATCTAAAGGCATCATTAGTTGTTTTTTTCAAGTCACATTGTATGAAGTCATTCAGTCTTTTTAGTAGTCTGTAAGGATAATCAAAATTGATTTGATAAAATGTTTATCTGTGAGCAAACAAAGTGGTGACTAATTCTCTAAATTAACAATACTTATTCTATTTGTTTTAAATTAGTTTTTCTTGTGATGCAGTTTGGGATTCTCATTCACCCTCGACTGCGTCCCTGATTCTTCCGCCGTGTAATCGACTAGTTTACAATTTAGGTTGACGGAGAAATGTATTTAATGAGTGCTGAGGTGCTTTCTGGTTGGTCTTTAACACATGATCCCCTATCCTCTTTGGCACCGACCTGAGACTGCCAGCTGTTGCACAGGAAGCTCATACGGACGCTAACTATTTGTGTTTGATAGAGCGTATCGGCATAATCATACCGTACTTATCAGAGACAGTGCAGTGATGAACTGAGGTGGCAGCTCTGACTGTGTTGGTCGGAAGCTTCTTAGTGGACCTGTGTGGCGTTGTCAGTCTAAAGTCTACACCAACCCCCTCCCTCCCACCATCAACGCTGGTTTCTGATTACTGCCATTTCACTGACCTCCCATCTGTCTGCTTGCTTTTTGGTTTCTTAATCCTGTCATTTCCATACTGCGGAGCTTGAGGGTTTGCTTGACAAAAACAAAACACACACACACACACACACACACACACACACACACACACACACACACACACACACACACACACACACACACACACACACACACACTGCCTAGTGGTGAGAAGGAGCTAAATTGCTGTCAGTGGCAGTACAGATGGCTGCATCTTATGACGACCCTTATGTAAAGCCTCTTGTGTAACTCCCCAGGACAGCCCCATACTGCCGCAGCTTTCATGACTCTTGTCTGTCTGAATCTATCCAAGAACAACAGGGAACCACATGGACCGTCGCTCTCCCTTTTGTGGAAATCATGGCCCTGAATCTCCAGGTTGTTGGAAACAATAATTCCTGCACACACATATATTCACCTCCTGTAGTGATTTATTACACACTTTGGCGATCACCTCTGTGATAATTTATTACAGTCTGTGCTTGTGCTATTCTGAGACAAACTTCTGCTCTCCTGTTGAAAATCGCATGGTTGTTTGAGAGTGGCTCAAAGTTTTCTTCCAGTGTACTGGAGGTCAGCACCAGGAAATGTTCATGGGCCTGCTTTTGTAGAGTTTCTAATGTGATTTAAAAAAAAAAAAAAAAAACAACTAATAAATAAATAAATAATAAAAAAACTATTAAATAATTACCCAAAGTAAATAAGTTACTCATTTTGGTTATTTTTTTGCAGACTTCTATGCATCCATTTTTTTTGCATTCTTTGCTTAACACCTTTTTAAACTGTTGTTACCCCACATGTATGACATCCCTTTTTGTTTTAGCCCAAACTCATCTATAACACTGACTTATCATTTTGTCAATTTAACAAACAATAAAGCTGCCAAAAGAAAAACAACCCAGGTGACTATACATTTTCTGTGATGATCACTCAAATTATTATAAGGGAATAGTTCAGTAAGTGATCAGCAGACCAGATAAAACACAAACAGCTGTGTCACTTTCATTTCTTGTTTCTTATTGTGAACTTCCTCAGTGAATATACAGTATTATGGCTTGCCATTTAGGAAATTATTCTGTGTGTGTGTGTGTGTGTGTGTGTCTGTCTGTCTGTCTTACAATAATTGTGTGTGTGTGTGTGACAGTATATTATTTGAATGTGATTTCTATTATCTTGTAGCTAATCTTTCTGTTCTGCCTCCTCTTTAGGTCAGCGTGGGCAAGGCGTCACAGTTCAGACCATCATGCCCTTTGCTCTGGCAGCAGGACAGGAAGTGTGTGTGTAAGCGCCCCTGGTTGGCTCTGCTGGGATGAACATGCCACTGCACCAAATCTCTGTCATCCCCCGTGATGTCACCTCATCGCGGGTGTCAGGCAGTGGGAAAGCTAAGGACAAGGACAAGCAGGTATGTGAAGAGTTAAAGGCTGGGGACACAGCGGAGTATTATGGGGTGGTTTCGTCCCAGAAAGTGTAGTTTTGATCTTATAGGGATCTACAATAGCAAGGGGGGGGATTCTGATCTCAGCTTTGCAAACTGAGTTGCAGGCTAATCTTATACCACACACATTTTTTACTTAACATCTGCACATGCCCCAAACAAATCCAGTAGAGTTTTGTGCTTAAACCTAACCATAACCATCACAACCTCAGTTTTTACCACAGCAAACAAAACTTTAATTTGGTTTTTGTTTTGTCATAGTTTCAAGTGGCAGAAATTACTCTTTTCGTATCGACTCCACATTAAGTAATGCTCTGCTTACTGTCACTCACACCCACAGAACACAAATGTTGCCAGATGCCTTAAAAACGTTTTAATGTCTGTTCCTTTTTTCGTTTATTGTGTCATTGTTATAAACTCGATTTGACCGTGAGAAATTTGTATTTTAAAAAACAATTCTTTGTTAAATAGGAAAAAAAGAACCTATTGAATGCACAAAGATCAGGGAAAATGTCAACTAGATATAGACAAAAGAGAGAAAAAAATGTAGATCTAAATTACATGAGTTAAATGCAGGTGGAGAAAGTTACCCCAGCTGTTCTGTAGTCATTCACCAGAGAACAATAAAAAATAATAAGTTATTTTCTAATGCCAAGGGTGTCAATCCTAACACAGCAATATATATATATATATTCTGCATTACGATGTTTCTCTCATGAACAAATTATTTCTGTGTTGCCTGTGGGTTGAGCAGCGGTTATACATCTAATGAGGCTGGTCAGAGTCTGGTGTGCTTTTCCATTTGTGCCTAAAACTGCCTGTAGGCCAACTGGTTTTGCAGTTGAATAGTGGGTCAAATACAGGATGTAAATCGTTTCTACTTCAAATTCACAAAACTACTCGGTAAAATCACCAACGCCAACGAGAGCACTTTTATTTTATCATCTCTGCTGCTTGTTTTACACACTCAGGATAGTCACACACAAAAACTTGTGATTTGGAAACCAGACCTGCCACATCTGGAAAGTTAATTTGAGCCAATCACAGATTTCTGATTTTGAGGAAGATTTGACTTCTCAGAATTCAAAGATTACTCTCAAAACTTCTTAAACCTTTCACATCTGAATGTCATTATGAGTTATCAGGATGTTTTTAATGTCTGAGATTATCACTTTTGATTTTGTCAATAATGACAAAGGTCAGGTGCAAGATCATTACCAAAATGGGTTCTCAGTCTCACAAGCAGCTCATCAATCTTTACTTTCTTTCCCCGCTCTCGGTCTCTGTACTCTAGCAGCATCAAACTCCACAGTGAAGTGCTCTCAGAGTGCAGTTGCTTTTTTGAGCTCATGAACAAAGCGAGGTGCTAAGACAATATGTCCGTGGCCTGCCCTTTTTCCTCTGCCTCATCAGCTCACAATAGATCCTGGGCGCTAAGTGCAACAGCACAGGTGTTCTTAAGAGGTTTCTTCATGTTGCATATGGTGCTGTGTTTCAGCCTCCTGTGCTGTAGAAGTGATAGTACACACAAACTGTAAACTGCTGCTGACATATGTGTTTTTACTTTATACGCACACACGCACACACACGGACACACCTCACCAATTATTCATGCGCTAGCGTAATCTGTGTTCACTATGGAGCTCAAAATCATGCCTCGTCATTGCAGAGGTGAAATACTGAACCGGGATTCACTTTGAACTGGTTTATTTCATACAAATTCCAAAGTTATATAATGGTGTGCGATTGTGTTGCTCAAATACCTTTTTGTACAAATGATAATATAATGCATGGTTAACAGGATTAAGGGGTTTAAACTTTGAGAGCAGTTGTAGCAAGGTTACCTTAGTCTGTTGGGGAATAAAAGTGAAACTATAAGCTGTATAATGTCTGGAGGGCATTTGGTGTCCCTGCCGCCATGTTTGCTAGGTGTAAAGATCCACCCCTGCATCTCCCTGCTCAGAGTCACTCTCTCCCTCTGTGTGTCTCCCGCTGGCTGAGCCTCCTTTTTCCCCCTGAGGAATAAGTGGATAAACGCCAGCGACTCCCGTCTTCCCTGTGGAACCATCAGCAGATTAGAGAAAAGAGAAACGTAGTGTTCAGAGAGAGAGAGAGAGAGAGAGAGAGAGACAAGCCCATCTGGCCTCTTAGACAACACAACTGGTCTTTTTAGCGCCTCAAGAAAAAAAACAGTACTTTCCTCTATTTAGAATTCTGAGTTAGTCAGCTGCTCCTTCAGAGAGCAACACATCTTTAACTGTTGCTGGCCCCTCACTAGCCTCTCTCCTACAGCTCCACTCAAGTTCATTTGTTTTCTTTGAACTCCTCTTTGGGTATGTGCTAGTGGGTCACTCTGGGTCCTCCACTTTGAACTCGTGTGTGGATAGATAAATTGAGGTTTAAGAAATACTTTTAAAACGGCTTCAAAAGACTTGGAGAGGAAGAAAAAGAAAAGTTCTCTTACAGTTCTCAGCTTTGGCAAATAATACGGTCAGATTTATTTGAGTCTGGGGTTTTTGATAAGGCGAGCAGTGAATGGATTATGCATGAGTTGACAATAAAGTAAGCTCTGGCAGACAGGGAAGGAGAGAGTCTTCTGGTGTGTCTGAGAAATGCATACTGAGCTGCCATTGTTTGATGATTATCATACATCTTTAACCCCATCTGCAATGTCACTTGCTGGTGTCTTTTACTGTAAATATAGTTAATGAGATGCGCAGCATGTGGTTAGTGTACATCCAGCAGAGTTGAGAAATATAGCAAGGTTTCAGTGGAAACAGCTGTAGCTTTTTTTTCACATAACACATGTATTCACACCAACATGCATGGCCGCGTTTACAAGGGTATTATATTTAGCAGTATATCTCGGTGACTGTGCACGTACTGAACACTGTGATACTTGATACCCGCCTTTCTGATGCTGCATGTATTTTTTTTTTTATGAAAGCACAGAGCGCTGGAAGCTTTATCCTTCAAGAAGCGTGTGTCGGAGTCCAAGGACAGTCAAGACTCCCCGTCTCTCCTCTGATGTTTGGTGGTTTGATAATAACTGCCGCCGTAGAGCTCCGGGGCACTGATTTTGGACTCCACAAAGCACGGCTCCCTCAAACATTGACCGCCATAGAAAAATCTTTGAACACAGCCTCCAGGCTGAACAGGGACTGTTCAATGTTGCTTTCTTTGCTGATTTAACAAAGCACTTCTAGTATAGTGACATTACTTGTTGAAGCATTTTGGCTGAAATGGCAGATAGCGGTGTAGCCTGCTGGTTTACACCCAGTATGACTTAATCTTTCAAATATTTTCACAAAAAATACTGTTTGATAAAATGTGTTTTGAAAATATTTGAAATACCTTTTTCTTCGCCTTGAGACAGAGAAACATTTTCCAAACATTTTGTGGCTCTACAGTAAACTGTCCAAATCAGTTCCCTCCAGATTGCTGTGCTGAGGGGCATGCAAATGGAAATGCCATGATAGTCACACAGAAAGCCTTGGGGCTGGGGAAACTAGGCATGCCATTCTGAATTATCAGGAAAAGAGTGTTTACATGTGTGACTGGAGAACATAAGGTGGTCACTTCTAGTCTGAAGCAAAGAATGTGATCGGTGTATTTTGCAGACTTTAAAGGTGCAAGTACAAAAGATTCTGTCATCTTTGTGTTTTCCCTGCTGCATGTATGGTACATAAACAAATTATCCAGTGTTCCCAGTTAATATTTGTTACACAAATGTGGACACGTGTGCACATAATTTCTCCTTTTCTTTCTCACACACATACACAAGCACACAACCCGTACGTTCATGCTGGTGTAGATGTTCTGAGGCCACACAGGTTCCCCCGGCCTGTCTGCAAAGCAGAAGCTGGAGAGAGAAGATAACACTTAGGCAGAATGGGATTCTCGCTAGTCTGGCAGATGTTTTCATAATGGTATGAATGTTGTGTGTGTCAGCAAACTAACCTACTTTGCATATGCCACTCATGGAATTCTTAAAGATTTCACAAACTTGGCAAATGCCCCGTCTTTAGCTGCTTATACAGTAAATACAAAGTCATTACTGACTGAGAAGTGCAGAAAGGTAAAGATTAAATGTTTTTTTTTTTTTTGTGGTGCTTTTGTGTACTGGTTTCAGGCAGTATGGCTATAACTATATATTAGCGTTTAAGAGATTTTTTTTTTCTTTTGTCTTATCTTTTTGATTCATATTTTAGTCTATTTAATTTCAAAAACATAGTAAAAATGTTGATGATCCCAACAATGATAGATACCGCGAAAAGCAACAAATTCTCACATTTGAGAAGCTGAAACCACTAAATGTTTGCCATTTTTGCTTGATAAGTAACTTAAATGCCCAACTAGTTCAAGTTATTTAATGCACATCAGAGAAGCAGTCGTCGGCAATAAAAATCTAAGTCTCAGGCTCCCCCCTCCCCCCATCAATGCTAATTAAATATGTATGAAAAAGAATATCACACAAGTATCAAACAAAACGAGACACTAAACATAAAATGGTGCAAGTTAAAATAAGTGCTAAAATATAACAAATGACATACTGTACGTACTATAAATCATTTGCAAATTTAAGAAACAATGTAAAAAGGAATGCATATGCATAATGATAAGTGGTGAGTTTAAAAGTGTTATAATACTGTGGGATTGAGCTGTCCCTGAGCCCCGGTGGTGCGGGACCCGATGCTGCGGTACCGTCTGCCGGACGGCAGCAGGCAGAACAGTTTGTGGCTTAGGTGATTTTGGGTTTCTGGTCATCCTGTTGGCCTTCTTACTGCACTGCTGGGTGTAGAGGTCCTCCATGGATGGCAGCTCCGTCCTGGTAATGTGCAGGGCAGTTTTCACCACCCTCTGTAATGCCTTAAGGTTGAGGGCGGGGCAACTTCTATACCAGGCGTTAATGCAGCCAGTTAGGATTATTTTGATGGTGCACCTGTAGCAGATGCACCAGTATGCAGAGTATCCTGGAATCCTTGTTTAACCTCCTCAGCCTGCGGAGGAAGAGGAGCCGCTGTCTTGCAGTCTAGGTGATGGTGTCTGTGTGGTATTGGATTAAGCGACTCATTGTTTCAGCACTAACTTGCAGGATTCGCTGCCCACAGTTCATTTACTGCAGCCCATTAACCTGCTGCTGTTATTTTTCTGCCTCTTGCCTTTCTCTATCTCACTTTCTGAGCCTCTCTTAGTGAAAACACACATGCGAGGATGTGCAGGTACACACAGACAAACCCACATGCCAGCAGCTGGTGTTGTTTGTCAGTCCATCTGTGCAGGACTTGCCCGGATTTCCCGGAGGACCCAGCTGCGCAAAGCCACTTGAGGTTGAAGTGCTGAAAAACATAATTAAATGTGGAATGGCCGACATGACGGCCGGGCCTTTTGATTGCCTTGACGGTTGTAAGGAAGGACAATGCTTCACCTTTTTTTTTTTTTTTTTTTTTTTTTTTTTTTTCTTTTTTTTTTTTTCTTTTTTTTCATTAGCCATTGTGATGACTCCACGGGTTATATTACTTCTTTTGGTAGCTGTGTCACTCTGTGTGATATGAAGTTTTATATACCGGTATGCGATTATCTGCTCTATATTCTAGTAGACATGGCATAATGTTGTATGTTAGTCGCTGGTGAGTTTGCTTTGTCTTCAGTGTGAGGGGGCACTGTGTGCATTTCAGCTCTTGGTTTCAGAAGAGCAGCTTTTAGCAGAGGGCGAGACATTCAGAGGAGATGGTGTCTTCTAATTAACCCCTGCCCCATCGCCCTCCACCCACATATAGATACACTTTCACAGCTCAATATTAACACTTTAATGTTAAATAAGAAGACTTGACTGCTTTCAGATGTTCCTTTAGTTAAAACACATTTTCAAACGATCGCATAATTTACATATTTTGTAGGCTGTTGTATAACCTAATCCAACAGATGTATAGCTATTAACCTACTAATTTACAGAAATATGCTCAGCCTGTCACACACTGCAGGAACAGAAAGTACACCTGAACTCAGAAAAAAGTTCTCAGCTGGGAAAGCCACCAATTTTGCCAAAATGATTTTTTTTAAAGGAACTAATTTATTTTTGCCACAGAGCATTTCTCAGATTTTGAATGTCATATTTATTAGGAGCGACTGTAGTTAAAGTGCACAGAGACACAAGTGAAGAGCCTGCAGATAACCAGAGACAGAAATGTAGAGAGAGATGGACAAAACACAGATGAAGTTAATGAAGTTATTTCCAGGAGAGAGCTCGCTGCTGCCTCAGTCTTTGCTATGGTTTCCATCCAGAGTGCTATTTTCGCACTTCTCTTCACTGTAAGTTGTCTCTGTGGGGTGTCTTAGGACACTGTTTAATTCCCACTGACCTGCTGACCTGACTCTTGTGACTCGCCCTAAACATTCAGCCACTGCCAGCCAGATCAATGGTGGACGCTCTTTGGGCTTTCCCACAGCGGCCACATTAATCTTCCTGAGAAGACGCTGCCGATGTTTCCCTTGCTGCATCCTGTCTTCTGATTCTGTGGAGTCTGACGCACAATGGCTGCCTGATGTATGCTATTCATACAGTATGCAGCAGTACACCCCAGCTGTATAATGAGTCTGATATGACTCATAGTTCTGCCATACTCCATTGTGGTGGCCAGTATGTGGTGAGAGCACAGACATATAATAAGTCTCTTGTGCATTCAGTGAAAGGTAGTGGGCAGTCAGACACTTTCCAATAAGATATGATAATGAGATTCCCAATTGTCGATCATTTTGAGGAGGAGGAAGTTTACACTAGAGTCTCTTAACAATGAGACTGCATCAAACTTTTGTCCAATCGCTGTCTCCTTAAATGTCTCTCCCATATGTTCTCCTCTCTCTCCTCCCACCACCTCCTCTTTTTCATCCTCCTCCATCATCCTCCATGGTGCTATGCAGTGGAAGATTAGCAGTTAATCTCTCCGCCTATGGATTCACTCGTGTGACCACACTGTGAACTTCTCCTTATTGCTGTCTGGGGCGGCAGATGTTGACTTAACTCAGACGAACTTGTCTATATAAAATGCTATGACTGCTCATACTGCAATTGTGCTGCCATGAGCTATAGTGAGCACATAGTGGGATCATCACCTCAGTTGACCCATGCTTGTGTATTATTTTGTTGTAAAAAGTGCCATTTTAGTCACCTGACCTGGTGTATGAGGAAGAACATTTTAGCCATGCCAGAAGCATGCCTCTAGATATGGCAATGTTAGTCTGTCGATCCTAGTGACTTACACTGACTTTATATCTACCGCCATCATCAGGTCAAAATTAGAATTTTTGTCCAATACTTTGTTTTATGACTAAATACCTGCAAAACTATTCTTATCAGCCACATCTGTACTTTGTGTTCACTGTGATTTCAGCAAATTTTCGCATGCTAACATGCTGAACTAGAGATGGTGAACATGGTAAACCTTATACCCGTTTGAGACATTAGCATTTAGCTCAATGCACCACTGTGTCTATCCTTACAGAACCATCAGTGTGGCTGGTTAAAGAATAAATGTGGTTTTATCCATCATTTCTGTTGGTTATGATAGAAATATGCTCACTCACTAAAGTTACTCTTGAGTTCTGGGAACACTGCAGCATCTATACAACAAAGTCTGACGGTGCAAGAGACTAGTGGTCAGATCATTAGACAGGTTGGCAATGTTTGATATAATTCTTTATAGCACAACATGGTTTGAATGCACAACCATAGCAAGTAGGGCAGCAGGTCAAAGTTGAAGCAGATGGTTGGTTGATGGAAGACCACTCTTTTACCATTCACTTTTGTTTTCTCCAACAAGTAAGTTTTGCCAACCTGCCCGCAGTCTGACTTGTTTCAGGTGATGTAAACATGCTCCCAGAGCTCAACAATTAAGGTGGTGAGTGCGATTATTATTATTATTATTATTATTATTACTACTACTACTACTACTACTACTACTACTACTACTACTACTACTACTACTACTACTACTGATGGCCAGAACTAATCAAATGAGACTCAAGTTGTCATAAACTGTTTCTGCCTCAGTTTTTTCCCCCCGTGTATGACCAGTATGACTTGACTGTGACCTTAAACCACAGTACTGAGAGCCTTAAATGGCACTGTGGAGTAAACGTTCATTACTTTTGATTTAGGCTTTAAGGACTTTTTCTCAGGATGGAACAAAATAGGACAGATTTACTCCAGTTGTTTATACTGTAGCCAGAGAGCCAACGAATGGAGGCTATAATGGGCATGTCCAGACTCGGTCTGAGAGACTGGAGTAAGGCCTGATTTAGACATATTTGAATTTCAAGATATCCATTGAACTTAGCCCGATGTAATTCCCATCCTCCGAGTAAATTACCACATTGCAGCATGTCTGTGTAGGCTTCCACATGGGCGTCACATATGTACATTATACTCGACTTGTGTCAACAAGACATATTTTCAAAAGTTAAGGTGCAGCTAAAGTCTGGAACTATTTTAAAATGGAATCTGAAAGCGGCCTGATGGCCACTTGTAATATTTGCACAACCAGTGTTTAGAGCGGTGGTGTTAAGAGTTACTTTGAACAATACCACTATAATAAGTTGCCTAAAAATAAAACCTCAAGTTTTTGACACGTCACTAAGACAAAAACACTGCTGTATTGTTTTCCCTCCTGACATGACAGAAAACAAAGCAATACAATACGTTTTAAGATGTTCTGCGCTTTTGGTTTTTGTATTAGTGACTCCTTCGGTATTTTAATTGGTTTGTGCTGTTTTTAGAAAATGAAACCATCAAAGCTTTAAAAGCTGCACAACATTTTTTCACGTTTTGAAGAATATCTTCATAGGCATAGTTGCTTTCACTCCCTTTTAAGTGTTCACGGTGGGGTGCAGCTGTTTGATGTAAACATAATTATATCACATGAGAACATGGTATTGGAAGGTAATATTAAATGGTCTTGATCAGGTTTGGGAATATTCCTCGCTATAATTGCCTGCATGCGCATTTTATGTTAACGATACATAATTTACAACTTTAATCAATTGTGAAGAATGTCACTACAAAAAAATATTGTCAGGGATATTGATGCCCACCTGTGCTGCGCTGGTCTTAATCTGTCAATTAGAAAGTTTTAAGTTTTATAACCGTGTGAGATCAGTTGATTAATATTGTCATGGGAGAGAGCCAAATAAGCGTTCATCCCTTTCAGAAATGTTGAAATCTTCTCTGATTTTAAATAATTGACAGATCCATTAGCTTTGTTTCAAAATCAAAGGTGAGAGCCTAGTGTACACAGAGAACATTTAACTTATAGACAAGGCTGCTACTTTCCCCCTATTACTGGAGGGGGGGGGGAAATCTGTTCTTGTTGTGTTGAAAAGAAAGAAGAAAGAGTCTGAGAGTAGAATACCAGATGTTTGTTGCTTGGAAATGTCTGCAGCTTGAAGCCCAGAGCACATTTTGAAATCTAACGATCCATCTTCAGCAGGCGTACAGCAAGTGTCTCAACAAAGGTTCATCTTATGAGGCTTGTTTAGAGAGAAGAAATCTACGGTCTTAGATCGGTGCTTTACTTTCAGACATTTTTAGACATAGAGGTCTTTGTGTAAATGATTTGCTATTGCAGGTATAGTGTCGTTTGAGACAAATGTTGCCTCTTAACCCTGGGAAGTGAATATAGTATTTTGCCACGATTGCACCGCTGGACCAGTTCAAGACAAGAGCGACCGATAAAGATAATAGGCAGCTAGAGTCATGATGCCATGTATCACGGGTCATAAGCCATTCTTGAACCCTTGAAATTGTGTTCGCAGTGCTTATCTTATCACTCCTCAGCCTCTGGATGGCACCGCTGCATGAATGCACTAGTAGCTGGTGTCTTGATGAGGCGGTCAATGAGCTCTGCAGAGGACTGCAGACTGACATTCACCTCCGTCTACCATGAGGAGAAATTGAGTACTGGTAGAGTGCACTGAACAAGCACAGAGAGAGGGTCCAGGTGAGAGAATACAAATATAAGGTGAAAGAGCGCACAATTACACTCTGTTGTAAACAACTTGAAAGGGAGCGAGAGAGGAGCATGTTGTTGCCGTAGAAACGGAGCAAAGGCAAGACTGAATAAGAGTGCTATTGGCAGGACTGAAAAAAACAGGCAGACTGTGGAGAAGCAGCCCGCTGTTCACCCCAACATGCCTCAGCTTCGCTTCTGTCAGAGCCGTCAAATAGTTTATGTGCCAGGAGCGCTGTGGTTTTCCATTTTGCCACATAGATGAGTATTCAGGTAGTGCTCCCTCCAAGGACCAATGCCATCCGCCATCTAAACCAATGTCACCTGTACTCGGAACAATGTTTTCTCTGTGAAATCGAGGTGAAGCCTATTTGTAAGAGCAGGAGCTGTGGATTTTCGCTGTCAGTCCTCCGTCATTTTGATTGATGTGTTTTATATGAACCCACAGCACCTTCCACACGTGCCTAAGGAGGCTGGTAGCTACGCCGCTATCCATTGCCTCAGGTCACGCTGCCAGGTGTGACAGCAATCAGACTGTGTCTTTTGAATGCTTATATGCACAAATACTTTTTTTTTTTTTCTGTTGTTGGGCTGTGGCCTCCCTCAGGCTTACCTCCGAAGGACTGTGTGAAGCAGCTACCTAAACCAGCGTTGTTTTTATCTTTTCATTTCCCACCACAAGGACTTCTTTTAACACATTTTGTGGAACAGACTCCATCTCTTAACCATTATCCAGTTTAAGGTTCATTGTTTTTTACACACACACACACACACACACACACACACACACACACACACACACACACACACACACACACACACACACACACACACACACACACACACACACACACACACACACACACACACTGCTTATATTAGCACTAATGTCCGGGAATTGTTTTCAGTGTTGTCTACCAAACAACTTCAGGCCAGGGTTGCAGTTACTCAGCTTCTTGGAAATAAAAAACATTTTTGGATGTTTGAGAGAACACACTTGTCTCTTAACTCATTGTCTGGAAAGTATTAATCTGTTAAAGCAGCACATGTTGAGCAATATCTTCAGTACATAGACACAGACAAGGCTTAATTTAAATCTTATGTTGGTGTGATTTGATGGAGATGACTGGCTGTGTTTATGCCTGCACACTCTAGGAAGTGTGCAGCTCTGGGTAAGGGAAATAGATTTTTCTCTTGGATCGGTAGAAAACAGTTGAGCGTGCTCACAGCATGTGAATGTGTGTTACACATAAAAACAAAGCCAGCCACATGATTGAAAGCTGAAACTGCTACGCTATGATAGACAAAGATGATATGATGATACAGAATTAAGTGAGGACAATGGCTGTGTGGTCAACGGGAGCAACACATCAGATCCTTATCCACCAAAGTACTCTGACTGAATGCAAAACGTATAGACCGCTGTTGGTCTCCCAGGGAGTTGGATTACTCCGCTCAACACAACTGAAACTCTAGCTGCAGAAAAGGAGCACTTTGTATCAATGAGGAGAATGTTTAAGATGCTGCTTCCATAAAAATGTTATCACTTTTTTCCTGAGGACATTTGATATCTTTTATTAGCTGACTGATGTCTTTTTCTCCCTGCCATCTCTCACAAATCCTAAAACTATGCTTATGTCTCTGAAATGTGCAATACAAGCATGCTTATCTAAATGTAATGAATGTGTAATCACCACTTAGTAAATTTACTGTGACATATAAATAATGAATTTTTGGTTTTTGAGCTTGTAGCCGAGCAGTCCAGTCAGTTTAAGTTTTAGCATGAAAAGTAATTCCTTTGTTTATTGAAAGCCACTTCACTCATATAACACGGTTGACTGAGGGCTGAGATATAAAGCAAGCAGCTCATGAGGCGCTATACTTTCAGGAAAGGTTGTTGAACTTGTAAGTCCTCTAGTGTCATGAAAGAGTAAGGGATGAAACAAGTGGTGAACTGCTGTAAAAGCCAAAAGATGTCATCAGGAAAGTATCACCATCTGCTCCCTCTTGGAGAGCTGATTTCAGTCTCATTTTATGTAGAAGCGTGCACAGACGGAGAGCTGACCAGACATATATTGACAGGGTGAGGTGAGATTGTAGCAGTGATTGGAAGGAGGTTTGAGTAAATAGAGAGTCGGTGGAAAATGAAGATGAAACCTGGAGAGAGAAAATGTAGAGATGGATGAGGAATTGCAGAATATGTTTCAGATGGCAGCAGTGGGAGATGGAAATGAAGAAAAAGTAAAGGTTGGAGTGTGGAGCAGCTTGGAGCAATGGGATTTTAACTTCATGCTTATCACTTCAAAAAGCTGTGAAATGCAGTCTGCTCCTCTGCACACCTTCCTCCATCTTTCTCTCAGTCTATCTCTTCCTAACCCGAGGTGACCCTTTTGGAGAATGTGAGACCTAATAGTTTTGGTTTGATATGCTGTGCAATTTTCTTTCACAGACACAACCCATGTCCCGCGGAGCTAGCTCATTCAGCGGTGCGTGTAAGCTTCGGCTATGCGCTCCCCTCTACTTACTGTGAGCAGCTGCAGTGGTCATGGATTACAGCATTTTTTGAGTGTTGACATCGCTGCTGTAACAGTTGAAGCAGTCCTCCAGGGGGACAGGTGGAGTTTGAGACAATTAAAATGCAGCATATTTGTTTCAAGTCCAGCTTTGTTTTTTTTTTCACTCTATGATGTGCCTCTCATCCATTTCACCGTCACAGCTTGCTGCAGCCTCATTGTGAGTCCCTCACAGCTATGTCATGTGGCACGGACAACCCTTACCCCGTAAGAGTTTCAGCCATATGGAGATGAAAATATGGGGCACACTTGTTGGTGAGCAGTGGGCTAGTTGGCCAATAGGGTTGTGGTAAAGGGATGTTAGAGATCGCAGCAAACGAGAATGATGAGTTTAGAGAGCATGGAGGCGTCTGAGAAGCCAGCATGAGTAAACAGAAACCATCAGTGGTGTAATCATGTTGAAATAACTGAATTACATTACATTAGTCATTGCATTTCACTCTTGAACATGCCATTTTTTTTGTTAAATCCCTAATAATTCCCCTACTTAGTTTTATTAAATACACTATTTAATCAGTCACACAATTCAACATGTGTGAACAATATTAAATGCAGCATTCTTTCGAAGAAAATTTCTCTAAAAATAAACAAAATAACAACTTCTTTTAAACTCCACTATCTAAACAAACGGAAATAACAGTCTCAGGCCTTTTTAGTCCCAAATGGTATAGTTCTTTTCAGGAAACCTTCAATACATATTTAGAAGAATTATTAGGAAAACAATTGACCAATAAAATAAAAAGTTAGCCTCACTCTTTTGATCCCAAAGAAAGTTTTTTTATTGTTTTGTTTTGAAGTGGAGTTGAGGGTAAGTGCAGGACCAATAGGGGTCAGCAGGGAGCAGTAGAGAAAACGGTGTATCTGAGCTTAGAGTGTAGCTTTATGTTCCACTTTATTAAACAAGAATGTAGAACAAACAAATACAGACATTAGTATTTGACAAGGCAACTTCTCATCTCATTGCATTCCTACACGCCGCAAGACCAGTGGTTTTGAACCAGGAAGTACCTTTTGATGCATCACAACACTCACTTGTTTGATCTCTTTTCTTGTTTTCGGTAAAACTAGCTTGCAACCAGCCTCCAAACCAGTACAATGGGTTCTTAATGTCTATGGTGCAGCCTCAAGAGAGATTTTGTCCTAAACGTGACCTGTTTCCTATTCAAACTTCGTGAGTTTGAATCTAACTTGTCGTTTTTTTGTGTTAATTACAACCAATAACGGCACTCAAATTCAAAATATTTTATCTCCCTGGTTTCCCCTTCTGAACCTTTGAGCATTTTTAGGCATTCAAAATGCAAATGTACCTTTCAGTAAATTGCAGGCATGAGGCATGTAAGACGAACAGCCTTTAAATGCAAATTGCTGCTGCTGCTCTGGACCGTATTTATCTGGGAGCCAAATGAGGCCGGACTTTAAAATGGCGATTGGAATAGGTGGGTGGGGGGACAGATTTATTGTTCCAGCCTTCATCATCAGTACACGGATACACGGGGAGAGGAAGAGGGTGTGTAAATTCAAGGTTACTCGCCTCAGCTAGCTGTAGTGTAAAGGAGTGAATAGTGTTGCAGCCTGTTGGTACACAGAACATGTCTGAAGAGTTTCTGTTTACTGTAGCCTTTTGTACATCGGCAAAACAACACACCTCTGAGGATGCTGTCCTCTGATGGTAGCTCTTAGAGGAATTATTTATACTTCCTATTTGTGTAGTTTTCTGTTGTGTGAAGACATGCATGCTGTGTTTGTATTCAGCTAGATCAGAGGTAAAGCAGTTCAACTTTGTGCCATTTCAACATTATATCACTCCACACGGTCATTAAACAGGGTCTAATAGCTAAGATTCTTCACATAGGTTTATTTTGACCTGTTGTTTGCTGTGGGTAAAGGCACAGATGGAAGATTTAGATGTGGGAGAGGTAGCTTTGTAACCCTAGGCATGTTTGTGTGCAAACAGCCCCCCCTGTGAGGGTTTGAATGCTGCAGGGCAGCTGCTTACAACCCCAAAATCCTAATCAGATCTTTGAAGGACAGGAAAAGTGCCGCTGTGGTTGAAGAGGATATTATTTCATTCCGAGTGTGGTGTGACTGTGTTTAAAATTCCCTAACCTGTAAATTTGCAATGCAGACTTCTCCACCTGTCCAGGGTCAGTAATGGGGCGCCATCTGTTTAACAGCAGGTGATGGTTGATGATGTCATAGCTAGTGGACAAGGTCCAAAAGCGAGTGAGGTGGGCACTGAGGAGGGGGATGCATTAGTGTTTCTTATTTATGTACATATATACTGAGGTCATTCCTGCAGTGGTGCACATTTCTAGCAAAAGTTCAGCACAGATGATGGATCTAAAGAGTTTTTCAAGAGATGGCTGGATAGAGTATGCCAATCATTTTCGCACAGCCTTTGAAAAATCCTCTGTTCTCCTTTCCTTCAAAGTCTGAACAAGTCTGGGAATATAAACACCAGAGCCTAAAAACTGTTATTGCTACCTTCTTATCTGAGAAAGACACGATAGCAATCCTAATTACCTCCATCAGGCTGCTGATGTTTATAGGAGACTTAGCCTGCTCATTGATTTTACTTCAAAGAATGTGTACAGCTACTGTAATTACTTCTCTGTCAGTAAGAAGAACTTAGCAAACTGTGTACATTTGTGGTTATTCCGTTTTTTAAATTTGAATAGCTGTGCTGGTGTTTAAGCCCTTTCTGTTCATCCGTGGTTGGAGACGAATTGTCTGATGCCGGAGACATCAGGTCAGCCAGGTCAAGAGTTGAAAAGCACAATGAGCTCTGCCCTCGTGGCTCTGTGCCACTGTCTGCATCTCGATAGCTTTTGATGACTTGTCTCATCAAACGCTTGCGTGCATAAGGTGGTGGTTTAATTAAGTGAGAGAGATTCTCTGCTCTCTCTGCTGCAACTTGAGAAGCATTTGGGATTCATTGATCCATCCTGCTGAGTGTTGCGCAGGATCTACGTCTGTCGTCAGCTTCTCCTGTCATCCCGTGCTCCTCCATAAAGCCTAATGCACTGGTAAAATACTTATCTAATTTAGAAGGTTATCACTAGCCCCAGGTGCTGATGTGAAGATATGCTGATATTTCAGTCAACACAGTGAATGCTGAAGGTGCTTTTTTCTTTTGTAAGCGCTGATAAACCCAGATGCTGTCAGACGTTAAATAGAGGGCTGTGTGGCTGCTGGCTATTGCACATCTTCTGTGTGTGTGTGTGTGTGTGTGTGTGTTAGATAACAAACCTGAGCCAGCACCTCAACTCTCTGTAAGGAAATCACCCAAGATCAGTCTTTCAGCGATTGACCATCAGTTTGTGGTGCTTTTATACCTTCTATATTTGCTGCAGTTTACAATACAGCATACTGTGACTGAAGCAGCAGGATAAATGCGGGTGGGTAAAGAGAAAGAGCTCCTACTTCATTACCACCACTGAGACGCCCTTGAGCAAAGCCCTAATCCCCAACAGCTTCGGTGGAATGTGCTGAATCACAGACAGACCAGACTGGTTGTACTGGTTCCAGGTGTAAATTCAAGATTCAAGATTATTTTTATTGTCATTCCAAAAAACACTTCAGGAAGTGCAGTGTAGAACGAAATTACGTTGCACACACCATAAAAACAGACATTAAAAAAAACCATCAGCAGCTAGAACAATGCAATCATAAATAAATAAATAAATGAATATGGTGTAGTAAAAATACATAAATAAGATAGCTAGCAATTAAAAATATGAAAGATGTAGAAATACACAAAATAAAATACACACAATAATAAATGTGTATAACAGTGAGAATGTGAAACGTCCCTGGATGAGTTGAGGAGAAAAGGATTTTATTACATAAAGTAGTAATATGATGCAAACCTGCTGGCACTTTTGAATGTTGTAGCAGCTTATTAAATAATTACTCTGAACAGTTGGGGGAATGTATTACAGTAGTCTATTGTACTCTGGCACGAACTTCCTCACACTCATGACCCTTTGAATGAGACTCTTGAGTAAATATTGTCTTTTTGAGATATTACGGTTCAGTCACATGCAGTCTCTACTATTGTACTACAGCTGCTGCTCTGATAGGACACTGACCCTGTCTATCACCATATTAAGTACAGTGTGTTCTGCTCGCTGACATGACAGTGAGTCACTCATTAGTGATACAGAGCTTCTTCTGCTCTGTACTGATGTCTTCAGCTGGGAAAACACTAGGAGACTGTGAAAGGACTCTGCATTACGTCTGATATTTGCAGATTGCTCTCTCAGAGAAGAACACTGCGTTCATATTTTCCTCAGAGTGGACTGATTAGGCTCCAGTCATATTAAACTAAACATGCCTGACATAAAAGTGGCAGATCAGACGTGTCTGTGGCAAAACCAGGAAGTGAGAGATTCAAATCCCTAGTCATTGAACACTATAAAAATACTGTAACTTATGCTGACCTGAACAAATGTACAAAAAAACAAACTTTAAAAAAAAAAATATTATACCCAAGCGTGAATGAGAACATCTATTTCAAACCCTTTTTTTAACTTATGAAACATTTATTTTAACACAGAACAATTGATGTAAATTGTTTTTTATCATGACCAGATGTTGATGCCCTGTCACCTCTAACTTCCCATTACATCCAGTATATCCGGTACTCCTATCCTGAAATAAAAACTTAATTGAGGTAAATGGATTAAATACTGCACAACTTTATTAGGAATTTAGAATATGCATCATGTGAGCACAATCTGTCTAGTTTGTTTTTCATGGATAATACAGTACATACGTGCAACACTTGGGCTAATAAAGGTTGGGTTTGGGGAAATTACACTCTTGATATCCACCTGTTTTACCGAAATTCAAATAAATTTTTATAATCACTTTATATAGCAAAACTCTTTGTTTTCAATTTCCCCCATGAATAGGCCATGCAGATGTTTTTATAATTGTAACTTTTACATACACATGAGTGCCTAAAGTTAGTTACACGTTTGTACATCCTCAAAGTTACCCTTTGAGCATACTTCCATCTTTCTGGACTTCAAAATGAGTTGGCCAAATCAAGATTATAATTCATCTTTGAGTTGTGCAGTGTTTCATCAGCTTGATTAAACTCCCCACTCTTTTGCTTTGATGAATCATTTATTGTGAAATTTCCATGGGGAATTGTAAACGTGCCGCTCCGTATTGTTATGATTCCCCTCCTACATCTTTAGTTACGGGTTGCATGTATGTCATCTTGCCACCAGTGTGAATTCCTGAATTGTGTCTGTTAAACACAGTAATTGGGTGCATATACTGGGACGCTCCACAGTCCAGTTTCCAGCCTTGCAGCCCGGCCTGAAATAGCCTTTGAAAGTGTGGCTCCCAGAAAGAGGTCATTTTATAGTTTGTTCCCCCCTCCACCCGACCGCCCTGCTGAAAGTACTCGCATCCCCATTCTACAAATTCATCGGCTTTCACAGGTCGAGATGAATGTGTCCATTGGATGTCATATTGGGTGAGATATTGGGCAAGAGGACAGTGGGGGTAGTGAGCAGAGCCACAAATCAATAAAGCTACTTCAGTCGCCCCCTTGTTATTTTGGGACGGTGAACCGCTGGCATTGTGCCGTGGTTGTGCTGCTGCAGAGACAGCCCACTCAATGTTTCTGCTTGTGTATTTTGGTCTGCAGATTATGTACCATGAATACACGAGGCTCAGAAACCATCCTCCGCTGCATTACGCAGTGATATGTAAATGAAAAGCAAAGCTCCAGATCAAAGCGTTGTATACGGTTACAGCAGATAAGTCGCGCAGGATCCCTGTGCAGTTATTCAACATTTTACAGAATATTAAACGAGTAAAACAGCTTGAAATAATAATGAATAATTAATCATTTCTGAAAAGTTTTTGGATTTTTATTTCTTCACGGACCATCTCTCTCCTTTATTTCCGTCTCTCTCCCTTCATCTAATTATCTTAATTTGAGGTAGCTTTGATTGAAATGTGCAGCAGGCAGACATGCTGAAGTGTTGTAGTTATCAGTATGCATGACTGTATTTGAATATGAACTGAGAAGGCTATTACAGCTCAATTTCACGCCCTGTGGGATATCTTGCATGTTTCTCCCTCAGTAGAAATCGGACTGAGAGTTTTCTCTTACCTTCTTTCTCTGTCCCTTCAGTCTTTGCCTTAAATTTCTGTCTTTACCCCTCCATCCAACTTTCAAATATTTCACCTCCTCTCAGGTCTCTGAGTTTGTAAGGCTCCGCTTTCCTGCCTTAAAATCAGGCTGTTATACTTAAGCTGTGATTCATATTTTCTGACAGGGGCTTTAATCGGTCAAACTGCTGTTCTCAATAACCCACCTTTTTATGTAGCTATACATTAGAAAGCCCTGCAGTGGTGCTATCAACCTGTGCTGAAAGATCACCAGCTCATTATGTGTTGTTAATGTAATGAGGCTCTTAGCTGGCTGAGCGACCGGAAAGCTACACTGGCATCATCGGCAGTTATAGCATGTTCTCACCTCGGCTTAACGATCTCTGCTTTTTTTTTTTTTGTCCCGCTTTGTTCCCTTCAAACATGCAATTTCTTTTGATTTTTTTTTTTTTTAAACATGTATTTATTGAGTTTTTATACGTTTGACAGACAAAAACAGTACAAGGCACAAAACGGAAAGGAGACCAAGGATCAAATGTAGTACCCACAGTCATGAATCTGTACATCCGTAGGTATACACGAAAAACATAAAGCAGTTATTTATCTCAACGCCGTATAGTACAGATGGCACACTACAGGTATAAATTAATGTAATGTCTGCAAGGGGAAATTACAATGTTTTCACTCTATTGTTATTACACACAGGCCTGAATTACACACACATGCTCAGTACCTATACATGCACTAATGGAGAGATGTCAGAGTGAGGGGGCTCATGGAAATGCACCCCAAGCAGTTCGCAGGAGGTGAACTGGTACCTCTCCAGCTACCAGTCAACCATCATACTTTGGTCCGTATTTGTACTGTGTTTGTACTTGAACCAGCAACCCTCCGGTTCCCAACCCAACTCCCTACTGACTGAGTTACTGCCACCCTTAGAGTATGTTATCTTATTTGGACAAAACAAAAAAACTATACTACTATAACTTTTTAAATGTTTCTGAAACTGTAATTTTTCATCATAAATGAACTGTAACAGGAAACAAGACTTACAGTGAAAAGAATGCTATTTTTATATAGTTTGTATTGGTGCTTTTGCCCGGGTCCGATTTTTTTCCCACAAAGTCACAAAATGATTAACGGCAGGTAGACAGGGCTACAGAGCACACATTTTGATGGGTCAATTACGGGATTTTAAATGATTTCAAAAATGTCCCCCAATTGACCCTCAGGTATGTAATAAGTCTATTTCATTCATAAAATAACTTTACAATGCGCAATGTGGTTGTATGTCAGCAGCCATCATTAAATTTCATCCCCCTTCCATTTAGTGTGGACGTTTTATTACTTTTAGTCTGTGTTTGTGTTGGCCTGCTATTTTCTTTTCCCTTGTCCCCCTGTACGTGTGTGACGCGTCCGTGGGTTTCATGAAATGCGCTATATAAATATAAGTTATGTTCGTTGCTACAACAATCTCACAGCAGGTGGTAAAAACACTACCGCTTTTGTCCAATGCGGTCGCTAGAATTAACACAAACTGAAAATGACATATAGCTACTTTTAAACTTTACTTTCTAACAGTATTTAAAGTTACATAATATCACTGTTTTACACACTGTATTATTTTGTATACTGTTCATAAGGTGAGTTGTAAAATCTTAATCTGCAGAGTAAGTAGTAACTAATAGAATGTAAAATAAATGAAGTGGAGTAAGAAATACAATATTTCCATCCAAAATGTAGTGAAAGTATCAAGTTGCATAAAATGGAAGTAAAGTACAAATGCCTCAAATCTGTATTTGAGTAAATATACTTAGTTACTTTCCACCACTCAAAGTTGGTTTCTAGTATAAACACTGTGATGTGGCAGTTGTTGTGTTTAAAATGTAAAATCGCTTTGTAGTGTTAGCTGGCCAAAGTCCACGAGCCAGTGGACCTGCTGTAAGACTGTATTTAGAGGCCAAAGCCGTTCAAGCAGTGTTACTCAATTAAAGTAAAGTGCTGCTCAGCTCATTATCCAATGGAAGTGTGTAGATGGAGAACAGTAACTGTCACTGCTTCATCTATGTCTTTGGCTATAAATAACATAAATCGAAGCAGAATGACCTGGAAACAAACATCAGGTGTCAAATAAAAGATTATCCAATGTCACTAGAGAAGAGGGACATCATCAAGGACAAGCAAAAATTATAAGATTACTTTCATATCAAAGTCCTTATTGAGCATTCTATGAATCCAAAGTTGTTGTTTTTTTTATCATCAATATTGACCCTTCAAACAAGGTCAATACTGTAACATTTGGTGAAAACAAATATATACTCAGCATGACTTTATACTCCACAATAACCCATTCTTCACGTGCATGTACATACTGTATGTGGCATGCTCGTGACCAGGGAATGTTCACGTTTCAGTGTGTTTAACATAGACGGCTGCAATTAACACACCATGTTTTGATGTTTGTTCTCTTTCCTTCATAGCCAGCATTCCTATCCATCAAAAGTTGGTGGAATCTTACTCGTTACAAACAAGCATCATTATCCTAAGTGAATTATAGCTGGTCCCTCTACATCTCGTTTATTTGTGGACTTCAGCCTGTAATGGCCTGTAGTGCTCAGTATTTGAGCAATACTACTTGTGCTGTTACTTTGCCCTTGAATACAGCTGTGAGGATGTGTGTAATAAATTACCCTCTGTTATCTCTGCTCCACCTTGTGTCCCTCTGTTCCTGCTGGGGATTGGTGGAGCCAGCAGTAACGGCCTCTCATATTGGTGGACAGTGGTGGCTGACTCTTCATCTTAAAACATCCAGGTGTGTGTGTGTGTGTGTGTGTGTGTGTGTGTGTGTGTGTGTGTGTGTGTGTGTGTGTGTGTGTGTGTGTGTGTGTGTGTGTGTGTGTGTGTGTGTGTGTGTGTGTGTGTGTGTGTGTGTGTGTGTGTGTGTGTGTGTGTGTGTGTGTGTGTGTGTTTTGCAGGACAGGCTTAAGTAGAGTTAGGGAAAGGAACTTTAAGGTTAAGCTCAGTGTGCAGAACAGAGGGAGTCTATTTAAAGGACACCACCTCCCTCTCATGAATGATTCAACAACAGTTTGCCCCTCCCCCGCCTCTCAACAAGATCAGCTGGAGGAAGTGGTTGCTCAGCCAACAGGATTTGTGTGTGTGTGTGTGTGTGTGTGTGTGTGTGTGTGTGTGTGTGTGTGTCAAGCCTGGACAAGTAGCAGCAGCTCTGCCTCTTTGTTTGTGTGTTGAAGAAAATCTAGGGCAGCTGCTTGTTCTCCCTCCCTCTGCCATTTCTCTCCCTATCTTTTCCTGTGTCTGTCTTTGTTTCCGCGCTGTGCTGCTGTAGCTCCACTTCCGTATTGGTTTGTTATTTCTCTCTCTCTCTCTTCCCCTCTCTCTCGTTCTCCCTCGCTCTCGTTCTCCGTCTCGGCTCACCTCGAGGATTTACAGAGGGGGCATGTAACCTCCCTGAGGAACCATTGTCTGCGTAAGGGTGTGTGTGTGTGTGTGTGAAAGAGAGAGGTGAGGTGGCTTCAGGATCCAGACATGAATTCCTGTTGGAAAATGAAGATTCAGGTACAGATATTTTGTTCTTGATTGTGTTGCTCTTGTGGATGTTTGTCTCTTGTGTTGTTTTTGTTGATGGTGCTGATGTCGATGTTGTCATTGTTGTGATTATTTTCAACGCTGCGGGGTGTAGGCTCTACATCATGTTTAAAATAACATAGCTTTACATCATATCTAGATGTATAGTCAATCCTATATAAGACGTGCATGAAGAAAAGACAATGGCATTAAAAGGAAAGGGGCTCATTGCTGTTTCCATTCAGTGGTTGTTATGGTGAGGCCTTCTGTCTCCGTGGTGATGGCAGAGCTCTTCTGCTGCAGTAGCCGAGAGATGAAAGAGTTGTCAGGAATGTGTGGTTCTTTCTATTTGTGTGTGTGTTTGTGAGAGAGAGAGAGGATAATGGAGAGCAAAATGAGCAGAGATAGTCAGAAATGGTCGTATGTCCCTCCTGTCGAGCAGAAGTGTCCGTATCACAGTAATTTCTGAGGTTAGGAATGTGTTTACATTGTTTATTTTGCAAATATGCATATCTGCATGTGTTTTTGTGTATTCTGTGCTATTTATTGGAGACTCTAAAGCCTGGATGTAGGTTTTTGCAGTCAGTGCATGTGCCTGGGCGTGCATGCATGACGCTACTGTACATGTTTGCTTGTGCAGTTCAGAGGAGCATCTGCCACCTCTTCAGTGTGAAAGGTTGACCCACTTTCTCCTGTGCCTCTGCCCTTTGTTCCGGATGTGTGGGGGTGCACAGAAATACTGTATGTGACTCGTGAACTTGAACGCCCCATGATTATTCTTATTTTTAATCTCTTCAGGCTATTTGCGTGCTGTCACAGTGATAGATTGCTGAAGTACAGGACATTCTCAAATACCATATCTAGCCAGATTCAGCGCATCTGAACTCACTAACCCATCTGCTCTGTCATGTTGAGTTTTTTTCTATTGTCTTTTTGCTCATGTGCTCTGGCACACAACTCTACTTCTGGTGTGAAAGGGCAACATTTGCATGCAGTTTAAAAAAACGAATATAATTGAGTTTTTTTTATATCTATCTCAAACGCCATGTTTACACCTCACCCCGGCGTTCTCATAATCCAGTTAACAGACCTAGAGAACTTGTTTAGTAATCGCGGTATTACTGCATGTATATACCTTAACCGGAGTATGGTCCGGTTAAGCGTCTGCGCATGCTTCGTACTGCCCCTCCCTGCTCCGCTGGAGTGGATTTGAATGTGAAATAATCCGTCAGCGCAACCTGTTGCTATTTTGCAACAAAAAAAAAACAGCGTTGCTCAGATCAGCAGCAGCTTCAGCCTGCGGTCCATCCGCCGAGCAGCGGACACCGGGAGATGGCTAAACAGATTGTCCAACTCTGGGGCTGTCCAACGCTGTGTCCAGCAAAGAAGTGGAGGGACCGACTAGCCCAATGCGACTGCTGGCTAACATATCTGGCGAGGGCCCTGTGCTTTCCTACGCTGTTTCAAGAGTGTGTGAATGAAACACGAAGTTGTTAAATTTGACAAATTTAGTGGCCGGTCAGTGTAATTTTGACATAGATCAGCCGAAAGAAAAAGCCTTATTATTATGTTGTGCGTTGACAGAGCTACACCTGCTGTACCGGAGATAGAGTTACACCTGTCATTCTTCCCATTGTTCCCCGCTCATGTATACAGGGAGAACTGACATAACCCGGTAATTCACTTAACCTGCAGTGCATGTAAACGCACTGTGTAAAGTGTGATTGTCTGCTAATGGGTGCACACAGAAACTCCAGACTAACACACAAGGCCTTAGTGGCAGAGTGACCTGATATAAATACATTTTCCCCTCTCGGGTCTACAGCTTAGCATATCACATCATCGACTGATGCACCAAATCACAGAGCTTTGTGTCAGATCTGCAGCTGGGGGGGGATTAATGCAGTCACATGTCATGGCAGAGCTTAAAACCTGTTGGGGAGGAGGGGAGGACAGAGGGAGAAATGAGAGCGGAGGGAAGAAAGAATGAGATGTGACCGGACAGGAGTAGACTGTAAGGCAGGAGTTTGGGCTATACTAGTGCAGTGCCCGTTTTGAGCGTGTGCCTGTTCAGAAAGGGCTGATTACTTGGTTTCCAGTATTTTTTTTCCCCACAACTTTATATAACTATAAGCGCGGTTCACCTGCGGCTCATGTAGAGATTCGGCATGTCCCCTTTTGTTCCGTCTAGCCGTCACACATCCAGGTAGTGATGTGGCCCGGGCAGGGGAAGGAGGGAGCCTGGCTCAGCCTGCTGGAGAAGCCGCTACAGTGCGTAGTGATGTGGCAAGGCAGGTAGGGTTGGGTACTGATCACATTTTTACTGGTACCTGAAATTCGGTTCCAGTACCCAACATGTACACTTGCAACCGCTTTACCGGCATAGCCGTGACTTAAACAAACTGGCGAGGCGATGTAGCTTCACTCTGTCCGCACCTCTGCGTGTGTGTGTGTCGGAGCCCCACTCTCTGCCAACATGCAGAGGACAGAAATGCTTGCACGTACTGCGCATGTGTGAGGACACACACACAGAGAGAGTTCCCGATTTATAGATAGAATGATGGTGTGGTTTTCCTGCAGCCCTATCGTGGTTTCACTCATTTTGCAACATGCCCACAGAGCACCTCCATTAACAGCGTTCTCAACGTCTTGTTTTTCCTCGGAAAGAGTTCACTTTAAAAAAAAAAAAAAAAACTTTCGTGGTTTTAACGTCCAACAGTGCTGAGAACTCATGCAGTAGTATTTTATTTATTTTTTATTTAAAGAGGAACTTGTTTCAAATGTTCCCACACTTCAGATAAGGTTTTCATATTCCCAGAGTGTGCCAGAGCTAATGCTTCGGTAAGCAGCTGCTGCCAGCTATAAGAAGGGCTCAGGCTCTTGGTGGGCTCAGGCCTCAAGTTGTTGTTGTTGTTGTTGTTGTTGTTGTTGTTGTTGTTGTACAGAAATGACTCTTGCTTTTACAGTCGGCGATGGAGTCTGCGAGTCCGTTCTTAACTGAAGTTTCACTGAATTGAATGTTTTTTTTTTTTTTTTTTTACCAGTCATTTAATATGAATCTTGATCAATAATTCACTCGTTCCTCTCTTGTCTATACCAAGGTGACCACTTGGCCATCTGTAAGCATTTCATTGTTTCTGCGAGTTATTGAAGGATTATATGAAAAGGGGACTGAGGGTTCACACACTAATAACAGAGCTAATATACAGTAATAGGAGGCACTGCGATGAACTAATTATCTGTAGCTTGACTTTTTCCCACAAGTCATAATTACTTATGTCATGGGGAAGAAGAGCCTGACCCCAAGTGCAGCTAATGAGGTAATGTGAGGGACAAAAATACTTAACCATATCTTTGGATCTGTTGCTCTCTTTATAAAGCAATCACACCCTACTGGTACTGTCATCTTTCTATTCTCCTTCATGTACCTTCCTACTGTAGCTCTCATTATTGTTAGATTAGATTCTGGTATTGCATCTATAATACTGCCATATAGCCTTCATAGACACACAGCCATATAGGTCGCTGTCCACATGGTCCTGCACTGAATGTGATGGTCACTGTCTCTCCTCTTCCATATCCTGTTTGGACATACTGATGTAATTATGCCTGGGATGAAGAAAGATGAGGCACGGATAGAGCAGGAGGAGGAGGAGGAGGAGGAGGAGGAAGAAGAAGAAGAGGAAGAGGAAGAGGAGGAGGAGGGGAAACCACAAGCTCACATCCTGCCCATGAGATCACAGACAGACATGCTTGTTCACACACAAACAAATGCTGTGTGCAAACACAGAGTCTGGGGGTGTTTCGTGCCTCCCCTGCAGTCTCACTTTACATGCCATCTCAGTTTGATGTGGTTTTATGATACACACCGAAACACGCACACACAGATGCTGCAGGCTGACACTGTGAGGCTGTTGTTTCGCTGAGCTAATGCCTCTCATGTAAAAAGAATATACCCTCAAATAAGACTGCCACGTTAGACAAATGTTCAATAGCTTTGCTTAGCTTTGTTGGAATCTAAACAAAGTGCTTGACATCTGTGCATAGCATGATGTCAGTCTCCTTTCCCTTCCCCAGACACAGTTATCCTGGGTCTGGTTAGACGTCTGTGGTCAGCCAAGCTCTTTACTGATTGTTGTTTATTTTATTCATTTTATTTGTTAGGGACCATGTACAATTTTTAACATAAATGTAGCCATTTGATGCACTGTACCAGAGTTAGCCTTAGACGTTGAAAGAGAAAAACCACATACAGGCCAACTTTCTTTGCTCAAGAGTTGAGGAGGTTTGATATCGCACTTGCTGCAAGGATGTGTGCCTGGGACCTCTGAGGGGGTAGGAGCTAGTCAATGCAATATTTACTTAAATAGGTCTGTGTGCATTTTAGTGAATGTCAGCTGTATTTTCAGACTAAGAGTGCGTTTTCAATGGCTTACTTGACATGGCTGACATGGTTGATTTATGTGATTTGGGAGATTTCTCTGAGGAGCTAAGATTATGCGGAGGAATCTGTTTTCTCTGTCTGGGAAGGAAATTTTGTGTGTGCTTGTCTGCAGCAACTTGTGCATTTATAAAAACAAAACAGGGAAGAAGAAGAAGAAGAAAAAAGAAAAGCAGCATGGCCTAATTTTTAGATCTGCATTTGGCAGAATGATCAGCCCTAATCAGATCATGGTATGCTTATGCCATATATTTCAGGGAAAGCTATTCTGATGTAAACACCGCCTTGTGCAGTCTGCCACAGGCTTTTTGTTGTTGTCCATAAATAATTAAGCACTTTGGATACCTGCTGGTTACTGTAAAGTGCTATATAAATAAAAAATGTTAATACCTGCGGATCCACAAGCTTTACTCCCTCCCCTGTCAATCTAATGTCTGTTTATCTTTAGCTTTATTGTGTGTAACTGAAAACAAAGTGGTTATGGTTGTCTGCTTTAGTGTGGTGTTTCTGCAGAAATCATTTCATAAACATGTTTATCATGGTGCTCATTTTAAAGTAGACTTTGCCAACTTGAATTAAAGATGTAGGCTATATGTGCATCCCTACATTTGTGTTTTACTGACACCAGAACCCAGAAAATGCTGCAAGCAGTCTGAAAGTGAAAGTGCAGTGTAGAGCCGTTTAATGGTTTCATGTGAAGTGAAAGCTGACATGAAATTGACCATTTCATCTACTTCACAATTTCAGAAAGCACACATCCCTCACGAGGGAATGTGATTTTCCAAAAAGTTAGCTCGGTTTATTGATTTCCAACAAATAATCATGGAAAGACGACCTTACATAATCAAATAATATTCTACTGTATCTGTATTAAATCCAGTTCTCTCACCAATTAGTGAAAGGCCCTGTTCACCTGGACAGGTGTTTTCACTTGTTGGTAACAAATATTTAACCTGAAGAAGGCAGTATGTGTCGCTACGCGTGGGTTGCTTATTCCTATGTCTTTTAAATGTTCTATTATGAAAAATAAAGGCTTTTTAAATCATTTTGAAGAAGAGTGCCTTGGTTTTCCCTTTTTTTTTCTAACACATTTAAATTCTACGTGCATTGTGTGAGATTACATTCATTATTCTTGTTCCTATCATATGTTTAAATTAGGACAGTGTATCTATTTATATTTTTATGTATTTCTTCTGTTTTTTGTTTCCTTTAATTCTTAAACCTGAAGATGAGTTAGTCTAATCTATTGATACATACACGTTTACTACTTTTCATAGTAGTAGAAGTTGGTGGAGCAGTTGGTGGAAAATGTTCAACACACTACAGTATGCATAGACTAAGGTGTAGGTACAGTAAGCTGCTGGACATTTAACTGTGATGATTATGAAATAATACCCTTCTGTTGAATGAAGAGTTAAGCAGCTTGCAAAGGTCACTTATACATGTAGGGAATTTACAGAGAAAGAACAAAGGAAAAGAAAGACCTCCCTCCCATTAATTTCCCTGATTTAATTCCTTTGACAGTCCCCTCATTACCACTGTCTGATAGCTATCATTCATTTGACTCCTCTGTCTCTTACTTGATGTCTCTTCCTTTGTCTCTACAATCTCTGTCACACACTCAGTCTTTTTACGATGTTAGCTCTTTGTATAAGAGATGATAAAGTGAAGTCTTTAGCCCTTTTTCAACTGTGTAACTGTCACATTAAAAAACTCTCTGTCAGTGTCTGGGACGCACAGCAAGGAGCTGCTTATTGTAAGAAAACCTGATGTATTTTGCATTTACTGTACATAGGTGCCATTGTTGAACATTGTGTTTTCCAGGACATCTGTTAAAATCCCATTGATTGCCCATAATCAATTGTCTGTGTACTGGCACCCTGAAAATAGATGCTTTCACACATCCCACCAATTATAAGTCCCCCATATAAGAACCCATCAAGCGGATCCAATCCTCCGGGACAATACACAAATTATTTTTCACTTTCGTTAAAGGTCCCATGGCATAAAAATTTCACTTTGAGGTTTTTTAACATTAATATGAGTTCCCCTAGCCTGGCTATGGTCCCCCAGTGGCTAGAAATGGTGATAGGTGTAAACCGAGCCCTGGGTATCCTGCTCTGCCTTTGAGAAAATGAAAGCTCAGATGACCAATCTGGAATTTTGCATAAGGAGCAAGATTCCAGATCGGCCCATCTGAACTTTCAAGGTTACCTCCCCTTTCTCTGCTTTGCCCAACCAGAGAATTTGGCCTGCCCATGAGAAATGGAGACATCATGGCTTTAAAACGAGCAAAGTGGCAGTTGGTCAAGGCCACACCCCCACCCTCCACCTTACTCTCTCCTCCTCAATAGCTACAGACACAGAAATGGCACGTTCTGAGGAAAGCTCATTGTATGACTGGCTCTAGTGGCTGTAATTCTGCACCAAGTCTGAATTTCGGGAAAGGGACTTCAGATATAGTATTAGGGGACCACTAAGGCCTATATAAAAGCATCCAAAGAGCATCATGTCATGGGACCTTTAATGTTGTGGGACAGGGCCAGGCCTTGGCGGAGGTCTGCGGTCTCCAAGTTCCCTTCCTGTTAATTATATTTCTGCAGCGACTTGAAGAAGGTTGATGTTCTTTCTTTTCCAAGCTTGGAGCATGCTGTAGTTGATTGTTTGTATTTGTGATTCTTTACAGGTGGTCAGAGTATTCCAGGCAACAGAAATGTTGGCTTTAACATGTTGCTGGCAATGATGAGATCTGATGGATGATTTTTTTCCACTGATTGAAGCCTTAACAGACGATCATGCACTGCAACTAAACAGTTGTTGTAAAGGAGCACTAGTGTTGCTTATTCACAGCTGGAAAAACAAACTGATGTGGCTGAGTGTCCCAATCACTATCACTCTCTCCACTGGAGAGAAGATGCCCGGACAAGTCCAGGCATGTCCTCTGAGGGATGGTTAAAGATACTCCAGGGAAGTAAAGATAAGGCAAAGTAGATGGAGCCAGTTTAGGAAAATGGATACAACAAAATAATTTAAAAAAATCTACATGCATGCATACTATTTAATGCATAAGCAGTAACAAACAAATAATCACAAACTCTGCACCATAGCTGTTTTAAAATTGTGTCAATCTCATGACAAAATATGTACAAGGTGAAGGGTTGCACGCTTAACAAGCATCTCTCATTTGTGAGGCCTTACATGTGAAATCCGACTTCATGTCTGTGTTGGGTCGTGGTTTAGATAACCACAGATGGTGCCGTAAGCAGCCTCGCTGACGGTAGTTCTCAGGTTTGTATTCTGAGAAGCTGTTGGTGACCTCAAACACACACATACTTTTATGATGCTGGTGTGAAATAGTGCAGAAGCCAGGAGGAAGAATCTAGTAGCAAGATTAATTTCTCTAATTCTAGTTTGTCAACAAAAGAAGAGACTTTAACTGTAGGCTGGTTTGTCATTTTCAAAGTTTACGGCTCTTTTCAGAGTTTTACCGTTTTACAGCAGTATTTGATCAGTTATTTTAGTTTCATATTCCACAAGCATTTACATTCTTTGTGGTCACATTAAGTGTTTTCATGTAAAATCCGATAAACGATATTAAAGCTGCAACAATAAGTCGATAAGTCAGCTTCTTCAATATGAGGATTTTATGCTGTCTTCGTCATATTAGTAAATTGAATATCTCTATTAGGACTGTTGATGGGACAAAACAAGCTATGAGAATGTCATATTGGGCTGTGGGAAATAAGAAATAATTAGAATATTTGGTATTGAGTGCTTGATTAAATAACAAACGATTGATTATAAAAATGGTTGCCAGTTGATTAAAATTGTTTCAGTTCTAGCCTGTGTATATAATCTACTCCCCAATCATCAAAGACCGTTAAAATGGTGTATAACCCTTACAGTTGAAAAATAATTTTTTTGAGACAACCGAGCTAATTTGTGAATTCAACCCTGCCTTTTTGAGGTTTTATCTTTTTTGATTTCTGTATAAAAATGAGCTAAATCCTCCCCCCTGTGGGCCAATAACAGAGCCCTGAAAGACACAACGATCCCTCTGAATATGACCTCTCTTCTGTTGTACTCTCCTGCTTCATTTTCTTACAAGCCTCGAGTCCAGTCTGAAAGTTGTGTTATCAAAAGGCTGGGGCTGCAAACGAACCCACAGAGGAGGTGGAGAAAGACGGACACAGCGGTGTGTGTGAAACCTGAACCCTTCTTTATCAGAATTATGCATGAGCCCAGAGAATAAGGCTCTTTATAGTCTACAGTCATGGCAGCAGTGAACGTGACGCCCAGAGCTTGTGGTTGCACAGTTTGAGAGGAATTTTAGACAGGCTTAGAAAGAAAGAGAGGACACATGGAGTTGATCTATTTCCTTTCTCATCTTTCTGCAGCCTCTCTGCTCTAAGAACTGCTGTCTATGAAAGTCATCGGTCCATTTGTGGCCTTGTTATTTCCCAGAAACCCTTGGTCTGGGCATATCTGCTTGTTACTCCATTTTTGGCCAAGAAAGGAGGATTGAGGGGAAGGATCATCAGTTTGTTCTATTCTTTTGCAGTGCCTGTTATCCCTGTCTGTCATCTCCTGTAAAAAAAAACAACTACATTTTGATCTTCTTCGACAATCTGACAATAGATTTGCTGCACAAATTGCACCCATTGAGAGCTGTATTTATCATTGTATGATACTGTATTAAAAGCATTGAAGAAGTAATAACATGGAGATGGATGAGAACTGCTTCACTAGTACGGAGTAGGAGGGTTATATCTGCAAAATCCCTGGTGATGTTTTTATAGACTTCTTTTTTTTTTTTTTTTTTTTTGGTCCTCATTTCTATATTTTTGCATGTGAATCCAAGCCTTCAAGTTGTCAGTTCATCAGCTAGGAAGTGCATCTCACAGGAGGTTGGCTGCAGATGGCATTTTAGTTCATCAAAGTGACAGGAAATTGCGTATAGTTGTTTATTCAGAATTGTGTTTTTCTTCTGATAAAATGTCAGCTCTTTGCCTTATCAGATAATGAACACTAAGAACAGTTTAAGGGAGACGTAAGATGTGTGTTTAATTGCATTGTCTGCACTGACCACAAATGATTGGCCCTTTGCTCCTAGTAAGACTAGATGAGTGTGTGACAGTAGTTCAAAGGCCAATCATTTGTACATTTGGATGTGAGTTCAGCTATGTTTGCGTTCTCAGAAACTATATTCAAGATGTTGTCTATTGGTGTGTGTGTGTGTGTATCTTGTGTTTAAATAAATGTCCTCAGGAGATTGAGATTGGAGGGAAAAGAAGGATTGAGATGGAAGGAAGCAGAGAGTGATAGAGAGACTTGGCACACACAGTGGTCCTCTATCACCATGACAACTAGTCATGACGAGGACAAGAGTGAAGCGCTGAAGTAATTAAGAATTTAGAAGCACGTTGGGTACTGTGTGTGTGTGTGTGTGTGTGTGTGTGTGTGTGTGTGTGTTTCTCTGGCGGCAAGGTTAATTTACTTCCTGTTTGGACAAAGATAGCAAAGGGTAACACTTTCTTAACAACAGGAGGAAAGTTCAAGATTTTCACACAGACATATGCTGCCTATCAGTGTATATAGTGTGTGTGTGTGTGTGTGTTCATGTGTCTCTCTTGGTGTCCTCTGCAAGGCTGGATTACCAACTGGCCCCAGACTAGGGTTCCAGTGTTCAATATCAACTTAATTAGTTTCTCATGTGCTCACATATTCTTAATTACATTGAAATGTAATAAAAAAATATCACACACTAATTGACACACTTGAAATATTGGGTCAGGTTGTGTTATTCCTGCATAGGAATACTGGTTGATTTCTGGGACTCGAGTCGCTTAACTGGTTACCACCTAAGTCTAAAAGCCATTTTCACTGGCTGCAGTTCATTTTTAAATCCATTTTCTTTAGCTATCCTCCATATTTAAAACAACATTTAATCCCATATAGATCAACATAGAGTCTGAGACCTACCAAGTACCCCTTTTTTTTTTTTTTTGGGCGACATGCAAGGAACACCTTGCCTGGCTCACTTAGATATTTTACTTTTTTTTTTTTCTTTTTTCTCTTAGTTTCTTACCGTTCTCCTCCTTAATGTGTTGGCACCTATTTGTGCATATACTGTAAATAGTAGCACATTTGGGATGCGTGCAAACTTATTGTGTATTTACTTATGTATATTTTTATTTTATTTTTTTATATTTTTTATGGGGGGGGGGGAGTCAGTCGGTGTTGGAGTATTTAGGTGTGTGTTTTGTATTTGCTGTATAATTGTCGTAAGGAACCCCTCGAAAATGAGATGATTCATCTTTATCTTTATCCTTCTCCTTCTAATAAATACTCTGAATAATAAGACTTCCATGTGTGGTCTGCTGTGTGCAGTGTGTGTGTGTGATTGTAGCTTGAAGGACATGTTTGCCCCTAACAGTTTAATCTGGCCATGCTTCTACTGTATATTTACAGTGTATGAACAGAGTTGATTTACTTTCACAAAGATTTGTTTGCATCCAAAGCACCACAGCCCTGTCAGAGCCGGTGTGAACTCAGCATTATGTAACTATGATTGATTACTCATTAAGAAACCACGCAACGCTTAAATACCAATACTGAAGGCAGTACAACACCCCAGTGGCTGTTTATCCGAGTCTCGGGTGCAAGCCGAGAACACTTAGTGGGAATCGAGGATCATTACAGCCTCAGAACAATACTGGACTGTGTGGAGTCCTGACAGTATTGGCCTGTTTCGCTCCCTGGGTAATGATACACATATTCTGACACCATTTGCTTTGGAGTTTGGACGGATGTGTTATGTAATCGGCTTGTCCTCCTTTCGTCTCACACCAGAAGAACTTTGTTTACCAACTTAAGAGGCCAAACGGCTTAGGCTCAGCTGCTGAGAAATGTAGCTTTGCTGTGCTCGTTAGGAGACAAACCATAAATCAGTCCTTCCTATTCCTGCTATAGAATTCTTCATTCATATTATCATATCTACACCATAAAAACCTTTGCATTATGAGGTAAATCTGCTTTTCATTGTAATTTGTATACGTGCTAGCAGCATGGCTCTAGGCATGGCAATGTTGGTCTGTTGGTCAGTCCACCACTTCTGTCCAGAGTGAAATATCTCAACAACTATTGTATGGATTGTTATGAAATTTGCTTCAGACATTCATGTTGCAAGGAGGACAAATCCTACTGACTTTGGTGAACCCCTGATGTTTACTGTAGTGCCACCAGCAGGTCAAAATGTCACTTATCTAGTGATAGATCTGAATCTCTGTTTTTCAGTCTTTTCAAATGATCAATAGTAAATATGTCAGTTTTCACTGTGCAGAATGCATGTGCAGATATGAGCTGTCTTTCTTCTCCTCTTTTACAGAATGAAAAGCCTCTGGGTCATTCTGCAAGCAGGTCCAGCAATATATCAAAGGTGAGCAAAACAAATGGAATTTTTTTTTTAATGAATGATGTGGCCTTCCTCCGTCACAGAGAGAGAAAAGAGCGAGAACATAAAGACAGGAGGATGGCGGTAATGTGAGCTTTGGAGGTAGGCAGAGATTGACAGCAGAGACGGACGCAAGTGGCGTGAGAGTAGCTGATAGCCTGCCTCTCTCGAATCACATCACCACAATCGGAGCTTCCCCTCCGATCAAAAGATCTCCAGAGAGTAGACGTGGCTTCCAACTCTGCTTCTCAGCTCACTGTTGCTCTTTGTCAGACAGGATGTTTCTCTGTGATTCTTGTCTTTCTCTATTTCTCCCTTCCTTCCTCCCTTTTCTCTTCTTCACTCTCTCAGGCAAAGCTACACCCTGCATTGAATCTGACTCCAGGGTTTAAATCCTTTTTCTCCTGAGCCTCTTATAAGGATAAACCCTTTACTTGTGCTAATAGGTGTCAGGGTCACTACATCACCATGGGACCACTCCTGCAATAATGTTTGATCCACAGGTCAGTTACTCTTAAAACGTGAGGGATGGAAGGTTTTGTACCTGAGGGACGAATATACCAACAATCATTTTCAGGGTCACATATATGGTTAAATTTCTAAGACAATGTGCCACTCTCAGACTAGAGAGGTGTATACTGTATTCGCCTCAGTAAAACAACACTGACCACTTTACATAAACTAGCTCATGTTGTTGATTTATTTAATTGAACTCATATTTTACTTTTATTTCAATTTGATGGCAGATAATAGATGTGGTGAAACCAGGAAGGCTTTCATGTGTAGACTGTACACATTAGTACCTTCATGCACCTGATCATGGCCTGAGTCATCTATTGTATCGTATTTAATTCAATATATTTAATATGTATTTAATACACAGAATCATGACACAATATTCACATTTTTCTGTGCAATACAGCTGAACAATGAGTACTTTACTTTTACTCTTCTCCATTCGTCTATACTTATATCGGTGATTGTGCTGCTGCGACACCTGAATTTACCCTCTAGTGATCAATACAGTCTTATCTTACTACTGATTCCATAGTGAAACCAAGCGTGAACAGACCCAAAAGGTTCACTACAGTCGTCCATTGTTTTGTATGGGTGTGTTGTGTGCACAACTGCAGTGAGTACAAAGTTGAACCAGGGCGTACACGTGCAATATCAAATGTTTCCAACTCAAGGTTGGGTAAGAACTTTAAAGTACAAATACAAAACAGTGATATAAGAATTATGGACTTGTGGACTTGCTCATGTGATTGAGTCATTACCTCTATGTAAATGACCCTTGGTAGCTGATCAAATAATCATGCACATAACATCCTGTAAAACTATGACTTGAAGTTTTTACACTTTTTTTTATAGAGATTAAAAAAAGAAGATTCATCATGTTATTAGTGAGCTTTAGAGATGCTTGTAGGCAGATAGCGTTACCTTTGGACAGAGCCAGGCAAGCTGTTTCCAGTCTTTCTCCTATACTCAGCTAACCAGCTGCAGGCGGTAGTTTCATATTTACCAGACAGATATGAGAGTGGTATCAAACTTCTAATCAAACTGTCAGCAAAAAGAGCAAATGGGTGATTTCCCAAAATGTAAATTGTTTTTGTTGTGTTGTTTTGTTGTTTCCATCAGGGTTTTGTTTTGTGTCAATGGAGACAGCCGCATCAGACTGGAGCTGCAGGATATTTTGGTTTAATAGCTTGTTGGGGCTTAAAATAGATGAAACCGATTTTAATTTAAACATGCTCAAGAACATCCTGGTTATTTCAAACATTTAGTCTAGGTTGAATAGTACAAATGAATATATAATGGTAACGATTGATAGTTTAGTCACATCTGAAAAGTCTGGAGTTGTAGTAAATGTTTCTCTTGTTGCACCTGCTTTACACACACACACACACACACACACACACACACACACACACACACACACACACACACACACACACACACACAAATGAGATGGCCAATAATCGTAGTGCCAGGTATCTCATGCGTAAATGGAGGGGTGGATTTAATTAGTTAGTAGTTTCAAGACACAGTGCATTGTCATTGAATGTCCTATGTAGACCATCATTCCTCTGACAAATGTGTGTTTAATGGAGTGATAGAATCAAGTATGAACAAGGCTCTTAAGTTTGACAGCTTTAATTAATAACCAGCAGTCTGCCTGCCAGCTGGTGTTTCCTGCTTATTCCTAAAGGGAAATACCACTGACTTGAAGGTTTTAAATCTATATTAATTGTTCTCTGGTCTGCCGGTAATCTCAACGAAAAAGCTTGTGACTGGAAAGGTTGCTGGTTGGAATCGCTAGAACAGTTTGGAATACCTAAGCAAGGAAATAGAAGATGTCCTCTTTAAACTCTTGACAGATATTGTCAAAAACTTAAACTAAAAAGACATGATTCAACAGTGGACTGTTATAGAGGTGTTATGTATATTTTTTCCTTCCCAAAACCACTCTCCCTGGAAGCAGCTTGAATCGGAATATGATCTGAGAGACTACAGAAGATTATTTTATGCATAAATGCAGTTTCCCCACTCTGCTGTTTTCCTATTTTCAAATGTTCCTTTTTGCTGAAAGAATATAAAATGTAGGTCAAGTTCATATATGTTGCAAAGCTCCATAAAATGAAAGATTAAAGCACTTTTATGGATCACAGTAAAATGCACAGCTGGTAAGAACATAAGTTCATTTACACATGTGCCGCAGCTGATGACCGTTAAACGGATGATCTAGACTGACACGTGTTTTGTTTTTATCCAGCCAGACTCCAAATAAGGGCACAAAAACAAACCCAACATTGCTTCACATGGCACAGATTCAAGCTTAATCACATTGGCTTGTGTCAGATCAAATCAAAAATGAATGTGCACGTATCCAGTTGTCGACCTGCTTAAAAGATATCTCTCTCTACATAAACAACCACAGCATTGTCCTGAGAGGAACGTGTCTTAACATTTCCAGCTTGACACGGAAATACAGCGAAAAACATTGCCTCTCCAGGTATCCAGTTACGTGTATCACTCACTGGAATACCGGTCATGGGACACACACACACCAGGACCTCTATATGTATATGTAATACACAAGATAATACACAGGACAGAAACAGGAAAACTAGCTGCAGCATTTAGCCAGGGGGTAAATTGTTTCATAAAGATAATATTGCCTCCATTAGTGAGCTTGTCACTGTGGGGGATTAAGGTGTATGGTCTTAGATATAAATGTACGCGTGTATCCAAAGCCAAAAACTCATTATCTCTCTTTTGCTTTGTATTTGTTTGTTTATTGATTCATGTATTCCGAAGGGGACTTTTATCGAGCTGTTTGTGTCTGGAGATTCGTGAAAGAAAGGTGGAGTTGAAGGCAAATAATCAGCATTTTTGTTAAATGAAGGAATGGTCAGTGTAGAATATCTATAAAAACAGCTCTGAAAAGCTTTAGTGGGCTGAGGATTGCCCGGTGATTTGGCAGGAGTTGATTTTCCACTCGGCGAGGTCAGGAGGCATAGCTGTAGTCATTTCTCTCTCTTTAGCACCGTGCCAGGGAGCTGTGTGATTCCTCCTACGCTGTTTGGGAAGGAATTAAACTATTACAGTCCTTAAAAAGACTCAAAGCAGCGACCCACCGCTCAGTGGGCAGCTGTTGACAGTCAGCCAAACATCTGGGGATGTTTGGGGAAATTCAAGCTGCTTCAGTTTCGTGCTCCATTGCTACAGTGCACAAACCGGTTTTGTCCACCAGATCTCTACTGGACCAGTTCAGCTTGGCAGTCACTAATGTTAAAACCAGGCACTGAGCCAAGGCACTATTTTGAAAGTTAATTATTAATTTCTTGGAACGCATCCTAGTTTTGTTTATTTTGTTTGTTAAATTGCTCAATCTAGCGGCATTGCTCTTTCTTTTTTTTAAACTTTTTTTTGCTGAAGCTGTCTCCGGTGCTGCAACTATATTGGTTATTTTCATAATAGATTAATTTGCAAATCATTCCTTTAACTAATATGTCCATCATATATTCTTTCTGAAAAGTGTCCAGCATCCAAAATCAGAAGATATCCAGTTTACTATCATATACAACAGAGAAAAGCAGCATATGTTCACATTGGAGAAGCTGGAACAAGAGTACTGTCTGTTGATTTACTAATTAATTAATCAACTGATCATGTCACCTCTGCAGCTATTAAAAACCTAATAAGTACTTTAACATTAAAGTCATCGGTCTTCCTTGGCAAGAAAGTGAAAGAAAACGTACCCTTTTAAAGTTGATTATTGACCTTAGAAACATGTCAGCAGTTCAACTGCCATCACAAACTGATAAAGATTATGTGATGTGGTCAAAAGCTTGGGAAAAAGCTACATGTACTGTAGTAAGTGAGCCTTGAATTTGGATTGTTTTGTCAAACATAAAAAGCTTTTAATAATACAATATATATTTAAAAAAAATTCTGTGTGACCGGAAAGTGATGTTGATGAGGATAAGTGGATGTTGACACCTTGGGGTTGTTTTGTTCTGTTTTCAAGGTAAATAATGCATTTTGATGGTTATCTTCTATGTTGCTTTTCTATTGGCACCTTGTCAAGATCTGGTCCAGTCATGCGGTCTGTTAAGCGATGTGTCCAACTTGTAAGGAGCTTCTCACTGGGAGGCAGTGATTCATTGCTACTGTTAGATTTTAAAGGTTGTTCTTTTAAAAGGCCCCTGTGGCTTAGAAAATGAGAGCTATAGTTCTCTACAGGTGCAGATGAAGACGGTTAAAGAAGGAAGACCATGGTAATAGCAGATGTGATAAAGAAGAAGAAATAGCAAAATGAATGAAAGGTATAACAAGTGGAAAGATGATTTTTGTGTGTGTGTGTGTGTGTGGGTGGGTGTGTGGGTGGGTGGGTGGAGAGTGGGAGTTCTCAAGGAGAGAGGTTAAATCATTAGTCATGATAATGACTTAAGAGACTGTATCCAAGCAAAATAAACAGGTTCATTACAGTCAAGAGTATGATGTACTATGAACTATAATGAATTAGCAAAAACAAGAACTGAGTGGATACATTTAAAGTGTAAATGTGCTTATTTTCACAGTTTCTAAAGTAAAATGACCCAGTCTTTCAGCAGTTGAGATGTCATCGCCTGCAGTGTTTTGCTTCTCCATTAAATGCTGGCACTCATTTGCTCATCCAAGGTCCTTGTCGTAAGAGAGGGCAGTTTTGAGAGAGCTGATGTCTGAAGAGTCATACAGGCCGTTAGGAAGTTAATCATTAGTATCTCGACTATGTTATCATCACTCTGCTGTTTTAGTCTGCTCAGAGACAGAGTTGGTTATCTATCCGCCAACTCACACAAGATCACAACACAAATGATTAACGGAGGCAAGACGTCACTGGAACATTGTGTTTACACACTTAGATTAAAATAAGGAATAAAGATACTGTACCATCCAGTGTTATCAGTGTAAGCATGACTAACCTCTTTTTTTTTTTTTTTAATCAGTTTACGCTCAGAATTCATTTACATGATGCTTTAGCTCAGTATGTGTCATCAGTTTCTTCTTTTCTTCTTCTTAGTCAATGTTGTAGAGCAGAAGCAGCATACATATAGTGCTGGTTGCTATGTATTATTGCTTTGATTGGATCTTTTTGTTTCTTACGCACTTCTTAGAGCTCTCTGTTATTTTTACACTTATAATTCAGACGCCTGCAGGAGCCCCAAACAGCCATTAAAATAAGAAAATGAAATATTAAAGAGACATTCAAGCAACCTTGGATGAACTATTAAAGAAGGACAATAGAAAAGAGAGGGACAGCATGTTTGTGTCTTTTTGTGTGGGAGTGAAAAAAAGACAGAAAAGAGCTGTTCAGAAAAACAGGCCGAAGGGCATAGCTGGGCATTGGATTTTCTATTGATTGGTGTCAGGGCTCATGAGCTATGAATTTCCCCTTAGTTAGAAATGAAATCAATAGGTAATTAGTTTCTCATTGAAATTACCATGCCCCCTCCCCCGTGTCTTAACGTTTGCAACCCAAACATCATCTGATCCGTTCTTTTACCCACTGTGATTGGTGTCACACGTTTTATACATTGTTATAGGAATAGTTTCAACATTTTGTGAAATACACTTATTCGCTTTCTTGTTTAAAGTTAGATAAGAAGATTGATGCTGCTTTCATGACTGTATGCTAAAAATAAAAGTAGAACCAGCTTAGCAAGACCGGGAGCTGGGGGGGGGGGGGGGGAGGACAGCTAGCCTCGCTCTGTCCAAAGTTTAAAAAAAACAAACTTCCAGGAGTCACTGTGAGCGGAGACTGCAGAAAGTCTTAAGTAGTTCTTTTGGCCAAATTCTAATTTTGGAAGCTAGTAGATTTCACAAGTAACGCCAGTTTCCTGGAAAAGATTGGCATTCAGCTGTTGTGGTCATGGCTGGAGAAGAAACAGAAATGCTGGAAATATGCAGTGACTGCGATTTGTGATTACTGTGCTGGCTAATTTGTTAGGTGTCAGTCTATGAGAAGTTACAGCAGTCAATGTATAAGATAGTACAGTATAAAAAATGAAATATAATTTATTATTAAAGGTATAGTGGAGGATTTTCTTTTTCCAGGTGGATCATCAAGACTATTGGTCCTCCTAGTTGTCAATCATTCTGCTGATATGTTTACGTAAGGCCGTCGTACGTGCTCGTCACTAGGTAGTTTTCGCTTTCTGCTGCCTCTAGCCCGACCGCCTTCTCCCCACTCTCGGCTGGTGCTGCTTCTTGCACGAGGAGAACTAGGCGTGTGTATGCTCTCTCTCGTGCACACGTTTAATAGGCGTTCCCTCTCGGGAGCAGGTAGTGTGTTGTGCATGTGCATTTTTTTCAAAAAGTGGAGAGGGCGGTTCTTTTCTAAAATTTGGGAAAATCCTCCACTATAACATTTGTATGGTATCTATAAATTATATAATCAAGGACAAACGTATTTTTGTGCATTTGTGAATAAAGCCCAAGTTGTAATAAACCAGAAGTTTCCTTTTGAACCATTTTTAGTAATCTGTTGCATCTGTTTAAAAATCCTCTGTGGAGGCTGAACAAGTCTCAAGTCCTCCAGCTGTGCCTCTCTCAGCTCCTCATTCTTCATAACTCTCCCTCTGTCTCGCAGTCTGTCTCCTGAGCGCTTCGCTCCGTGGCAGCCTGGTGTTACGCCTGCTCTGTGACGCACTCAGACAGATTTTGCCTGGCTCTGCTTTAATCAGACAGATTAACAGCCAGTATTGTGTTTTTCCTTTTTTATCATCCTGTGCATCAGTGCGTGAAGTGCTTTTACTCTTTCTGTAAAGATCAGTTTTATAATTAATTCATCATTCTCACCACACAGGACCTTTCCTGGCAACACAGGAAATATGATTTGATCCTGCCTGTTGAATAATACAGTGGTTATTTCTTTAGTTATATCTTTGTTTTGTTCCTTTAGGCGGGGAGCCCGACTTCAATCAATGCTCCATGCAGTTTCTCCAGGACGTCGGTTTCCCCCTCCAGCCAGGACATCTGCAGGTACAAACCACCTCCATTTCACTCCTCAGTCCACAATGATATGAAAACTTAAATACATTGAATCTATTTATCAGTCCATTAATGGTAATCACTGGGTGATGTTTACCCTTGAGCAATACACTGTCACTGTTTGAAGTAGCCTTGGTTGCGTGTAACCTGCTGTTAAATGGATTTGATAGTAAAATAAGTCATCCAGTGTTTGGTATTTTCATGCAGAGGCAAAGCCCCCGAAACCTTGTATCTCCTTCTTTCAAGTTCCTTTGTTTTCAAATGCATGATGTCTTTCCCATTTCTCTTTTTTTGTCTTTTCTCATTCCTTTTCCTGCTGTCCTTTACCACTGCCGTCAATTATGTTCCTCTTTCATAAACTCACCTGCATAAAACACGTTCACACCTGCAGTCAGGATCAGGACTGTCAGAAGCAGACCGCAGTGGTTCTGCTGAACTCAAACGGTAAAACCTGTCAAGGTTCAGGAGGTATTTCAGTGACCACCCTCTGCACAGACGCCCTACCAGTCTCCAAACACGCCAAACAACGAGACTGGCTCTCCCTGCTCCACCCCTCCTCCGTCAACATCCGCCCCAACGGCTCACTCAGGTTTTCTGTGTCTCTGAACGATGTGGGCCAACGCGTGGACAGTCTTTGTCACGGCCTGCACTTTATAGACCGCACCTGCTCAGAGGGAGAGCTGGAGCTGAAGCCCAAGCCCGCTCAGCCACACAGCTCGGATCAAAGGGCGCACACACTCAACGGCAAGCTGGCTGCAGCACCCACAAACCAGAAGCAAAATCCGGCCTGCTCAACACGCACCAACCCCCACCTTGTCCCCTCCTTCACCAACAACTACAAATACATGTTGGGCATCCCTCCCGCCAATTGTCTCCCATCTGACCCTGCCATCCGCACCCCTCCTCTTTACAACACCCACCTCCACCCTCATCACTCTCCGAACGCCAACTTTCTCCGTCTCCTCCTCCCCTTCTCTCGATCCTCTACCTCGGCCAGCCTGCAGTGCTCTGAGCTGGGCAGCTACGCCTCTCGTCTCCACATCACCAAGTCCTCTAGTGTCCTTCTGGAAGGCAGTGAGTTAGGCGACCCCGTCGAGGATCTACTGGGAGATGACGACGTGTTTGAGGAGGACCAGCCCAGTCTAGTTTCAAGGGGAAAGGTTCAGCTGGCCACCCCAGAAACAGTGACCATGGCTGGGACAGGTGTTACTCTTGCCCCCCTGTGCTTTATGGATGAGGACAGCGACTTGGACTGCTGCCCGTCCCCTTTGTCAGAGAAAACTGGGCCATTGTCACCCTATTCGCTATCTGAAGACTGGTGCAGGTGGGTGACTTTCTGGATGGTATAATCCACCCTTCCTGTGACTTGGTAGAGCCCAGACCATCCCTGTGCCGTAACGTGGCAGTGAACCCCAGAGCCCTGTGGAGTAGTGGAGAGCTTCTCATCCTGTTATGTAACTACCCAGCAAATATCTTGTATCACAGCCGTATTTGTCCTCAAAACTGCTGCTCGGAGTGGAGCTGTTAATCAGGAGAACCTGACACGTAGGTGCTTTAGTCTACACACACTGCAGCACCATAAGACGTCCTGATTCAACCACTGGTGTTTCTAGAGGAAACGTGATTTCATTTCATACCATTTCACTTTACAGTTATCTCAGTATGTGTGCCATGTTATTTTTATGTGTGCTGTCAAGCTGTGTTTTTTTTTTTTTTAAATAATTTTTCATTGTTATTAGATCGATGAGGCATTTCAGTGTCTTACATAGGCTATGAAAATTTGTGATTGATTTTGCCCGCAAGCTTTAATCTTTGCAGTAGAGGCGGTAATAGGGAGCAATGGCAATGTTAAGGAAAAGATGTAGGGGCAGAGGTTAGAGTGAAACATTTAATAGTATTACGACTACAATAAATGACTGGGTTAACAGGGCCATCATCAGTCTTCTTCACATGGCAGTCTGTGTGCAGTCTGATTCAGGCTATGTTAGGAAGGACAGATTGTAAGTAATATTTGATTACAGACTAGGTCATGGCTGCGTGGCCCCTACAGATGAGGATTGGTAGCGGTAGATCTTACTAAGTTGCCAAGAAAAGCATTTTGAGCCCTACATTGATCACTTTTAGGCCCTCTTATGTCTTAAACACAAAGGAATGACAATTATATACGTCTGTCTTGTTTTTTTGGCCTCTGGGCTGTGGTCTGTGCATGTAGTCCGTTCCAGATTATACGTTTTATACGTCAGCTGTGGGCTAAGAGAGATATACATGAGCTTAGAATTGGCAAGGTGACCAGATTCAGAGATCAGGAGTCAGATTATTGGCTTCAAATAGCCTGCGTAGTCTCTGACTAACAAACACATCGTGGCAGCTTTCTGTCAGGTGGCTTGAAGCGTGAGCGCAGAACCTGACCTCACCTGTAAAAGTCTGTGTGTGTGTGTGTGTGTGTGTGCGTGGTTGGTCAGAAATGAATGATCCAAAGTCTCTCAAGAAGTGACATGGACTCTTTCCTTATCAGAAATGTCAACTTTTTTCAGAGAAACCTAAAGGTACAAACACATTCTCAACAAAACGCAGTATGCACCAGATACTTTAATAACAAAACAGGGACACATCAAACATGACTGCGTAGGGCCTCTAGTATTTAAAAACTCCAAAGAGTACCTTTTTAAGCTTTTACATCTAACAATATAAACCACAATAATTAATTAACCTTCCTCCTAAAGATAGTTTCTTCTCAGCAGATTTAATATTCTCTTTTAAGGCAAGCATTGCCACAGAAAGAGAGAAGTAACCTCTTAAGGCATGCACAGAGGGGAAAGGAGTAAAAATGGTGGTGCTGCCTCTAATCGAATTGTGTTTTTCTCTGAACAGCGTGTCTCTAGCAGAGTGTAGATCTTAAACTGTTCCAACTAAAAACATGCTGAGAACAGGAGAGAACAAAATGCCTCGGATGTCACACTCTGCCCCATACCACCCCGAAGAAAATCAGTTTAGCACAAACGCAGAAAAAAAGATAAAAAAACAGATGGTGTTAAAAAATTAATTTGAAAATAAATACATAAACGTTTCAGGTCCAGGGCAGAGCAAGGAATAGCTGGAGGGAGTGAATCTTAAAGCGACACATTCAGAGTTATGAGTGCAAAGATTGGCTGAATGCCACAGGAGAAGTACGAGGTAACTGACGGGCAAACAGCAAAAAAGTGAATGATTTACCAGGGCTGTAATATTGTTGAGCTTGTTTCCCTCTCAGCTTGTGGCGTTTGTGATTTCCCGACTCTGTTTTGCTTCTCACATTTGAATGTTGACATACTGTAACGGCGCCTCTGGCATTCTGAAATTACTGTTTAACAGGGTGGGTTTTGGCTGCTCAAGCGATGCAAATTAAATTTTAACTTCCCATGCCTAACATGCTTGGAATGTGCTGCTGTCGAAACAGATACAGTAAATGTAGCGGTTTGGGATTATTCTGTTAAATGAATGGAAAACGCCTCACTTTGAATGAGGAAGCTGCATTTTGTGTGCTCTGATTTCTACCTCTAAGTGCCTTTTTGCAGCAATGTAAAGACAATCTAGCAGGCATCTAGCTTGAAACCTAAATTTCTCAGCTCAAGATCCCTACAGTCCTTTTCCACTCATGTTGTTTACTGATCACTTTATTTCCACCGTGGCTCCATGTGGAGGTGTAGTGATTTTTCTGTTGTTATGCCCTCCTACGTTTTAAAAACAAATCGAGCCAACCCTTGATATGAGCACAAAGAGAGTCCAGGTCTTGAGGTTTTTTGTTTAGTTTGTGCACAACAGTATGTGTGGGGACATAATCTGCAGTTCATCTTGTGATCCATACAAAAAAAAAAACGCAAACAAAGCAGCTCTCTAGCAGCCATAACCAAGAGAAAATAACGCTCTTCCAGAGACATTAATTGTTCCTCCTCTATCCCTTAATCCCTCTGTCCTCATTCCACTCCCTCCACCTCCTTTTCTATTTGAACCTGTAGAAATGACCTATTTTTATCCTTCTTTGTTCACTTTGTCTTTTAATCTTGTAACGCTTTGGCCAGATCAGTGTAGTCTGGAAATAGACGTTATCTTGCCCGCTCACTTCCTAACGTGTGGGTGTGCATGTGTGTCGTAAGGTGTTATTTTCCTCCCCTGAATCAGGATAAAGACGGACCCATTTGAACACCCTACTCTCTTCTCATCATCTTCTTAAGATGCTTTTGTTTACTTCCCGAGAGAGAAGAGCCACTGCTCTCTGCATCTCACTCAGGGGAAAACAGTCGAAGCTTTTCCTGGTTTATGCAATCGGTTAAAAAACAAGTATAGGTTTAAATAACTACTTGCGCCTTCCTGTGTAGCTTGTTGTGTAAGAAGCAGTGGCTGATTTAATTCAATGTTATGTGCATGTGCTCTAATAACCTTCTCCAACCCTTCATTTTGTCTCTTACCACTGAAACAAAACTGTGACTTGCTTACTAAAGTGTGTACAAAGTTGTCTGGATTTCCACACAATCTATCTCAGCGACAAATACACTCCTCCTTAGCATGGGTGACTAACCGCTCCTGTCCTCTAACCTATCAGACCGTGTCCGACATGTGATATTGAGGAGGAGACGGGGACCGCTTTAGTCTAATATCAAAATCTCATTGGAGAAAAGCCTGTCCAGTAGTCCTTAGCCGCGGTAGCAGACACCTTATCGAATGTTCCAGCTCTCCGCATCTTTGCCAGAATATTGTACAGAAGACGCATCTACGGGGGATGAACATAATATCACTAACACCTGTTAAATTGAATGCAATTGCATGCGGTAGCATTGCAACAAATGCCAGATTTGAGAAGCTTTAAAAATGGAACACATTTTTAGGTCAAATTTTGTGTTGGTGTATTGGATGCCACGTTGTTGATTACATTGTCTGCACTCCTTGTATGTGTCTAATATATTTATGATTACAGTCAACTTGTATCACTTCTTCCAACCCCTTAAGATTGCCGCTGCTTCAGGGTATCTGAGATTAGATTTGCTCCGTCCAATTTTGCTCTGCGACCTCGCAAGAACACGGTGTTATTTTCTTAAAATGTCATTTTGATTTGCAAATGAAGTGCTTTGAATCAAATGAGCTTGACTTGATTGAGTTTATTCATGTGGAACATGTATTGTCTTCTGCGTTCAGGGTCTTAATATTTGTGAAATAATGTTCCCACCTTGCTTTTCTAGATCTGTGGCATGTGTGGAATAATTTAGCATTTTCTAAACTTTTGAAAAAAAAAAAAAAAATTATATGTACTACTAGATAATGCTACAAGTTTGCTGGCACATCTTCCAAAACTCAAGTTTGCTGGAGTTCAGGGAAATATCTGTCAGCTTTTGCCTGCCAACTTTTCTCTTTTTGATCTTTCCTCTCCCCGGTCTTCCTCCTATTACAGCTGTCTATCCTCTAACATAGTGTTGACTGTATTCTTTGGCTCCCGTAGGATTTGTCACTGTGAAGGGGATGACGAGAGTCCTCTGATCACACCATGCCACTGCACGGGGAGCCTGCGCTTCGTCCACCAGTCCTGTCTACAGCAGTGGATCAAGAGCTCCGACACTCGCTGCTGTGAGCTCTGTAAATATGAGTTTATAATGGAGACCAAGCTCAAACCACTGCGCAAGGTAAGACCATTTGGATGTGCACATATTTGTCTGAAGTCAGTTAATGCACACATTCATTAGTTCAGCCTCAGTTGATAAATTCAGAGTCCAAACTTAACTCAAATGGTTCAGAGGCAGTACACTCCCATTAAAGACTCTTATCAATCGTCGTGGCCTGGAGATAGCAGGACACTCTAATTAAAATCCCTCCACCCTTCATTAGCTGCACAAAGGGCCTTAAACAAATGCTCCGCTGTTAATAGCTTCTGAATCCCACTGGTGAACATTGAAATTGTTCACGTATGAGCACGCGAAGATGAGATGAGTATTTCGGTCTTGGTGTGAAGTGTTTATCAAAAGATGCTTGGTTCCATCTCACACTGCAACGCCCGCTTCTCATCAAAGTGACCCTGCAATCGTTTCATCACTGAATACAGAGGAATGCATTTTGGATGTTGGGAAAGCCTGTACAGCTTATTTACAAAACTGATTTTAGTATTTTGTTTTTTTTTTTGTTTTTGTTTTTTTGTATCCCTGGGCTCATTTCCTGATTTATGTATTGTGAAGCCAGTGACAGACAAGGCACCAGGCCTCTGTGTGCTGCCGGCTCTATGCCACTTTTCTTCTGTCTTACTCGCCATGCCAAGAAACGTTATGTAGCATCGGATGTTGATCACAGAAGCTGAATGCTCTCCATCCAATATTTTGCCCACACTCCAAGCTGCTCCAGAAAAGAGAGACAGCAATTAAATTGCTTTAAGTTTAAAGTGTGTTTGAAAAGCATTTGTCTTTGTGTCTAAATGTATTGTTGACCTCCTTTTTAAAGTTCTTCCTTTGTCCTCCCCTTCTCTCTGCCGCAGTGGGAGAAGCTACAGATGACGGCGAGCGAGAGAAGGAAGATCGTGTGTTCGGTCACCTTCCATGTCATCGCCATCACCTGCGTGGTATGGTCGCTCTACGTCCTCATCGACAGAACAGCGGATGAAATCAGACAAGGTCAGCACAGACTCGGACGCATACACAAACACACACAAAAGCATTGATGTAACGCCGTTGTCTGTGTTGGATGTAATGTTGTTAGATGTCGACCATTTATCCACAATCTTCCATCATTCATATACAGTATGTATGACAAATCTGCATAACGGTACAGCTGTGTGAGTATTGAGTGAAAATAGTGTGAAAGACTGGAATAAAGGTGGGCGTAATTCACTTGCAGAAGCTCAGTGGGCATCTAAATCATGAACAAATGTGTAGAAGAGTGTGCTGAGCCTTTGATTCTTTAAGATGATTTTTTGGCTGTATGGTTTTTTTTGGGGGGGGGAATTTCAGTTCAGTTCACTTTTGATCTGTACGTCCATAAAAGAGAAAGTAAATACATAAAAGAAAAGAGATTTAAAAAATAGATATATTTATGTCTATCATTCTAAGATCCAATTTGAGATTGAGACTTTCAGAGAGAGGTTATTACTGCAAAGTGAGGTGACCCTTACCTTTATGTGTGTGTGTGTGTCAGAAAATGACTTGGTACATAGTGTGAGGACCGGCATCACAGCAGTATAACAGCTTGGTGCATGCATGTTTGCGGCAAAGACGGCACAAATCTAAACACACAATGATATTAATATTTTATTTCTGTGAAGCAATTTAAAGGAATAATTTGACATTTCGGGTAATACTCTTATTTGCTTCATTGCCAAGAGTTAGATGACAGAATTGACACCACTCTCATGTCTTCATACTAAATATAAAGCCTATTTGTAGGGTTGCCACTGCACTCTGACCAACTGGTGCGTTATCCTAGATGCATGTATACATATAAAGAAGAGAGAGTCGCAAACATATCATTCAAAAAGTTTACTTGATCATTTGTCTGGAAATGCACAAAATGTTTTCGGCCATACAGCCTTCATCAGTGTGTAGATATGAAGCTACAGCTGGTTGGCAGATTTGGTCACCAATTGTTTTGTTTTGTAGTATTATGTGTATGTGCTAAACTTTGACCTGCTGCTGACCATACACTGTAAAAGCAAGTGGCCAGTAGGGTGTTAGTGGTCTTTTAAAGCGTTGTTTAAAAGCCCCTTTAGCGGCCCCTAGAGCCTAGGCTGCTCCTTACATCTATTGACCAAAGTAGTCAGCAGCACGGAGTTACGGACAGATAGGGCTGTGCTCTTAGCCTGACAAGCCAGACCCACATCAAGATGTTGGGTCTGGGAACTCACCATTGACAGGGCTCAATCCGAGGGGCGGGATAAACGGTTGTCTTTCAAACTCTCTGCATGCAATAGGAAAGTGCTACAACCAGGCAGAGCAACGAAGAAGGTGGCGGAGCTAGTTGATAGATTAAACTTTAGCCGTATCCGGTCAGCAAAACTCCGAACACATCTTCCTTTTTTAAGAATTACTTCAGTGCCGTTCTTTGTTCTTTTCTCAAAGAAAAGCTTAACTCCAAGTCTTCCAAAAGACCGCTGTTCACCAGCAGCAGCCATAAGCCCGCCCACCGACTCTATACACGATGTGATTGGCCACCTCCAAAGTTTGATTTTTCCAGCTCGCAAGCCAACGGAGAGTGGCTAGACTGACCCTAGTTGCAAATTAAATTTACTGCCGCTAGGGTGCGTCTAGATTTCTAGGCTACCGTGATCTCGCTATCGGGGCTGAAAATGGAGAAGGCTGCTTGAATGATGAGCTGTTGTTGCTGGCACTACGTCTGCTGCCACTCACTCCTCTCTGGCATGTTCAGTGCTTCTGAGACAGCGTACAGATGGAAGAGCAGGCTGTGTCTGTTAAACCCAACCTGATGATTCAGACTTGTTAGAGTCCCTGAGGGCTGTCAGGTCCAATCACCATGGTGATGCCAAGTAGCTGCTCACCAGTCCTGTTTGTCCTCTGCCACGGTTATGTTTTTCTCTCCATTTGCTCGCAAATATTGCAACAGAGTTAGATCTAATACGCCTTGAAATGTATTCCATTGTCTACTTTGATTTGTGAAGCAGATTGAATGTTTATGACTGCATGATGAATTTCATACAACTGTAATATTGGACTTTACTTTCAATTTCTGCGCTTTTCTATCAATCTGTTTGTGTGTCTTACATGATACTTACACTTTCTTTACTCATGCAGCCGGAAGAATCCCAGGTAAACATTTCAACTTTGACCTTTTTGACTTTCCAATTGCGTTTTCCCCGTCAGCTTTTCTGTCAGCTGTGTCCAGTTCTTTTCCAACCTCACTTTTCACCCCTTTCCTTCCCTTGTCTGCCTTGATTTCAGGATAAAAATGCTTCTTCAACCTTAAAGGCCGGTTATATTCACACCGCTTCACTGAATGTTCCAACGAAATAACGCAGACAGACAATGACCGAGCAACATGCTGTGATTTACTGTCTGTGTTGTACTTTGTGACTTTTGATTAAAACAAACCTTCAGACATTTTTACACAACAAACACGTTAATCTCTTCTCATAAAGTTGTTTAAGCATAGTAAGTATTACCATATCAATTATACTATGTCCACCTTGTGTGAATTGGTATTCTTCCCATTATATGAGGCATTTTTGTCTTTCATTCCTTATACCTACTTCTATTATCAACGTTAGGATTTAGTCATTCAATTGTGGACCTTCCTTGCCTTAATATCTCAAACTACCTGAAATATAATGGGCAACGTGAAAAGACTGAACAGTTGCAGGTCAGCTGTGTATTTTCAAAGTACTTCTATAGATCCTTTTTCTGCCTCTTAGTGCTGCAGCTCGTTACCAATATTTACACTTTCCATAATTGCACATCTTTTACTTGAAGCCCTATGTTTCAGGGGTTTTGCAATTTTCAGAAATGCTCCCACTGCCTCAGCGACCATAGACATGTTTTTGTACGGTTTAGCAAATTTACTACAAATCATCATTCTCTAAAGCCTGCTGTAGTGTTGTAGTTTTTTAGTGGTGGTGTTCCCGCTTTTCAAGCAATCATTTGTTTCTTATTGTTGCGGTATCGATAAAATCCTCTATCACGGTATGTGTAGTTTTATACACTACACATACACACAGTCACACTATCAATGTACTGTATGTAAGTAGTGCATTTTCTGGAAAATCAATCGAGAAACGTGTCTATCTAATTCAGTGAATTGAATATCTGAAAAATCTTTATCACATTGATGTAAAAGTATAAAGTAATGCAACTATTTCCCAACTGGTTTGCATTTTATTTTGCAGTATGTGTTTGACTGGTGCATGTGTTCTTTTTTGTCTGCTCTCTGTTCCTCAGGGATCCTGGAATGGCCTTTCTGGACCAAACTGGTGGTGGTGGCTATCGGCTTTACGGGTGGACTAGTGTTCATGTACGTTCAGTGCAAAGTCTACATCCATCTATGGAGGAGACTCAAGGCTTACAACCGGGTCATATACGTCCAGAACCGACCAGATACGTGTAAAAAGCTGGCGCTGGAGAAGCCGCCTCTCATGGAGCCGAATCTGGAGAGCAAGGAAGCTCTGGCACCCAACCAGTCGGACACAAACGCCTCCCAGTACACAGAGACAGAGGACTACAGTATGGAGGTGCTCCATGTCTGACCACTGAGTCCATGCCATTGGTTGTCCTACTTATCCTACACACACAAGCAGGCCCATAGCGAAGAGCAGCCGTCATGGAAATGCTCGGTGACCGAGGAACGACCACACACTCCCCTTCTTCTGATCTCAGACTGACCCACTGTCCTCCTCTGGTTGTCTTATATTTCCAAAGCTCCATCCACAGAGACTGACAGACCAGGACTATTTTCTTCTATCCACATTCCTCCTATCAGACCATATCCCTCCCTCCACCTGTACCCTCAATCCACACTCCGCCTGTCATATTTCCCAGGACCGGACTGTTTTTACTGACTTCTATAAATGGCTGAAGAGGCCTGGAGCATACCACTCTACAGAGAGATACCACTCCACCCAGACACACACACACACACACACACACACACACACACTCTTATGTACACATCTGGGAGAGCAGGACTGAGACAAATGGACTCACAAACAGCTCTGGATGTCGACATGTCTCTAATGCGTGGTTTCTTTGCTTGTGTTGTTTGTTAGATTTGTTTGTTTTTACCTTCTGTGAGTCGTCTTGGGCAAACCTGCCTTGGATCAGTATGTAGCGCCGCACATAGGATCTCTGGAACATTCCAGCTACTGCCATCTCTGTTGCTGTAATCTGTCAGCCCTGAGCTGGTCTGGATCCGACCAGGCCTTGATCTGGACATGCATCGAAGCACTTTTGTTTTTTAGTTCCCACAACAAATCCCCTCCCTTTCCTCTTGCTACGCTTACTGTGTAGTCTTACTGTATATGTTGTACATCGGGGAGAGCACATTCAAACTTTGAACTCCGGTTTTATTTGACTTTTCCTCAAACCACACAGACACATATATAATAACCCTCCCATGGATGACAAAAAAATGGAATCATGCTGAAAGAAACATTTGAGTGTTTTAGCTAAAATAGACAAAATGAGTTTTGAATATGACGTCAGGCTCAAAGCTCTAATGCAGATCATGGAAAATCCAGCCACATAACTTTCTCTACCCCAACAAGAACTTTCTGAAGGCTTTGAGAATGTAAACTTTTTTTTAAAATGATAAAAATGAATAAATATATATATAAAAAGAAAAGCAACATTTTTTACTGTTCACAGGAAATTGCGAGATAATTTCCATGTCTTGAGAACATTACAAGAGCCTTTGGGCATAAACAGCGGCGCTCATGTTTTTCTATCATGCGAATGACACAGTATTTACAGTGTGATATTCCATGTGCAGTTTTTAATATGTTGATTTGTTTGCTTAGTCACAGGATGTGCCCTGAGAAATCCACAGCTGCCTATTTTTAGTCTGTCCTCCCATTGCTCCCATCGTGCAGGCAGTACATTGATTGATCCCCTTCACGGATAGTTTTGATTTAGAAGCAGGCTGACTATGTGTATTTGATTTGGCTGCTCAAAACAGGCACATTTTTGCTCTGCAGGACCTGCACACAGTCCTTTACAGTCCATCCCTTCAGTTAGATTAACAGGCAAGCAGAAGTCTGTTTCAGCAAAAGTGTCTTCTTTCTTCTTGCCAGACTCTTATCACATGGTGTGTCTATTTTAGTGTTTAGTTTTTTTTCTCACATCTGTCCTTAGGTGGCTCAAATAAAACAAATTTCCTCGAACACCTTTTTTTTTATATCTAAAAGGAGTGAAGTACAGCACAGCTTAAATACTGTAACTGCATTATTTCATCATTCAGGATGATTTTTATTTTTTTTAACATTTTGGGTTGTCACATTTATTAACAATCAGTTTGATTTGCTATAAAAGCAATGCAATACATCCCGACATTTGCTGCCTGTGACAGTATGCATCATCTTTCACTGATGAGCTGACTGGAGCGCCGCCTGCTGGTGAGAAGCTGAAGGTGCAGTGTGAAGTAGGCAGCTGTTGATTTCTCAGAGCGATGTGTTTTTGGGCTTACAGTCATTGTAAGTGCTTTTGTGTATGTGGGAGCACAGTGATGCCAGGCTCATGTTGAGCCTCACAGCCATTCCAACAACACACACATTTTTAAAAAACTGTCTTTGATACCAGTATACGGTTTGTGAACAATGATGGTCCAACAACATATGTGACAGTTACTGCTCAGCAGCAGCAGCAATAAATGAAATCTGTGCTTTGTTTTTGCAACAGTTCATAGCGTACTTGTGTATATGCCCCACGGTGACTTGAGATCTGGAGTCTAATATAATTTTAATACATAATATGAGCCAAGGGAGTTGTGTGTCAAGTTGGATTAAGACCTAGTAACGAGAAGCTTCTCTGAAACTTTGATACCGGCGAGGCTCAGTGCAATTAGACAGATAAAAAGTGCAATTACCCTTTTGTTGATATTCTATTATATAGTTATGTAATGGTGTTTAATGTCCAGGGTGTCTTCTGGGTATAAAATGATTATTTCTTCATTTTGTGTTGTATTTATTTTTAAAAGAAAACAGTACAATTTGTTCATTTAAAAAAAAAGAAATCCTTTCATTAGTAGTTTATGCAACTTACACTTTTTTTCTCCCAGGCATAAATGCCAGAACATCACTTTCACTCTTTGTTTTGCACTTTAGATTAGACCTTGATTCCCAGAATTTAATGTGAACATCTGCTCCTCCATCTTGCTTTTTAAATTGCTTGATAAAATTTGTTTTAAATATGCAGAATATAGACATTTAACCGCAGTATAACATTTAAACATTTCATGTTTTTCACATAAACAACATGGGATATGTAGGCATGTAGTTTCTTTGAGATGGAAGATTAAAGATGTAGATTGTGCTGCTTTATTTTCTACTCATAGGAGCTGGCTCCTTTCATGAAGTCTGAGACGGAAGTGTTGAGGCCACTTTAGGACAACTTTACAAGCAGGCATGATCCTCTGTTCCTTCTTTTTTTTTCTTAGTGTCTAATCATGAACTAAATTCTTAATTTTATAATCCCATTATTGCAGCACATCGACTGAGAAGTAAAGTTACTTTCTCTGCCTCGCTGTCCCAGTATTTCAGTTCTGAGTGTAGATTTTTCTGTCTGTCTTTACCCTGCTACTTACATGTTATCATGTCTGGGAATAGTGTAACTTGCATAAAGCTACATTTGTTTACTACTGACTGGACTTGAACCTATATGACTGTTCCCCTGTCTTATATCATTCCACAAGTTTGTCTGTGAATTTACTTTGGAATAGTAACTGTAAAGAAATTGGTAAAAGTACTTACGTTTTTAAAAGAAATATTGATGTGTTTTCAGTTTAATTTGCCATTATCGAACAAAGTATGTAGACTTAAAAAGAACAACCAAATAAAAATTAAGTTACTTTTAACGCTTTGCGTCTTTTTCAATTAAAATAATGTGTTCTGAATTTAAATGGGAAGGTAATGGGACTTAGTGACACTGTGAGAAGATTACGGTTTCAGTAGTCTCAGATGTCAAGCAGTTTACCATATTCTGTTACAACCCAAAATCAGAAAAAGTTGGGACAGTATGGAAAACACAAATAAAAAAAGAAAGTGATTTATAAATGTACTTTGACTTGTATTTCATTGCAGACAATACAACAGTACATACTTTAATGTGTTCCTCATGATTTTTTTTTTCCTTTTTCAAATGAACAAAATTCCTATTTTGGTTCTTGCAACACATTTCAAAAAAAGTTGGAACAGTAAAGCATTTACCACTTTAATGTTGCCATTCCTTTTCACAACACTTAAAAGACATGTAGGGACTGAAGACACCAAGTGATGAAGCGTTTCAGGTGTAATTTTGTTCCATTCTTGCTGTAAACAAGTCTTAAGGTGGGCAACAGTACGGGGTCTTCGTTGTCACATTTTGCGCTTCAAAATCCGCCACACATTCTCTATTGGAGACAGGTCGGGACTGCAGGCAGGCCAGTCAAGTACCCATATCCTCTTCTTCCACAGCCAGGAAGATAATGTGTGCAGAATGTGGTTTTGCATTATCTTGTTGAAATATGCACTGACACAACCCCATACTTGTTGCTGGTAATAGTCTGGATGATCCTTTTCTTCTTTGGTCCGGAGCACACGGCGTCCATTTCTCCCAAAAAATACCTGAAATAGTGATTAATCTGACCACAGTACACGTTTCCACTGTGTGATGGTCCATCCCAGATGCCTCCGAGCCCAGAGAAGTCGACGGCGCTTCTGGACACTGTTAACATAGGGCTTCCTTTTGGCACAGTACAGTTTTAACTGGCATTTGTGGCTGTAACTACGTATTGTGGTACTTGACAAAGGTTTGCCAAAGTAGTCCTGAGCCCATGTGGTGATATCGCTTATAGATGAATAATGATTCTTGATGCAGTGGGGGCTCAGAGATCACGGTTGTTCAGCTTAGGCTTGCGCCCTTGTCCTTTACGCACTGAAATTCCTCCTCATTCCTTGAATCTTTTAATTATGTTATGCACTGTTGAAGGTGAAATAAGCAAATGTATTCCTATCTTTCTTTGAGGAACATTGGTTTTAAACATTTCAAAAATGCTCCTAAAGGACTAGACCTTTCTTGGATGCTGCTTTTGTACCAAATCATAATTACAATCACCTGTTGACATCACCTGTTTCAAATCACATCATTATTTAACCAATTTACCTGCTTACTGGCCCTAAATTGCTCCTGTCCCAACCTTTTTTGGAATGTGTTGCAGGTCTGAATGTATATTTACAAATGAAATTAAGTTGACCAGACAAAACATGAAATATTTTGTGTTCACATTGTCTGCAATGAAATACAAGTCAAAGTACATTTAGAAATCACTACTTTCTTTTTTTATTTGTGTTTTCCATACTGTCCCAACTTTATCTGATTTGGGGTTGTATATACTCCACTACTCTACTACTATACTATGAAAAAGGAGCACATAGAAATGACACTCTGCAGCTAGAAATGACATTTTTTAATTACAGACTCATTTTCATCCAATAAGTGACAACAAAAACAAAGATTTAGAAGCAAAGTTGAGGTTTGCAAATTGACTTTTTGGGCAGCAGATATATATTTGCATCTATAGAAATATCAAAATCACACACTCATGTGACAAACCATTTTTCTAACAGCTCAGTAATAGCATAACTTCAGGGTGCTATTTGCAAAATATCAAGTAGCGACACTGTTTGGGATTTTGTCTGGGGACATGTTGTAGTAAGGCAGCTTCTTTCCGTCGTTCCTCTTCTTGATGGAGCTGCTTATCTCTGTCAGCTGAATCCTGAACCTCTTCATGGCCTCCTTTACCGGCTTCTCTATGAAATGCTCATCAGGATACATGCCCAGGTACAGCTGCAGGGAGACAGGCCATTCAGCCAGGAGGCTTCTTGTGAAATTACAAATTTATAGTTTTGACCCATTCCTAAAACAACTGAGGTGTGTGTGTGTGTGTGTGTGTGTGTGTGTGTGTGTGTGTGTGTGTGTGTGTGTGTGTGTGTGTGTGTGTGTGTGTGTGTGTGTGTGTGTGTGTGTGTCACACACAGTGTGCCCTTTCCATACCTCGCCCTCCTGGTACTGGCTGAGGGCCCAGACGGCCCCCAGGTGCCAGCTGGAACGTCCACGATCAGGGAGGCTCTCGATGATCAAGTTCACATTTGCCAGGCCCTTCTTGTTGGGCGGGGGCTTTCTCATGGTTGATGGAGCGTTGGGGATCCAGGAATACCAGTCATACTACACAATGTACACAAAGATATACAGTAGGTGCATGCAGTACAGCATTTATCTGACAGCTATAATTACTAGTTACATTACAGGTTAAGAGTTTACATGAACAAAAAATGCAATGCCTCATTAAAGAAGAAACCAGTGGAATCCAACCATTTGTTTTTGTCAATCACTATGTCAGGAAATGAAACTACCTTACTGTATATAAAGTAGTTTAAACTAGCTACAGTGAAATGCTACTTATCTATGCATCAGTATTAGCAATCCGATTGTGTCAGATAATAATATACTGCATCAGTCCCAGGGACCATTTTTCTATTTTCCAAGTTCTGTTACTTTATATTTTGATTACAGATTATATTACATATTATATGAATGTCAGGTTCCTGCTAATCTATTACTTACCTGTCCAAAGTTGATTGCTGCATGCTGAGATGAACCAGTGAACACAATGGCAGTCAGATACTCTATCAGCTCCTTACGTGATTTCAGGGACTTTGGAAACTCTGTGCACGGATAGAATTGACAAAGTGAGCTTTTACTAAAAAGACCCTTGCAAAATGCAGGTAATAGAGAAATGCAGAAAGGTTATTACAACACTGAAGCAGTGACACCATCACACTCCTGTGGCTTCCTGTCCAAACTCTCCAACCATTCGTCTATGACACAACAGATTTGAATTTGTAACGCTGTCGTAACTGTCTTCTCCAAAAAACCCTACACTAAAAAATATTGAAGGTTGAGTGGGCTGCTTGTATCCTCGGGAAAAGAAGCTTTACATATTGGTTAGGTGCTGCATTTTGAACAGTAATATGTACCCACCACAGTGATCGAAGTCCTGCATACCGAAGCTGCATGCATCTTTAATGAAGGCCTGGATTTCTTCGTCTTCCTGCACTGTCTCATCGCTAGCGTAGTAAATATGCACCACATCAGACACAAAACTGCCAGACAGAAAACAGGACAACAGTCACATATAGAGGAAAACTTCTCTTTCTCATGAACTGGAAGCTCTGTTGTGCTGTTATGATGTATTGTCTCACATCCTGCATTCATTATGAATGTTTTCTATTTGATTGTGAGGCAAAGTAGACCCAAATTATCCAGTTTACAGTTAACTCTGCTACTTTCTTTTCACGTAACCCATAACCTGTACACACAATAATAGAAATATTCCCACACTATTTATACTTTGTTATGACTGTTTTCTCTCCCTCAGACACACAAACTATTCCTTAGTGGCGTCCATAAAAACTCTTAAAAAGAGTTGTTCCTCACCTCTTGGTAGCCTCCCACACCCTGTAGCCATCGTCTCTGTAGAAGTAGGTGGGCAGCTCCTCCTTGTTGTCCAAGCCGCGGGCCTGAATGATGTCCGGGAAGCACAGAGACCTGAAGGTCAGAGACTTCACGGCCTTCTGGATCAGCTGGATGTGACCACCTCCACCTGTTGCGTTAGCCTTGACGAGGATGGAGAAGATACAGCATCATCACGTCACTCATTATTCCTGCAGCTAATTATTGTGCTTTTGAGTGTCAATTTAAAGCAAAGCATCTAGATATAACTGACATAGTCATTTTCTGATTATAATTTAGTTAATGGAAGGGAATTGGCTTTTTCTTATCCAGCACATTATTTGCTTTTATCTTGCTTAAAACTAAAAAGCCCAAATAAAAAAAATAAAAAGCCCAAATTAACTGAAGGTTAAAAAAAAAGGAAAGTTGTAAAGTTTGTCCCTTAATTTTCTATTCACATACTCACCTTGTCAAAGATGCCACACTCGCAGATGAGCTGTTCTCTGGCCTTGGTGTTGATAGCGATGGTAAAACGAATGTGTGGGATAAGCAGCTAGAAGGAACATCAATCCATAAATCAATCAATCATTTAATCAATCAATCAATCAATCAAAAAATCAATCATTAGTCTGAGTTTTACCTTGTACACAGGGTGCACAGCAGAGAGCTGCCTGTACATGGCAATAGCAAACACCTCTGTCATCAGATGAGTCCTGAGCAGGTGTGTGATGTTCTGGTGGTACTGGAAGTCAGCTGACCGGACCCAGATTTTAGCCAGCAGCCAGTCGTACTGACCATCAGTGGGCAGAAAGATTGGATTGCCTTCACCTGGAGTCTGCCCAAGCTGGGAAAAGATGGAGGATGAGGGAGAAGCAGGTAGAAGAGGAGAAATGTTCCCCTCGTTGTGTAACACACACTTGCTGCTGCTCAACATCACCATACCTGTATGGCTATGGGCAGGATCTTGTTCTGAGGGGTCTTGTAGAGCAGACAGATCGGGGCTGCCAGGTACTGCAGCGTGCATGGGTCTGTGCTGTTAGCACTGATGCCGTCCAACACCTCGTAGTCCACTATGTACATGTTACCTGCCTGGAGACAGAACATTGATTCACGTACTTCAGTAGGAGAATTCAAGAGAGACATATAACTTATAAATAGATTCACAGAAACAGACACAACAATGTATACCTCTATCTCCTGCTCCAGAGTCAGCTCCCTCTCCAGGCTGACAGAAACCATCTCATTAGTGACGGGAAACTTGTCGGGAAGTTTGGTGCACTTTTGGATCATTACTGGGTTGCAACCGTTTAGAAATTGGTACCCAAACATGAAGTCCTCCTTCCAGTGTTGCATCACATACTCTGGATGATATAATATAATATAATATAATGTAATGTAATGTAATGTAATGTAATGTAATGTAATGTAATGTAATGTAATGTAATATAATATAATATAATATAATATAATATAATATAATATAATATATGAGGCTGACCTGAGATTGTGTTTTTGATTCTCACAAAGATCTTCTCAAAGTCAGCAAAGTCGCTCCAGGAGGACTGGAACATGTGCATGAACTGGTTCACAAACAGGTTCTCTATTCTGGAAATTCATGGTCATCATCATCATCATCATCATCATCATCATCATCATCATCATCATCATCATCATATTTGTCACCATATTCAAAGTGATCAAAGTATCTTAAATCTGATGCATTTTCGTGTAATATGTCAATTAAACACTGCAATTAAAATGTAATTTTGGAAAAGAGAACGTTGTGTTATACTGCATATGTAGTTACGATGACTTTTGCAGCAAGAAGCAGCCTTAAAAGCAATTTTTCTTCCATAATTTCTGTCCACAAATATGCAGCATTTCTGTCGACACCTTTGAAGCTCCCTTTGCCAAATTGCGTGACTCATTTTTCTCCATCTCACCTACTTCTCCAGACCACAAATCATTATCATACATCATTTTCAAAGCTTTGTCATTCGTTGCAATTTTTAGCAATACCACTACATGATGCAAACAGTCGCGTTGTGGATCAGTTTTGTGTTATTTTGTTTATGTGCATGCTATCAAGCCTGCATAAAAGCTCAATGCAAATGTTCCCTGGTGATAAACACACAATGACGCCTCTGTTTTTCCAGGAAATCCTGAGTACAGAAAATAGAAGCATGTTATCAGGCTGGATCTGATCATGAAAGCTTTGCATTGAAATACACCTCTGAGGTTATAGCTCCACTGACCGAGGGGCAGCAATTGTCCTTACAACTACTGTGAACCCGTTAAAGTTTTACTACAGCAGGCAGTTAGAGGGAGCACGTACGCCTTACTGTAGTTCAGTACAAAGTCCACTCCCTTTTCAGTGTCAAACTGAATGTCCCGGGGCAAATCCTTGTGCCTGTTGGCATCTATGCTCATGGGAAAGCCTGGCTGCCACTCCTTCCATCTATAAAGGAGAGCAGAGTTGTTAGTGAGCAGCCTCAGCCTCCTGTAAAACACAACACAAGCACAAACTGCATGTGTAAAGTGAACTAGCCTGTAGGTTTTTCTCCTCATCACCAGCTCTTTTTGTCTGTGCAGCTTGACCATGCTGGTCTTATCATCCTGAGGCAGATGTGCTGCAACAGACACAAGACGAAGGGGATGGCTTGTACTTTAAGACTTTGACTAATGACAAAGGAGACAGGCAGTCTGTTTTGCAAAAAAAATTAAAAAAATTAACTGATGTACCTCTTCCATCCCGCAGCACAACTTCTTTGTCATCCACCAGCCATCGGAAGCAGGGGAACTCCACGTAGTCTCCAGACGGAGTCTTGACTGTGATGTACCTGCAGTACCAGTCATCCTGCACCCAGTACTTATTCTTCTCAATCTTTACAAACACTATCTCACCCAGGTCCTCCTCAACCCTCACGTCATAGGAGTCCACCTGCAATTAAATCAGCGGCCAAATAAGATGGAAAAAACTGAATCAGGTGTATATTTAAGTGTAGTTAAAGTTTTGTGTCATCATCAGTAAGCGTTTTTGTCTAAAGGGGAAAAGGTGAAACACATTTCACATGTCACCACATGTGCTTTTTATCAAAATCGCAATATAGACTGGTGCAATGTCCAAACTGCAGGAGGAAGCACAATTTGTTAAAGGTAAAATATGTGTCCAAATACCATTCTGAACTAAGTAGTGTGGTACTGCAGAGATATCCCAGCCTATTTAATTACACAGATTTAATAAAAATGTTTTCGTTTGGTACAGATCCTCGCAAAATCACACAAAGATCATTTAAATTTGAATGAAAATAAGAAAGAAAAATACATTTCCTCCAATATCGTGAATTATATTGCAATTGCAATATCTGTCAAAATAATCGCAATTACATATTTTCCTCATATCATGCAGCCCTAAAACAAGTTTGAAATATTCAATGAAGAGAAAGTTGTAGGAAGCTAACATATATGTGTCTTTAATATTTTGTATCAGGTTGTAATGAAACATTATTTAGCTCAATAAAATGTCTTTTTCTCAAGTTAAATTTCAGGTTTGCATTGGACAACAGATAAAACTTGCATCTCAATTCCAATGGCAAATTCAGTTTTAATTTAAAACATTGTATAAAGAATGCTAAGTGGATGCTAAATTTTGTTTTGATACTGCACACGTGTGAAACTCAAGGTCCGCGGGCCAAACCTGGCCCCTCGCAAATTTTTATCCGGCCCACAAATACATTTAGATTCACAATAAATTACGGCCCACCTTGTTGTGTGCCAAACCAAAAGGATGGGAAACAGACTGTAATACAGATTTGCTGACTTTGAGACCCATATTTGCATATTCAAACCTGTGAAACAGGTGTGAGTCGGGTAGCCTTTTAAAAATGTAATAATAATAATTGTTTGCATGACTAAACTCTATGATGGCTAGGGAACATTCTTTAGAATTAGTTTTAAATATTTTAATATCAACTGATGGAAGCATTGATCTCAAGAATACATTTTAGAAACATTGTAGAAGGATCTCTACGTTGCTAATGTTGAATCACTGAACAGTGTACAGTATATTATAAAAGATAAAATGAAAAAAGCTGCTTATATTTTATTTTAAAATCTGCTTTATGTTAACCGCAGCAAATCTTTTAGAGTAGACTTCTTTTTTTCTGCTTATTTTTGTTCCATCAAGAATTAACTTGTTAAAAAAACAGAACTAGCATCTCTGTCGTAACTTCTTCCTCTTTTCCATCAACATGCAAACAATCTAACCCAGTGTTGTAGTTGTTGAAACCATTCTCACCATTCATCAGAAATTTAAAATACATGTATTTGTCACAGTCTTCCTCAAAGCTCTGTAGCAGTGTAACATCACTTACCGCCCCCCTCTCAAAGTCATTGTACAGAGCTTTGTCCAGCAGCGTTCTCTCGCTGCATCCCTCCGTGCCCACCAGTGTGATGTAGATATAATCATCCGTCCCTGCGAACCACTGGCTCCCTGTGGAAACAGTCACTGTGTAAGTAGGCATGGCGGTCCCACAGGTCCAAATGCCCTCTATAGATTTTAGCAAAGGCAAGTTTCCCCTTCTTGTTCAAAACTATTCCTTTCACTGATGTCTACTTCTCCCCATTCCCCTTGCACAAACAATAACGCAATGTATAATCAGGCAGAAGAGGGAGGTGCAAGACACGGCTCTCCACCCACTATAAATGAGGTCAGAACATAATACAACTGTCCTTCCTAGATGTGTTATCGGTGTACAGACATGAATGTGGGTTCAGGTAAAGGTGTCCAGGAAGATGATATCAAATTCATTGTCTTTGTCTGCAAACAGGAGGGTGGTTAATAAAAGGATAATGGAATAAATTCCTGTATTACAGGCCTCAACAGAGAATGTTTTATTTGACTGATGTGGAAATGGAACATTTGAACATACCCATCTTTTACACATCACATTTACCAGTCAAATCAGTACGTGACACTGGACAACAACACAGTGTATTCTAGTTTCAGTAAAATAAATGCAAATGCATCTGTGGTTTTACAGCTGAAACTGTAACATTAACAGGGTCTGTGCGAGTTAAACTCAAAGTGAGAACTGGAAGTTACTTGTTCCTACTTCACAAGTTTGATAAAAAAAAAAAAATACATTCATATGTTCACACTTACAGACAAAATAAAGACAGAAGCATTGGTACAGTTTTAAGAAGGCGACATGTAATTCGGACACTGCTTATGAAAAGCAGGCAGGCGAACATGTACATGTACAAATTGAGAAAATAACACTGACAAAAAAAAAGGCATTTTCATTGTTCAATCATTCTCAAAACTATGCATCTTAAAGTAGTAGTACAGTGTACTTTTATAGACATTTACATATATAAATATCTTCCTTCTACAGTACATAATCAGGTGTTGCAGTGAGCAGCAGGAACAGAGCTGATCTGCTCTTGAAGGATTGATAGGAGACTGTAAAACAAAAAAACAGCAATAACTCGTGTGTTCAAACCCAGCATGGAAATAAAAACAAGCGTAAATGAAAGCACAGCAGTATTGTAGATGAATAAGTGGCACCATGAAAAGCAGAAATGTTACTGAATACTATATTTTGTTCCCCACTTATCACCAGTGAGAGTGTGTGTGATTAAGCTCTTGCGCACAGCAGGGCGGTGCACTTACAGATACTGCAGCTCATTCATTGTTAGATGCATTTGAATCAAGAGTTACATAGAGGTCTCTTATTCATCTCGCTTGTGATTTGGGAGAATTATATGTTCAGACTTTTGTTCAACGACACCTTTGCGCACACACACAATATTCTAGTATTAGTATAATATACTAGCAGTAGTTCCCAACCTCACACAAAAACGAATCTCAGCGATCACAATATTAACAGAGCAACTTAGCACTCCGTTTTAGTTTAAACACGCTTCCCTTTACAAATTAAAAAAAATGTGCATTTGAACCACACACGCTACCACCCCTGCCTCCGCTGTAGCCTGCAGCCGCTCCGCCCCACTGCTCTGACAGATCTTTCATTACTCCATACGGTCCACACTACTGACAGTTTACTGCTGTATCTATACAGCGAGTCGGAGGGTGGGGTGGGTGTGGGGGGTGAAAGTGACGTCACCTCATAATCCGGGGATGGGGAATACCAGGAAATGTAAAAAAATGTCACAGATTTTGGTAGGGTCAAGAGGACTGTCTCTGAGACAATTTTGTGTTTGGACTTTCCTTAAATATTTGCTTTTTTGTGAAATATTAATAAAGTTTTACCTCTTCAGTCCTCCCGCAATTACTCAAATGAAACATCTGAAATGTTGGTGTATATATGTTAACTGTGATGAGCAGAGATGGGAGTAAGTCACACGTGGGCAAGTCACAATCAAGTCTCAAGTCTTAACCTTCAAGTTTCAAGCAAGTCTAAATCATTTTGTGTGACAATCAAGCAAGTCAAGTCATAGCTTTGGTTAAGCAAGTCAAGTCAAGTCATAGCTTTGGTTAAGCAAGTCAAGTCAAGTCATAGCTTGGGTCAAGCAAGTCACAAAGGTTTCCATTCAATGCAATAAGCCTGATTTGGTGTGAATGCAGCCTTTCATTAAAAGGCCAGTGGGACATTTTTCTATTCAGTTATTAATGTTCAGCCTACCTGCAGGAGCTCTGGTGGGTAGTCAAACATTGTAGCTGAACTGGGTTAAAGACGCTGCATATATTACTATTATATACTCACTATCTGACAACTTGCTTTTGTTAGGCGAAACGGGGAAAAGAAACATTAAAATCCTTGACTGACTTGTGTTTAATAAGACATGTATGAAATTAATGTTGTGGCCAGCTCTGACAGTAAACAATACAATTTAAATTCAATGCTGCCACCCAGTGGCAATAGGTCGCTAAATCAATGCTTAAATGAAGAAAAAGTTACAGTGATGAAGTGCAAATTTCTCCTGCGTCCCTTCACCTCCCTCCAGACATGTCAGATCTAAATCCTGACATGCTGACATCTTAAACTCTAAATATCTTTCTGATCACAGCTGAGCAAAGATGCACATAATTCAATATAATCAAAGCTACAGGCTAAAACAAAAAAATGAGTGCACATTAACCAACATAAAACTGAAAATGCATACAGTAACTGCACTATTCAAAGATTGGCAATACAATGTTAATGTCTTAAACTGAAATTATGTGCCACCCCGGTCACTGGATCTTTTTTTTTTTTAATTTGTTTTATTAAATTGATTTTAGATTTGTGTCGAGAACAAAGGCAAAGACACACAAACAGCAACTTTGCCTAAAGTTACTGCACCCCAAACCTGCACTTATAGATCATCAGATTATTTTAAAACTCCATTTTAAAACTGTGTAGCTGTAGAATTGAAGTGCTTAGGGGTGATATACTATTCAAATAAATGCATAGCACTGAGTTGTACCGAGTTGACTTTGTAAAGAAACTGATTAGAAAAAAAAAAGCTAATGTGATCATTTTAAGCTGGTGTCCATGTTAATATCACGTTGGGTCATGAGATAGACAGAAAAAGAGAGCATGAGGGCATCTGTGTGAAGTAGGGGGGCTTCTACACAATCAGAGGGTTGTTGTGGCGTTGCCAATAACATCGTTAAAGAACATATCATTGCCCCGAGCCATCCAACCAACCGAGCCGCTGACCTGCTGTATCCATGGAGACACTGATGAGGGAGTTGCTCAAATTCAAGCCACATGTCGTGTATTTGAGTAATCTCTCAAAATCTCTCTTGTCTTAACAACTCACAAAAGCAGGAAGAAGTAATGAAATAGGACAGACGAGGAATGCCTTATTTTTTGATATCCAGTTTCCTTTTTCCACGTTAACTGACTTCTCTGTTGCCTTCAGTGAACTCAAGGAAAAGGAGATTCCCACATTGAAGAGTTTAAGACGTAGCGAGTGAGCCTCAGATCACTCTATGATGGAAGTGTTGAGGTCGATCCCTTAATGACTCGGAAAGAATGAAAACAGCGGCTAGTTGAGGTGGAGGGTCTGCTTCATGAACTCATAGGTGGTAAAGGCCACGGCCTGGGAGGGGATACAGCGGATGTAGTTGAGAGAAAGGCCTCGGTATAATCCCTTCTTGACCCCGTACTCATTATAAACGTACGTCAGGGTCTTGCTCAGTGATCTGTTAAGGTGCAAGACAAGAAATCATACACTTTTTAGAATGACAGAAAAAAACAGACAGAAATCCACTGTTTGTGTGGTCATGATACAGTATGCGTCCTGAGGTTTTGTTTATTAGCTCCCCTAAAGCTAATTCCTAACTATGTTGAGCTGACAATTAAGTATTAAACCTTGCATGTGACAACAATGTACAGTTTTATTATTGACTTTACAGGCATGATTAATCAATTTGTTTGTTCTTGCCTGTGCTATGGGGAAACTAAACCCTGGTGGTGAACAGCAGCCATATAAACACAAAACAAACCTTGGGTAGGAGACAAATGACCTTCTTGGGCACTGATGTATTTACTGGACCTTATGAATGTGTTCTTCTTAAATATCAAGGATAAACACATAATGCAAGAACAATGAGCAGTGTTTGGACTGGCATTGTGTAAACGTGTACAGGTATGAACGGTATGTTGCTGTAGTTTTACAGCTCAGTAGCTATTGTGCTCCTTGAAGTTTTAGGCTTTAATGTTTCGTCTAATGTAAACAGCCCACCGACCTCTGGAATTTTCTCTCCAGTTGTGAGCATGCACGTCCTCATCAAACTCTGCTTATAAAGACAAATGTGGAATCAGTCTATTTTAAGAGGACACTCCTCAATTTATGTCCCAAACACTTGAATTCAAACACTGATTTTTGTTTTTTTAAAACATGGACACCTTGCCACAGAGAAGAAGAGAGAAACAGGGATCAAACACTATGTATTAAGGACCCCACATTACAGAGAGTGCAGAACAACATGCCTGAGGAAACTCCCCCCAAATAGACACACTCACTAACAACTTCTTCAGTACCAATTAATCCTGTAGCTTAATTTTGATTTTGAAATGATGACGTTCATCAGCAGTGTAGTTATGTACAATTATGTCTCCTTCATTTCTCCTTTAAATGGTCACCCATACATTTCACTGCAAAACTCCCAAATCAAATCAGACCACCCGAGAACACAATACTGGAGCACCTATATGTTTCTTTGGGGTTTTTTCACAACAAAATTCTTAAATGAGACTAGGAATCCAGGAGAAAAATATTTTTCTCACCATGAAGTACACTGTGCACACTGACATGTATACTGCACAGCAGTACATCATAGTATAACAGAATATAGAGATTAGGAACATTGGTGATACTTACACACATTTCTCAGAGTCAGGAAGCACAGCTCCTAACTGCATTCTTCTCCTAGCAACATCCAACGGGTACCTAGTGATAATAAACACAAGTGTGACACAATCATCAATAAATCACTGTAATCAACAGCAAACTCCAGTCAGAGTCAGCTCAAGGCTTGTTGGCTGCCTGCCCTCCAGCACTTACGATATTGACTGAGCGATGGCACCAGCAACCCCCCCACAGAGCAGGTTTGCATGGGTTTTCAGAATGAGGACATCAGGGTTGTTTGAGGAGGGGCGTGCCAGCAGCTCTGGGAAATGCTTCAAGCCAAGGCTCTTCAAGGTGCCAAAGGTGTAGAATGAGAAACCTGAAGGACAGAAGCGGGAGACAAAGAGTCAAGCTAACACAACTCAAAGAACAGTGGTTACATATGTGAAGGAGGACATATTATGTTGTTCTGCTCAATGATCGTGGAGCACAATCAAACAATGCAAAATAATCGGAATAATCACCTGCATAAGGGGCCATTCCAATAAGTGTTGGTGTCAGTCCCCTATAGAAGCCCAAGATGCCCCCCTCCTTTGCAAAAAAAGAGAAACAGGTCTGTAGTAAGAGGTAGATACTGTATTCATTATTAACAACCTTGAAAAAAAAAAAGGGATAACATGTTTGTGAAGACTGTGTTGTTTGTTTAAGAAGTTGAACCCTAGCACACTACCTTAAGGTAGATAGTGTGGAAGGCATTGGCAATTCCAGTGTATCGATGCTCTCCTGTCACCTGGAAGGCCAGTCTGGCTCGGATCACATCCAGAGGGTAGGTGCATATCACCGCAGTCATCCCTGAAAACACACAACATAAGAACACATGTTGTGAAAACACACAGTTTAGTGGCCGGGTTGGCTCAGTTGGTAGAGCAGGCGCACATATATTTAGAGGTTTATGCCTCGGCGCAGATGTCCAGGGTTCGAATCTGACCTGTGACGATTTCCTGCATGTCTTCCCCCTCTCTCACCTAAGCTGTCCTGTCAATTAAAAGCGGAAAATCCCAAAAAATAATCTAAAAAAAAAAAAAAAAAAACAGTTTATGACTATAGTTATTCTTCAAACTCAATCTTTTTATACTGATGATGGCAGACGGAAGATTTAATAACACACAATAACAAGGTTTTTTTTCTTCTTTTTGTCTGGTACACAATAACAAGGCATGACGCCTACTTGCATCGTGTTGATGTCACATTACGAGAAAGTTCATCCTGAGGTGACAAATTTAAACATAGTCTATGATTCAAGAGGACGTGATATTAAGCTGGCACAGACTGAAAAGGAAAGTGGGAAAGATATATTACCTGCCATTGATCCGGCCACAAGGCGGTGAATGTGTCCAGAGATCCCAATCTTTTTACTTAGCAGCTGTAAAGGGAGGAAACAAAAGTCAACCAATAAAAACAATGCACTGAAATTTTACTGTTTTACTTCAATTTTTTCTTTTTCTAACTACTCTTCAAATTTGGCAAATTTTCCACCCGGGGACAAATAAAAACATTTTTTATTGAATTGTAGCAAAATGCAGCAAAAAGCACATGCAGTAACAACACAAAAGCTGTTCCCTAGAAAACTGCTATTGTTCGTTTTACTACTTATTATAACATTGCTCTTTGAAAGAATTATTCCACAGTAAAGTACATACTGTAACTGTACCTTTTTATATTTGTCAAAGGACATAAACTGGATGGCTCCATAAGGAAATATCCTGACCATCATTGCCCCATTACCCTTGTACAAGCCAAGGAAACCTTCTTTCTTTGGCACAGCCTTGAGAGTGGACCACACTCCTGCAAAGATAGATCAGAGTTTCCCTCGTGTGGCACAGATGTGTAAAAATAAACACTTATAATTGGCTTTCCATGTGTTGTTTTTACCTAGATGTTTGTAATGGGGGTTCTGGGCTTGAAGAAGAATCTTGATTCTGTCCAGAGGAGCGATGGTAGTCTTGGCGCAGCATCCTGCAACACCTAAACAAAAACAGAAAAACACGGCATCAATGCATTTATTATTAAATATGCAACTTTTCATGTGACTATAGTATAATGGTTGGTAATGTTTTTTTTTGTTGTTTGTTTTTTTATCTTGAGTGAATCTGGCAATTAAACAGGCCATCACTGGGTTGGTCATCATACAAAAGTAGCTGTAGAAAAGTCAGAGAAAAGGGAACAAGTGAAACAGTCAACTACTCATACATTTCATAATAAAATAAAGGAAGAATCACAAACAATGACTTACTTATATTTACTTATAATTGTATTAACACTGTAACTTAAAATACCAGTACAATATAGGAAATAAATACTGTACAAACAAAAAAAATGTCTATCACGTGTAGGCAAACGTAAAGCAGGGTGCTAAAGGTAGCACAGCAGGCTTTAAGGACAATGGTATAGGGATAAGTATGTGAATAATGACTCATTTAGTAATCATTATTTCTTTAAGGATCAATTCATGTTTGCCAAGCTCCACAGGGAGTAACAGCAGAGACATGGTTTCTCCAAAGCTGCTGTTAAGGTTTTGTTGAAGCAACAACTTATTTAAACATGCACAGACATAAGTTTATAGGTCACAAAAGAAAGAAGGAGAGTAAAGCAAATAAGAAAGTGTTTCTTTGGTAAAGGGATGCAGTCTTGCAAACACACAAAGGCCTGAAACTGTGTCCCCTTGTGTGAATCATCACAGACCTGAAACCAATGGTATAAACTGATGTGTCAGATCCTACCTCCAGCCACAAAGGAGCGAAGAAAGTAGTAGTCCCTCTTGACAGGGGTGCTGCTTATGGCAGGAGATGTGGAGACCGCAGCCTCCGATGTCATCCTTCCTGATCAAGAATCTGCCACATCCATGACTGTAATTTGGAGAAAATACTGTAAATGCACATGTTATGAGTATGTATCATCATCCTGGCAAATACCTATATGGGCAAACCATCAACCTTCTGTCAATTGTAAGTTTTTTTTAATGATGTAAGGCTGGTGTAAGGTTGCAAGTCATGCTTTGCAATGGGACATGGGACTGTTAGGGTTAAGAGCCACAACCAGTGGCATATTTAGCTAAAAGACAAGGACACCCCTGGTTCATACTCACAAGATACTCAAAACTGTGAGAGGCAAAGAAACAGCAAAGTAGAGGGTCGGTCCAATGAAATATCTTTAAAAAATCTCTTTCTCTCGTAATCGTGGCTGTTGTCCGTTACTATGGACACCTGGTGGTGCCGCACCGAGAAGCTTGTCGTTAACTGTTCCAGTAAAAATACGGACAAAATATTGAAGTAATGAAAGAAGCTGAGGAGCTGTCAAGATTCACATAACCGCATCCATGTCCTTCGCCCGCTGACAAGACTGCTCGAAAACAGTCGCATGTTGATGTCGCAGGATGACGTTGCCAGAGCGGCAAAACGTCATCCAGGGGTGGCTCTCAACACCAACGCCTCTTGAGAACTAATACATCCATGCTTGAGAAGGGTCCAGCGCCTCTTAGGGAAAACAATCCGGTCACAGCTTTACAGAGGAAGTTGAACATAATCTGCAACCTGTTTTAAATTAATAACGCTATGCCGAAGAGTTGCTGTGTAACGTTAGCTAGTTGGTTGGTTGGTTGCACAAGCAATACATCCATAAACCCTGATTCCCCTGATTTGTTCCCCTCCCATGTCCTAAAAAAGAGCCTGCTAGATGGTATTTGGCTCAGGGGAAAGAATCGCGCTTTCAAATCAGGAGAGAAACATGAAAATGCAGAAAAGCTGTTGTGTAGCGGGTTAATCGAGACTTTCGCTACGCTAGCTAGCTAGCTAAATAACTGGTGGTGACAGTTACAGGATAGCTAGCTAGCTAACGTTAGCGACAGCAGGGTCAGACTGTCAACATCTCTATAGTATCTCTCTATATCAAACTGTTGGCCTTTAAATAAGATGTTGATTATGTACAGATAATACAATAATACTGGTCAGACGAATTTTAATTTAATAACGTAAAAAAGTTGATAAAAATATATATATATACACACACACACAATACTCTGCATAATCAATTTAAATTCTGTCCTAGCGTGCTAAAATTAACGTACAATAAATTATGTATTATTATCCTTACAAACTGGCGTTGCTTTGGTAATCCGTTCCAATCATTTTTAGCACACCCTTGCGTCCACTTGCTACTTGAAACCACACAGTGCTGGCAACACTGGACCAAACGACAGTAGCCAACTCCGTTCCAGGTTTTCTTTTCTACGCTTCCCTCCACTGCCGACGACGAGTTTTTGGCCAGCGGATCGGAGTTGCGTCTGGTGGAGGGAGAGTGAGCGGGGCTACCCTGAATGGACTGACATAAGAGGGATATATTTTAACGGGTGTCGTGCTCCGGTAAAACTACACGGTACAAGTTGAAAACCAACTATTCCGCTCGATGTATGTTCATGTTGGTGCTTTTATCATGTACATGTGTCATCGTCGAGAGAGGATTGAACTTGCCAGCAGTCTATATTTGCCGAGGAGGGAAACCAATACAAGGTCTTGCTGTCTCCCTGGAGCGGAGTATTATTAGCAGTTCAGGCAGTGCAACTGTCGCTCTCTGGTATGTAAAGCATTTCAGCCGTAAACGTGTAAATAAAACTTCACGGACAACAAAACAACCTATATCTACACGGCACTTTATTTTACAGCGGTCAAGTGCAAAAATAATAATAAACCGAGACCCTGAAGGCGTTTTTACACGGTAATAACCCCTTCTTCCGCCAGTCAGAAAAACGAAAACAGGATCCGACCTCCGGCTATAGAGCCCACTCCTCAACGTGCCTGCCCTTTAAACTGTTTAAGCCCTGTTAGCCATTCCTAAAGCAATAGGCTACTATTTGTATTCATATATTTATTCTATCGAAATATTGTATTATGTATAAGTGCATTGGATTCTCTTTATTGACGTCAACCTTACAGCATTTGCTCGTCAGAGTAGATATTTCAGGCGGGGCAAAAGTGTCATTTCCAGCGAAGTAAAGAATAACAAGATGTGTATAGATTTAGCTTTTGTACATTATGTCAGTAATCGAATTGTACCTGGTGTTTGTACTGCGCTAACAGTTTTTATTTATTACACTGAAAATGCATTTAAAGGTGAGACTATTTGTATTTTGATTTTCTTTTCCTGTCTTTATAGGCCATGCACCGCAATTACACTATAAATAGATCAGAATATAATAGATAAGAATAACACGCAGAAGAGGAAGGTTTTAAAAAGAAGAAAACAAATTGTGTGCTGAACAAAAGATAAACATTCAACTGGCTCCCATGCTGTCTGCCAGAAATCCTCCTCTCCACACCCTCAGCCATGCCTGCTACTACCAAACCCACCAGGAGACAGACACCTGCTCAGAGAAAAAATGGCCAGAAAGTGATTAGCACCAAAAGGCAAACTTGTAACTCAAATAAACCCAGAGGAAGAGCCACAGAGAGGCCCCAGAAAACACCTGCAGAACCCAAAAGGTCAACAGCCAGAGCCAAGGCACAGTCAGGCCGAAGCCCCCGTGGAAGAGGGGTTAGCAAGCCTGCTAGTCAGGGCCCTGGGAGGTCCTCTGGCAGAGTTAACTATGCCCTAAATGTAACAGGATCTACAAGGCTTAGACGGCCAAGCAATCCGCTTGACCACTGTGGCGAGTTACAAGACCCCCTAGGGCGAAGGAAGTCCCAGCGGGGCACACAGATGTCTGTTACTCCTTGCCAGCTTCCTAAACCTTGCAGAGGGGGGAGAAACAGCAGGAGGGGCGCAGGGAGACAAGCAGCATCACAGCAAGGAAACACAAGGAACCAGCACTCAGGCACCAGCGTCAACGATTTAACTCCTGACGATGACGAAAATGAGAATCTGGAGACCTGTGCTGTTGAAGAAACACTTCCAGTTTCTCTAAAAACTGATTTTGAAGTTCCTGCGAGTATCATAGATCAGGATTTAGGAGTCAACAATGCTAAAGAGGGTAGCCCTCTTAAAGCAGATTCGCCACCGTGTAACGATATGCTGGAAGACTGTGTGCAGTGCAGCTGTGACAGTACGATAACCCAACAAGACAAAAAGACTGTTAGTCATAATAGTGAAGGTGACCTGGGGTGTGTGATTAGGGTGTGTGATGATGTTGATGGACAGCTAAAATTTGGCAGTGACAGAAGTAAAGATAGCCCCTCTGTGCTAACGAGTAGTGGCTCACCAGGGGTGCAGGGCAGCAGCGAGGGAAATGACAGTTCATCTATCCTCGGAAATAAGCTTGATCGTCTTGTCAGCGATAGTAAGCAAGATGATGTGTGTACTGTATATCAAGAGGAAGGTAACATGTCAGACTTGAAAGAGAATAGGACAGATGAAAGAGTGATAGTTGTCAACGAGAGAAAAGAGAAGATACATCATGAGAGAGGAGAGAGTTTAGAGGCAGAGAAAGCCGTTGAGAGACAAAATGAGACTGTGGAAGTGATGGAGGAGATTGTTCAGAGGCTGGGTAATTGTGAGGGAGAAGAGGGAGGAAATAAAGAAAAGGAGAAGGATGTTTCCATCAATCCTGCTGACTCCCACCCCAGCACTCCAGCCTCTCAACATCCAGATCCACCTCACTCTAACTATGGACTGACTGCACAGTCAGAATCACCTGTAAGTGTGCTATCAGTCTCCAACGCAGCTACCTCAAATCCCACCAAAGCCCCCTCCACCTCAGAGGCACTTGAGCCAGAGGTTCTGAGTCAGGGTAAGACAGACATGCAACCTACCATTCATGGTGCTAAACCTCCATTCACAGCTGTCGCTGAAACTGCCCTGAGGGTGCAGACTGTTCTAGTAAAACGAAATATGCCAGTTATTATACATAGTGACTCCTTCAAACCCAGGAGCTTGAGGGATTCAAGCCAGGGGGAACCACACCAACTGCAAAGCCTAGCGATCCCCTCTCCTCAGGGAGAGAAACATGCTTGCACACTAGCAGAGACGAAGACCAAAGATAGTGAATCCAATCAAGAGCCATTGGAGCACCACAGCCAGAAAGCGACATCTTCGCTGTCGTTGTCACTCGTTCCTCAGTTGAGCACAGATTCCCTTACAGCTGAATGTGAACCAAACGTTAGTAAGGACAGCGTTGTGGTAGCAGTGCCAGAGCCAGGCACAGTGCCAAAGATCTCGACTCCTTCTCTGGACGGTAGCTTCACCTTCTCCTGCAGCTCAGAAAGCACACGCTCCTCTTTTTCTTTTGACACTGAATCCGAGGCAGGGTATGGAGAGTCCAGCCCTTCTATTCTACCTGGATCCTGTGGGCCAGAGGGGACGTGCTCACCCTCCTGGAAACCACAGAAGAAGGAGAGGAAGAAGCGGAGCAGGTGTGGGACATGTGAGCCATGCCTGAGGAAGATCAGCTGTGGCCAGTGCAGTTGCTGCCTCAACCGCAGGACTGGGCACCAGATCTGTAAGATGAGGAAGTGCGTAGAACTGAGGAGGAGAAGACCTTCATCTCTGCTCACTCTCTCTGCTGCACAGGTGAGTCTTATTATTACACTGCACATATGCATTTAATTACATTTAATAGGAACACATTGCAGTCTTTTTTTTATTGCAGTCAGGTCTTCAGTTCATTCTCACAACGAGGTCAATTTAGACAAAGAGTTTTGGGTGGGAATTTACTGGAGTTCTTTATGCGATCTACAAACAGCTGATCTGAAGCAACTGAAAAAAGGTTATTGTCTGACAGCATAGCTTTTGATCTCTGAGGTTTCCCACCGCCCACTGGTAGCAGCAATGATTGAGCATTGAATTAGCCAAATAGAAGGTTTCACTTTCACATTGTGTTTTGCATTTGTCTCGGTCCGTTTCAACAGATGCTGTCCACGCTACTTCATGGCGTCTTCCCGTTAAATGTTGGGAAATGTGTGATAAAAGAGGAAGTGCTGTGTGTGTTTGTGTGTGTGTGTGTGTGTGTGTGTGTGTGTGTGTGTGTGTGTGTGTGTGTGTGTGTGTGTGTGTGTGTGTGTGTGTGTGCGCCTGTTTAGAGAATAGAGATCAGGTGTGAATGCACAACTTCAGTTGATGATGTATTGTGTTAGTGGGGAAGGCCCTGTCACATGACTAGCAGCATCTCAGCACGTGCTTCGAAAATGTGTGTGTGTGTGTGTGTGTGTGTGTGTGTGTGTGTGTGTGTGTGTGTGTGTGTGTGTGTGTGTGTGTGTGTGTGTGTGTGTGTGTGTGTGTGTGCGTGCGTGTGTGTGCGTGCCATCCACGGTGCAAACAAGAGAATAAGCTATTTTATGAGTTGCACATGGTGACTGCGTGTATGTGCATGCTTATGTGTGTGAATGGGTATGGGTAGTAATTAAGGCCAATTTGAGCCGGATGTTTTTGCACAGTGGCACTAAATGGCATTGTGAATGCATTTTTAGAACCCATTAAGACAATGAACACCCAGGACACTAGTTAAGAGAGTCAATTTTAAAACTAAAGCTATAATCGATGACGAAGCTGTTCAGCCCGAAACTTAAATGTTTTTAGCTGTTTTCAGCAAACAGGCTTTAAAAAAAACATTATACTTACCTGCCCAGCAATAAGTGGCAGACAGATAAATTTAGCAAGTAGCCTACTGACCCATATATTTTCTCAGGACTCAGTTGAGACCAAAACAGAGCTAAAAGGCTATTGAATGTTGGACTTTAATTCGGCAGGTGCCCAGAAACACAACTCCAATGAAGTTATAATGTTGCTCTGTGCTGCAGGTGGAAGGAGAAGGCAACTGTTTGCTAATACTTTAGCAATACCAATATTTTGTCAGGGCTGTGTGGTTGTCAGCTTGTTTCGGAGTTATTCTACCACCTAGTGGCCAAAAATGATTAATGCAGGGTTCTATGTTTAATTGTTTGTGCATGAAACGTTATAAAGTAGTAGTAAAATTATTTAGACGAGGTGTTAAAAAGCGTTTCTGATTATGGTGCTTTATCTATAACATGCTTATGTAGGGACAGACGGCTAATAGACATTTTCTCAATCATTTTGGTTGGTGGAAATAAGAGTTCCTCATAGCAGTTAGCCAACTGCCAGAGCTACATAACAGTACATAGTTCAGTGGTGTCCATGTGGCTGGGGGAGGGCTCTGTGTGAACAACTGTGAGTGAGGGTCCATGTGGCTGTGCAATCTTGTGTCTGCAAGTGTGCGTGCATACACTGGCCGAGTCCTCAGAGTCGTAGCAGTGGCAGTAGCAGATTAGGGCTGATTATATAACACCTGCAGTATTAGTGGTGACGACCTTTAGCACTATTTCTGTGTAAGTGTAACAGGTATACCCTGAAATGTGGGTCAGTGTGTGTAGATTAAATACACATTTACAGTATATGTGGTTGTTGTGACTTTTGTCATTACATAGAATACGTATTTGCGTGGTCCGTGCATGCTGCTGGACAGCAGACAGAGTGACGCTGAAGATAAGGTGACATCACATTGCCATACACATATTTATAGCAATGCCTGTGTTTGTGGTTTGGGAACAGGTTTTTGTTTGATTATATGCAACTGCAGGTTTGGAGCCTGCATCAGGTGCTTCAAGCTTGCACTTTCAGGACAGCTATCATCATGATGAACTGTGCTGTAGGTCATATTCCGAAATCCATCCTTTACTTAATTCTAGATGCAGAACAGGGTGAGCAACTTTACCTTGTGTCTTGTATTTAAATGTATAACTCAAGAAACCGCACTGTGAGTGTATGAGGGTTTACTTCATGTGTACTTACTTGCTGGCCAGTCTTGTTGATCAAGCTCACACACCCTTCCAACGAATAATTTCCACCCCACGAGATTGTGAAAAAAGGGGCAGAGGCCAAAGAAGAGTTCATGTAGTGGCATGTGGATTCTGTTCATGGTTTTAGTGAGCTACTATGATTGGTGTGGCTGTGATTTATTTTGATCATAAAACCTTATACATAACATACTTGCAAAGAAACACACAAAACAGAACACAGATTGAACAGTGTAAGGCTTATGTATTTGAAGACAACATACAAAAACACTAAAACTGTTTAAAAATGTAAACCTTTGAGCTACTAAGGTTTGTGTGTTTGTAAGAAAGAGAGTGAGCGTGGTGCTTTCCTTTTAAAAATGTCTGGTTTCACTCAGGCTTGATGTCCCCCTTGTGGCCTTGCTATTGGGCAGTGAGGACAGGGCTCACTGCCTTGTCTGACCTGGCCCTGAACACACAAACACACACTAACACGTACACACCAGAAACAAAATACTACAGTTCATTGAGTGCAAAAGCTCCACTTTTTGTAGAGTGAATTATACTGTAACAGTCCGGACATGTTTAGAGCTGTAGGCTGCATAACTGACTCACTTCTTTACGGCCTAACGAGGGCGATGTCAGCACTCATCGATAATGTTTTTAACATTCACTTCTCTGCAAAATAGTACAAACAAATTGCCCCTCTGTCAGTCAGTGCTGGCAGTTTATTTGACTTAAACTAGCACAGGCTTTTAAGTATGTAATGAAATTCATAAATGGATGCAAGATGTTTTTGCAGTTCTGTACATTTCCATTGTAATCAGCTGATACGGTATTTAAGATTTGAGTGTATCATGACACTGTAGCTGTGATATGCATATAATTAATTTCTCAAATTAAAACCTCTACTGTTTTAGACAGTATCCCAACCCCAAGACTGTTGTTAAGTCATGCTTCTTTCATTTTAAAAAATCTCTAAAATCTCTAAATGCTTTTGTCTCCTTCCGATTTACATAAGGTTAATAATACATGTTTTTCCTCTTTCTGGCCTGGGCTACTGTAATGCACCTAATGTTGATATCAGCCAGAGCTCCATTCACCGATTCCAACTACTGCTGCTTACGCTGCGCCAAAATTTTAGCAGATAGTATAACTATTATCCTTGAGTGCTTGTGTCTCCTTGTCACTGCATTTATCAAGACCATGCACCTGGTGAGGTACACTTTGGTAAGTTTGAGGTTTCACCATAATTACATAGCAAAGGAAGCATTCAGTTCAGCACAATACAGCTGCAGGGGGACTCTACTTTTTACAAATAGTAGCCTGCAAGCTTCCAGTCAGCTAGCCAGCTCAGCGCCCAGCTCTGCCTGGAAACTAATTTATCTCCTGAACTTCTTCCACTCCTCTTTGTTCTACTGCAATGCATTTGCTAGAAAAATAGCCCAGCTGACATAACACGTGTATCAGGAAAACACTTGCCAATCCCTCAGACAGCACTCTAGTAGGGAGGACAGGCAGCCTGCAGCACCCAACGGTGACTGTTTGCTTAGTAGCATATATTGAAAACTGTGTGTGTTTGTGTACATATGAATGAATATTACCTGTATTTTTGTGTCAAAGGAGAATGTCCTGTATGCATATGTGTGTGTGTGTGTGTGTGTGTGTGTGTGTGTGTGTGTGTGTGTGTGTGTGTGTGTGTGTGTGTGTGTGTGTGTGTGTGTGTGTGTGTGTGTGTGTGTGTGTGTGTGGTGCATGAAGGTTTTTTACGGCTGGTAGTTCAGGCCATCATGCAGCAAAACACCCTCATTGTTCTCAAATAGAACCAGCTTAATGTAAAGTGAGAGTGATTTGTTCCAGCAGACACTCCTGTCAGGTCTGAGCTCCTATTCCCCCTCTCTTTCGCTCTCTCTCACACACACACACACACACACACAGGAATATGCCAGTCTTCAGCACCAACGGTTTCTATGGCGACCTCTTTGTCTGGTGCTGACCTTTGACCTACCACCGTTGTCTGATGGAGTATTCTCTGGGTCGTAAGGAGGATTAGTGGAGATAACCAGCAGACACGCACTATGGGTTTAAGGCTGTGAACTCTGTAACCTATATGCAGGTAATTAGGTTAAACTACTCAGATTGTCCTGCTCATAGTGGGTCAGCAACAAGGTATGGCTGTCTGCAAGGGATGAATGCCTTAAACATGGCAAAATTGCCTACATTATATCTGTAAATTCAGTGAGGTAATTGCACTTGTTTTTGTTGCTAATAAACTGTAATTATTAAGTACACTGAGGGTGAAAATGCTAACTAAGTTGGCTAACGTTAGCGGTTAATGCATTATGTAGGCTACAGACCATATACTGTATTAGGCATTACTGTAAATAGGGGGGGCTGTCAGCCGCTTACTAACGTTACTGTTGCGTTCTTCCCGTTTTATTTGCGCTTGCTTAATCTTATCTGTAGTTTATCGAACTACAGAAGCGAAATAAATTAATCTCACCTGGCCTCGGTATTTAACGTGAGACCTGTGGTAACGTTAACTAATGTAAGTAAATAATCAGCTTTTCTAGAAAGTTTGAAGTGTGTTGTTGGTTGTCATAATTTATAAGGCACCTTTACAACTTAATAATGTCCATCTTGGTGATAGTGTAAGCTTTTTATAATTGGGACAGAAATAACGAGCCATATTCTTTTTTTAAAAATACTCTGTATGCACTACTATATATATATATATATATATATATATATATATATATATATATATATATATATATAATGTATATATTTGTAACACAGTTGCACTATCAATATATGTTGTGGCACTGTGTCATACTGTAAACATTTTTCAACAGATTTCACATTTCTTAATCAGTTTTAATTGATATTTTATTGTTCAACAAAAGCAGTTTTATTGAAAATAATATACAAAACATTTCATGTATCTAGACATAATTTATCTCACTGACAACATAAAAACTATAAAACCACAACTCTTAAGAGGAAGAAATATATGCAGTTACAAGTGCAGATTGATCTGAGTCTGCACTGATCTACATTACTACACAGTATTTACATGCTGCAACATCTACTATCATTAAAGTAAACATGATGTTCACTGTGATGCATTAGCTGTCTCAAACCAGTTTCAAGCCTCTTCAAGGTGATTGGTATATTATATTGAAGTGAAATGGAACAACTGGCTGCCTAGAAGGTAAAAAAACTTGTAGAAAACTGTCAGCAGTGATAAGTTTGAATTTTCCCAAATGTATTTTCTAGGCCATGCTAGAGTTTGGTGTGTCACTCTCCTTTCACAAAAATGAGTAAAGGTTCTCCCACATATGCACGTGGGCACTCTGGCAATGAGCCGAAGGACACACACATCCACATTCTTTTTTTTTTCCTTTCTTATTACATAAATGTGTGGGACAGAAGAGGGCCGAGGCAGTGAGGAAGGTTCGTGAAATGTCAGAGACACTGCCAACATTTTATGACGAAGCAAGTTGTGCTTTAGCCTACTCTCTCTCCTCTGACTTTACCTCTTCCTCTGCATTAGCTTGCCTTTGATTAGGGCTGCTTTGTATTTGCTGTTAACATGTTCCAAGCCAATTAAATTTAAAACAACCCTGTGAGGTAATTATCTGTAATATTTGCAGGGCTTGGTTAGTGGCCCAAAAAAAGACTCAAGGAGAAATGTCTGTTGTATGTGATTTGGGGGCTCTGTTATTTGGCCAGAGCCAACTATACATTAGAGCAGATGCATGGCCCAAGCTGTGCCAGGTTGAAGGCTTACATCCAACCCAAGACAATGATTTACTGTAATAACAGGGAACTCCACTCAGTTTGCTTTAATGTACATTCAGGTGTAGCAGCTCAGCACCAATTCGGTTTCTTCAGCAACAATGCAAAGATTTGGATATGTGTTGTAGTATCTTTAATGGTTATAATAATTCAGCAAGATATTTGTAGCGTTAAACTTGTATACCGCTAATGTTCCACTCCTGAGTCCTCTGAGGTTCTTTGCATCTGTGAGTTTGTGCCGTGTCCTGACTGTTGTAAGGCTCTAAGTCCCTGGATAAGCTTTGAAGTCGTGCCACTTGGTTTCTCTGGGTGAAAAGAAATCCTCACTTTGCCCCCCCAATAGAAATGCCACTCAAATCCTACCAAGGGCACACAATGGCCTCCTTCTGGAGAAACCAGAGCTTATTCATGCATCAAGCTGACCTGCCTAACTTAGCCTAAATAGCTCATTCACCTGAGGAGGATAAAAACTCTCACCTTCTTGCTCCCTCCTGTCATTATTTCTCTACCCCAGAATTCCATCCACTGAGCCGTAATGAACTCATGTGCTTGTTTATCGCTTTTATCGCTTGTTCATTTTTCTCTTTATTCATCATTCACCATCCTCTCAGCCCTGTCTGTACAGTATGTGTAGTCGCTCTTTAATGCACCACTGGATTTTGAATGCATCTGTCTGCACACATATTTGTGTGTGTGAGTGCATGCAGTCATATGGCCGACATGCCTACTCAGCACGTTGTACTAGCGCAAACTTAAGTAAGCCTTTTCCTGTCTCATTGTTAGAGGATCTGGGGGCCCCGTGCTTCTCTGCCTGAATACTGTTTGTGTGTGTGTGTGTGTGTGTGTGTGTGTGTGTCTGCGTGTGCGTGTGTGTGTGTGTGTGTGTGTGTGTGTATGTGTGTGTGTGTGTGTGTGTGTTTGTTTACATAAACTGAGGACCCGCTCACCTTCCTCTTCTCTCCTTTGCCATATTTAGCCACAGCAACTCCAAAACACAACACCGCAGAACTATGATGATATATGCAGGTAATTAGGTTATGCATTGTGTGTTTGTACAGATGTCTGTCTTATACCCTCTGACAAAAATCAGCAGGTACAAACACATTGGTTAGTACAGGCACAAGATTGAAGAGGACATTTCGATGATGCATACAGGTTTTGCAATTCCTCCCTCCCCTCCTGGCCGGGCTGGAGGTGTGAGAGTTGGAGTGACCCGCCATCCCCTCATGCTGACCAACCACTGTCGGCCCTAAAATTAAGTCCATCTGGGTTTAGGGTGTGGTGTTGAATGGTGCACATTTTCTTCCAAAGTGGGATTGTAGTATGTTACGTAAAACACACTCTGTGTTTGTGTGCTAAATGGAATTGTGAATGTGACTCCATTGTGTCCAAAATAGGCTCCCCCATGGGTTACAAACTACCCATACAGGAAGTTTGAAAGCTGCAAACATGCATTTGTATTTATGTGTGTTTGTTGAGGAAGCAGAGAGCATGTAGAAGAAAGTGCAGAAAGCCATTGTGCAGAGCAGACATTTAGTCAAAGACTTGAGTCCACAGATGTTCTTTTGGAAAAGGTAATAGTGTGATTCGTGAGTGGCCTCTGGGGTCTGCTGAATGTGAGCCATACTGCTGCCTCCTCCCAGGTAACTGACTTTATGGTTTCAAAGTTCTCTCTTCAAGGAAAATCAGCTTTCAAACTGTCTCGGTCTGGCTTCACAGGATCCAAATGCTAATGTGGGGGTTTGCATATAGATTAGTACTGCATATACTTAGTTTCTAAATGTTTATGTGTGTGTTGGTCTTTTGGGCTTTGGCCTGGTCAAATAGATGTTTGAGTCTGTGATTGTGTGGGAAGTAACTTGTGCATTAATTGACTGGATGAGCAGCATGGGGACTAAGCACAGAATTATGTTTTCTCATTTTCCCATGTTTGTTACCGCTATTCCCACTTCGTTATCCTTCACTGAAGGAAAAAAGTCACAACTTAAATAAAGAAGAAAGAAGAGGAGAAACTCCTTTAATCTACAGCTCATCATCAAAGATCTGTAGCTTTTCCATGCAAATGAGGGACAAGTTTACATTAGCGTAAGCAGCAGTAATGGCAGTAGTGACAACTATTGGCAACAATCACGCTTGGCACAGCTCCATCACCGGGCCGGTGTCCATGGGTCACCCTCCAGATGTGTCAGAGACAGTTTACGACTGTGGTGCAGAACAACTTTCTTTACCTCACTTTACCTCACTAGCTTAGGGTGATTAATGTCCAGATTACTTGTTTCTAACGAGAGCTGGGTAGCTTGTTAAAGGGAAAAAACATATGGGTCACTTAAAGAGCTGAAAATTAAGGTTGTGGCTGCAGGAGGACTGCTATGAAGGCAGAGAAGGACAGTACAACACAGTTCATGCTTAATTTTAAACCATACTTTTATAATAGAGATGTACTATAATGTGCATGTTTTTATTAATGATATTGTCATAAAAATAATTCAACATTGTGGAATAATGTAATAGTGTATTTGTTAGTCTTTATACCAGAGTATCAAAGGTTACATTAGCCAATAAGGGTTGAGCTGTTTGTTTAAACTAATGTTACAGCCAGAGGAACATATATTTTTTCTATTCTTTACACACCATATCATAGTGGAGTAAAGTCACAGTTTATATGTACCATTTCAATTCACCTAGCTGTTAAATTGTGTAGTTCAACATGTTGTGTTTAGCAGGTTCAGCAGTACATGCCAGTTGATAGTTAAATGGTAGCAGTTGGTAGGTGTGTATCTTATTGTTTAGGTTGGCGTAACCTGTTTGACAGTTTAGTTTGTAGACTTTGCCACAGACCTGTCAGACTACCATTAAGAGGAGAGATCAGCTGTAACTGCCACAATGAACCTGAAAATATCTCATTTCTCTCCCCAATTTGGCAAGCGTGAAAACTGGGGTACTGTAGTTACCATCATAAACATGTCCAGATGTAAGGTGGGTCCAATGCATTCATTACTGTTAGTCAGGAAGTTATTCTTCATTTATATGAGTGAAAAACTGAATTATGCATATTTCGGCAGGTGTAAATGGTAGTGAAATGCTCTTACGTGACTACACATTGATTTTTCAGATGTCCATTCAAGTTCATTATGTCCAGTTCAGGGTTAAACTACCGTCAAAGCTACAGTATGTTCTCATGGATAGGCAATATGGATTCTGAATCTGCAGGCACTGATCCACTTTGTAATTAAAATAGCTGAGAATATGTTGTTGTAATGTGGACTGAGGTTTTCTGTTACTGATAGTGCTTGGGGGAAATATTATTTTTGTGGGGATGAAGTATGCTCCAGCACACACATGTCTTGTGTATATTTCAAGTGTTTAGTCTACATCTGTGTTTGTTTTACAGTGCGTCAGGAAACTTGTGATTATAACTGTTGGGGAAAATGACCTCTGTTGAATGTTACTTGTTTTTTATGCTAATCGTGTACATATAGATGTACAATAAATTACCAGCTGTCTGCTAACACGTAGCAAATAATATGATATCTGAACACAGCCTGTGTGATGTTACTGGTTTTGAAAATGTTTGACATGAGACAACATATATATGAAGCCACAGCCTGCAGGAGTTTGACTGTGATAAGTTATAAGCATCTAACTGACTAACTGACTGACTGACTCTGCAGTGTGATAACAGATAAAAACATACACATCTTTATATACGTATAGTTTTCATTCTCAAAAATGGCACTATAGTATTTAAAACATTGTAGTTAAATGTTAATATGGTGGGAATAGGTACATTTTCATAAATGAACTGTGACGTGTTAATGTCGTAGAGGACTCAACCTATCCTTTTCCTAAACATGTTAAATCATGTGCTATATTGGCTATAATTCAGGGCTATCAGGTGTAACATCCTTATGAATACCTTTTGAGATTTCGACATGGCTTACTTCTAAGTCACTTAATAATGACTTCATCTCCCACCATGGCATGCTTGTCCATTATTTCAATTGATCCTGATATTGTCATGTTTATTACATGGAGACTACGCTGATATACTTTTCATTGTTGTGTCTGAATGAAGCGGCACGCTCTCTGCTTCCACAACGAAGTCGGTTTCTAGAGTGTTAACGACAGGCACTGGCTCAGGCTGTCTTCATGTTTCCTTGTCCCGGTTTGACCTCAGCATCTTGGCCACATGGTTGCCTTTAAAAAGGGGGAGTACTTTACTCGCTCATAACATTTTTTCTCTTTTTGTCTTTTGATTATGTTTGTCTCTGTGTTTTTTCTCTGACGACAGCTTTTCCTCAGGGAATTGTTTCTAAAGAGAAAAAGGCTTTGGGGGTTGGATGAGAGAGAATGAGGAGAGGGGTTGTTGAGACAGTATGGATGCTGTGAACATCCTCTTTTCTGCTCACGCCACAGTCTTCTACATAGTCTCTCGATCATGTGGCAATTAAACGTTCTGCAGAAGATTTTGCTGCCACATGTTTACTAGGACAGACTGCAACGCATACACATATTCTATTCAATATAAAGAGCATCAAATACACACAAAGACATGCTCATAACTGCAAATGTGCCAGTGTCAGTCATGTGATGCTGGCTTCTGCTTAAGAAAAGAAGTATTTTGGTCATGAGCATTTTAACAACATCTGCATTCACACATATTTTCATAGTCCAGCTTTTCTCTGCGGCTCAAGGAGTCACCCCTGATCATCCTTCAGCCATAGGTGTACGGTTAACTAACAGCAGGCGGGCTTATTTCCATTAACAATTAATCTGTTGGCAATTTTCTTTAATTAGCTTATGAATTGTTCTGTCTATAAAATGTCAAGAGTGACCATCAAGAGCCCAAGTTTGTTGTTTTATCCAACCAACAGTCCATGAAACAACCGACCAAAGATATGCAGTTTACGTTGATATAGAGAAGGTAAAATAAGCATGTGATAGGGTGGGACAAGCAAATGTTTAGCATTTTTTTCTTGATATAGGATCTCAAATAAAAGATATGAAATAATGTATATGTATCAGTTGAAGATACTATTTTCTGCAAATGAATTAATGGACTAATGGTTTCAGCAGTTGGGCAAGGAATTCAATGAAAATCACCAAAAGCCCAAAAGCAATGTTAGTGAGCTGCTATCTCAGCGGTGGTGGAGTTGTTTTTCTGGGATCCAGATCCAGCATGTGTGCAGTATCCATTCCACAGCTTGCCACCAATCCATGTGTGTAGGGCTGGAGTAAAAAGCTCACATAGGGGATCCTTTGTTTAGGAGAGTCTAGGCATGGAAGATAATTTACAAGCCGCTAAGGTCCTCACGCCATTGGCTGATGAGGCTCTGTCTGCGTCTGCGAAAGGCATCCCGTATGTGTGTGTCTATATGTCTGTGTGTGTGCGGCGAGTGTGTGCCTGACTGCTGTAGCAGCACATTGCTCCAGCGGCTCACAGTCACCCTAGTCATGACACCCAGGAGCTTGCCCTGCACACGGCTACTGTAGCCAGCGTTCTCTTTTGAGGCTGAAAGAAGGCAAAGCAAGATGGCCACCAATATCTTTTAGGGATATGCTGCCTAAACCTGAAGGGCTTCCTCCGAGGACAGACAAGGTAAAGGCAACCAGAGTGTTCACCCTAGGGTCTATTGTCTCGCTGCAGATGGGTCAGCTACAATGGAGCTCATCTAGAGGTTATCCTCCGTTGTCTCTCCCTCTGCCACCCTGGATTTAGCTGATTGGAGAGCTTTATTTGGAAGCTGGTGTTGTTATGTTCCTACTGAATCACTGAGAACCGGGCTTCTGTGTGTGAGTGTTTGGCTTGTCTTTTCCATGTGGGTTTAAAGGATCTAACAACAAAGTCAGCAATAAAGAAGGTCAGTTTCCATGGTAACAGACACCCCTCTTCTCTTTTCCTGTTGCATGGCTTTTTTAGCCGTTATAATGTATGAAGAGCCCCTTTGCTTCCCCTTTTCTTCCTAGCAGTGCTTTCAACAGCCATGTTTCTGGACCTGCTGTTATCTGACTGTTTAGCAGAGAAGTGAAGTGCTTGTTAAGCCGTGGGTCGTAACTTGTATTTTGACAGGCTATACTAGTTTGGCTGCAGTAGTGATAGCATTATTAATGTGCGGTTTGTAGGAAAGGTCCTTCTGTTACTGAAGTTGTCTTAATCTGTATAATTTGATAGTTTATTAAGCTCTAATTCATTCATACTGGTGTACCAGGAGCCCATTCATTCAAGTTCATTAGGTTTATTGCCACCTATAAGGTCCGGTTTCTTTTTAATGTAACGTGTTGATTATGTGACATTGAGTTTAGCGCAGACAGGAAACACTCACTCAATGAATGAAGGAAATTCTCACGTGCACAGAGAAACACACATAAACCACTACTAACACTATACTTACACTCTCAGCCAGGAAGGAAGTATGCTTTTTCTGTGTATCATTCTTCTGTGTATCATTTCTAAGAGCGCTGTAAGGTGAAGATCCTAACGGTGTATGATTTCTGCACAGCCACAAAGTGAACAGCAGCTGAAAGTTACTTATTATTTATTTCATGAATTTGGAACACTTTTTTTATTGGAGTAGACTTGTTTATATGTATATATGTATATGAGTGTGTTTGTATGTCTGTGTTGTTGAGTGAAGAATAGATACATACTCCTTTGAACTTCCTTGGAGACCTAGAGAGAGAGAGAGTTGTTAGGATTCAAGCAATGGTTACACTTCTGTTGCTAAGGCCGGTCTCTGAACGTGTGTTTGTGTATAAAGCTATCACCCTTAGCTACTCTACCATATGTTTTGTTGCTTTTCAAAGCTTTGACAGGCACAGCAGCCAGGTTTGTGTTAACAGAAAAGAAGAAGACTGTGTTAAAACAGCACAGTAATGTATGAGTGACTTTAGACACCCTGAGGCAGACACAACAAGCACAACACAAAAAAGACACAGCCCTAACACATCACAGACCCGGCTCTCTCCAGAGACCGAGCGGCTAAATGAGAGCACATGACTCTGCATTTACATTCTGCATTAGGCTTGTTGTTATCACAAGGCTAAATGCAACATAATTAAAAACAGGGGATGTACTTGGATGTCAGCTTTGGATCATGAACACTTGCATGCACAAATGGATGCACATGCATTCACATGCATAGAGACACACGTGTGTCTGGTGCAGTGCTGGAAGCTGGCCAGAGCTGCTTTGTCATTGAAAGCAGTTTATTGTGACAAACACACTGCCTTTCTCCACACTCTCCCTGCTCCCCATCTTTCTCCCTCATTCTCTCACTTGCTTTTCTTTCTACATTTAGACGTCGCGGTGGCTCATTTCCACATGCTTTGTGGAGCTGGTACCTCACCCTGTTGCAACGGCTGTTGTTGAACTCCAGCTATCTGTTGCATCAGCAGCGTGTTTCTAGTAGTACGGAACAGTCCTGACAGTCACGGAGAGTGTAGTGGACTGTGGAAAAGGGCAATGGATCAGAGAGGGATATCACATCAGTGAACAAATTTGGTGATAAATCGGCTCCACTAATACTAATAATGTGTGATCTCAGCATTTTATTAACCATGAATATCTCTGTAGTCACTGAAACTCTCCCTTGCATTGTCAAACAACCTCAACCTAAAGTCTTTAACATTGTTTTAATAAAGCTTTTGGCAATATGCCTTGAATTCCTGTGGATAACTGGCCAAGAACAGACACAAAGTGGTGCCATGTTGAAATATTTCCAGCAAAACAACAATGGAGTTAAATATGAGAAACATTTTAAGCTGCCTCAGCCATCAGTGGTAAACACCAGGTTGACCAGTGCCAGTCCCGCAAAGTCAAAGAACAAGGGCTTTTATCAGGTACAGCATGTTTCATGGATTTTCATAAACCAGACTGGAAATCACTGCAGTGGATGTAAATAAAAATGTACACATTTTTTTTCCAATGACATTGGCTTCAATTGTATTAACCGCTTGAACACATACTGCTTTTTTTGCTCTCTTCACTCTCTTTCTTTGACTACACAATCTTGGTTTTCGCTCTCTTTTGCTTGCACATTTGCAATCAAACACTAAATGCAACACAATTCACACAGCAGCTTCTTGGGTGTCAAATCTCCTTATCAGAAATACAGTCTAGGTTGAGATTCAGTCAGTATACAAATAAAGATTAATAATATGATATGTAATAAAACTAAATATATTGTATACCAATCTCCATGCTGAATAAAGGATCTTGAGAAAGCAGTTTAACCAACTCTTCATCTCTTATTTTTCAATGCCTTCTTCCTCATAAATGACAGTTAATGCCCTTGCTCAGCAGCTATGACATATGGGATGTCTCAGAACCTTTTAAGTGGACCAACCCCAGCCCCCATGTTTGATGGAAATAGAGAGAACAAAGCTGAATAGAGCACATGTAACTGATAAAGTGTTTTCTGCTTGGTCTGTGGGTTCATAGGAGTCTGGTTTATATTGAAGTACTGTTGCTTGATCTGTCAGCTTGGAGTGCACATCTCCTGCTGTAAAATGCATTAAAACCGTGGCAGTGATGGAGTTTATTGGGTGTTTATGCCAGGTAAACAGTGATAAAGAACACATTTCCAGCTACCCTGCAGTTGCACTAGTTCATTAGAGGGAAAACGGGATGCCTCACACACACACACACGCACACACACAGCTCATAGTAATGCACACATATCCTCCAGCTCCTGCAAACGAGTTAAAGATCCTTTTGTCAGCTGAGGCTTTTGTTCTGTAATAGGCAAGTAGACTGGTGATGTGGGGTTAAATCCTAAAATAAGAAGCAGCTTTACTTGACTTCAGTTGATCATATGCTTACTCAAGATGATGAAAAATAAAGAAGGTTTTTACAGATTCAGTTGTAGAGAAACACTGTATATAAGCTATATTTCTATCAGAATGATTTGGCTTTGTGCCCTTTTAGTTTCTAAGATAACTTGTAAACTACAATATTCTGGCAAAAGGATCGTCGCCAAAGCTTTGATGAAACTGCCTTAACTGCTATTTCCCCCCAAATCAATGGATGTTATTCCTGTTTACAGCGTTATTACTATGATTGTCTGCACTTAATCTGTGGTAGTGTGTTTAAAACAAGGCTTTTGGAGGAAGCAGTATGTCAAAACTGTGGACCTTTAAAATGTCCGTAACTCCACAGGCAGTCAGAATCCGTCTTAGCCAATGGGTCAAGCTGCACTGTGTCTGGATAAGACCCTAAGTGGGTTAATTACTCACTTAACAATGCACAGGGGTTAACATGGCAGGGCTGCTGTGTTAATGATTACATGTGCTTGCATACACATGCATGCATGCCCAGGAACACACCTACAAACCCGGCACAAACACAACATGTACTTGCACGTTGAACACATGCCCTCAGTGATCCAGCCATAGTGACGGAATCATGAACTATGCGTGACTCTAAATGTTTACTTGTTGGCTTTCAGCTACCTGTGGGTGCGTGGCTCTCAACACTCAACAGCTCATGCAGGAATCTAGTCCTGATTGAAGCCTCAACTGTGAACTAGCTCAGTTTAACTTTTTATTTGCTTTTTTTAGAGATCGGTTTCGGCAATATTTAGAGATTGCAGATTCTTTGTTTTCATATGTCATAATATTTTCCACAGCCTCAGTAGTGGCTGCAGCAGATGCTTATGCCATGCTGGGAGGCAATCTGTTGTGCTGTGTGCCGTGACTGTTTAGAACAAGCTGAATCACTGTATACTGCCAGAGCTTGTTGAGTCACCTCTCTCTCTCTCTCTCTCTCTCTCTCTCTCTCTTTCTCTCTCTCTCTATCTATCTATCCATCTCTCTGTCTCAGGTGGTTCCAGAAAGTGGGTCAGTAAATGGCAAAGGCAAGACACAGATGGATGACACCCACACGGCAACAGAGGAGGATGAGGGGGAGGAAGGCCACATACCTCATAAACAAGCTCCCCCCATCACCCACTTGCTCACCCACAACCTGGCCTCGGACCAAGGCGGACGGCTGGCACTTGTTAAAAGAGAGCCAGGGCTGGAGCTGCCCAGCATTGCACTTCACCAACACGTATGCTCTTCTCTGACTTTTCAGAATGGTTCTGCTGAGAACCTGACAAAACCCAACGGTGCTAATATGACCACTGGGTCACACTCTGATCTGAAGTCTGCATATAAAAGAACAACGATTGCATCTGAGCCTCAAAGGACTATAATAGCTGCAATCCCTAAAGATTGCCCTCAGAATGGACCCAAGACTCCTCCAGACGACATGTCAGTTCCACTAAAGAAGATCAAAGTCGAGGAGCCGTGGATGTGGATCACTGAACAGGCCACCACACAGCTGAGTGATGAAGATGAGGTCTGCGAAGACCCGCTGTCCACGCTGGCGGCCGTGGTGTGTCTTTCTGTCACAGAGAGGAAGGGACTGGAGGAGAAACTTTTCAGCTCACGTTCTTCCATTCTTTGCTCCATCAAAACAGAGCCACCAGATTTGCACTTCGTCAAAAAAGAGCCAGAGGACTTAAAAAGCGACTTGTGTCAGAAAAGCACTCCTATTGGCCTGCAAAGGACTCCCCAGCCTATCAAAAGTGAACCTCCTCCAAGTGTCTTGCAACCAAGCGTGCAGTCTTTGGCAGAGAAAAGAAATCTTAGTTTTGATCAGGCTATTGCAATTGAGGCCTTGACCCAGCTGGCAGCTATACCTCAAAGCACCCCAGGGTCCATTAAAGTTGAAAGTAAGTGTGAACATCCCATTTCTACTGCTGCCCCATTTTCAACCTCCAATACAAATACGAACCTGCAAGAAGCCAAACCCACAGCAGCTATCCGCTACAACAAAGTCTCGGTCATTAGCTCACCACTGCACCAGACGTCAGTCATACGCCCTCCTGTGGCCAGACAAGGGAATGTTACCCAGTACTCTCAGGGGCTGAGCTCGAACACAAAGCTGTCTCTGCAGTATCTTTTAGAAGCCAGCTCAGACAGTGATAAAGCACCCTGCAGGAGGACAGAGCCGGGCTTTGGTTCTCATGTCATCAAGTCGGAATGCAGCTATAAAGATCCCAGTGACATGAATTTCAGTAAAGATCATGAACGGTTGTTTGGGGAAGACAGAGACAGGGTTGTCGCTAAAGCGAGGAGAAACAGAGAGGAGGAGGAGGTGGCAGCTCAGCTGGCAGACCTGGCCTTCATCATCCAGTCTCGACACAACCAGCAGTCAGGGAACAACCCTCCAAAAGGAACACCTGTGTCAGCCATCAAATACAACTACAACTCCCAGCTACCCCCCAGTCAGAAAAAGCCCACTGTGAAAAAAGCAAGAGCTACGCCTATCAAGCCCAGGAAGAAGAAAAGTGATGGACCTAATGAGGGAACCAACTGCAGGACCCCCCTCTCAAAACGCATGCCAAATGGAGAGACGGCCCACAAGAGCAGAGGCCAGAAGAATCAACCGCAGGGGAAATCCCACAAGAGGAACCTGTTTCGGCCTCAGACTCAAATTGACCTGAAGAGATACTTGGCTGAGGCTCAGGAGGATAGGAGGCAACTCATCCATCACAGTAACGCACACAATACAGCCCTGTTAAAGCCGCAGACTCAGAACTACAACACTCTCACAAGAATTAACCATACTCGTCAAGAAAACCATCTATTGTCACTTTCAAATGGTCCACTCCACCAACACAATCCATGCAATGGTCATGATGCAGGACCGGGGCAGGAGTGTGAAAAGCATTTGTTATCTCAGGTAGCGCAGCCCTGTGGTGGGCTGCAGCACGGTGCTGATCCTAACATCAGCCCAGCCAATACCACTTTCCTCAGCCACAACACTGGTCATCATGGTCTGGCTAATGGCTTCTCAGGGGCTCGGCAGTCCCCACCTCTGAGCCAGCAGGGCTACTACAAGCTGGAAAGGGCAGGACCTGTCACTGTCCTGTCCACAGCTACTGATGGGGATCTGGCCCACTCTGCAGAGTCAACTCCATCCAAGAACAGCATCAACAGCTTTCTGGAGTCTCCTATGAGTTTTCTGGATACCCCTACCAAGAACTTGCTCAATACACCTTCCAAAAAAATGGCTGACCTTCCATCCTGTCAATGCGTGGGTGAGTTGGTGCTACCTAACACCTTTCAGAGGAAGACAAGTGCGTCGCATCTGCATTGGTGTCACATTTGATATATTCCACTTTGTGACTAAATCTACCCTAAAAGTTTGCTTTTTGAGTAAAACTGCAGTCCTCAAACTGATGTTTTTGGTTTCTCTCTCTCTGATGCCAACACACACACACGTATACACACACACACACACACACACACACACAAGCTGTGTCCTAATTCAACGGCCAATTCAAGCAAAAGGAGGCTGCATTTCTATGCCATATTTGGAGAAGGCTTTGGGATGCTTTGTGGAGCATTGTTGACCCTTTATAAACTGGTCTTGAAATGCAGACGTCCAAGGTGGTGGCCCCTGAACTGAGATCCAGCTACATTTACTGTGTATATGGCATTTACATCAATCAGTCTCCTTAACCAAGGGCATCAGAGTTATTCTCAAACATATACCAGCATCATATCAGTAATTTGAATGACAGTTCTACACTGTAAAGTTGCTATGATATTAAATAGTTTTTTTTTTTTTTTTCCAACAGACCAAATCATTGAAAAGGAGGAAGGCCCTTACTATACTCACCTTGGGGCAGGACCTAGTGTTCCTGCAGTGAGAGAACTGATGGAGAACAGGTAGAGTGACTACTTCTGTTTACACTGTGTATATGCGGATGTGTTTCTACCAAACATGCTGAGAGCGTTCTAGTAAAAAAAAAAGTTAAAAAAAAGAGTCTGTCGTTAAAAGGAAGTATTGCTGAGCTAGCTCAACACGTGTACCCTCCGTCTCAGATAAACACAACATTTTGAAACAGGAAACCCCTAGAGCTGAGACAAGGGGCCCATAAACCAAGATGTCAGCCTGTTTAAAACATCTTGAGGTCCATCACAGTCCATCTGACAACCACACTTAACTGAAACAATGTAATTCTATTCAATGACAAATGTATTTGTAATCAGAGCAATTTGGGTATTTATTTTGTACTAAACTGTGTGGGCTAATGTGCTGTGTATTGAAGTATATTAACATATCTCTACAGTCTGTGCATTTTATTGATTGGATGTATGTATTTTCAGTTGCCCTAAGGTATGGGTAGCAATGTAATGTTTAATATGTGTTGTCAGTGATGTGTGCTCTGTGGTCAATAGCACAAACGTATGTGTGTTACAGATACGGTGCCAAAGGAAATGCAGTAAGGGTAGAAGTTGTTGTTTACACTGGGAAAGAAGGAAAGAGCTCCCAGGGGTGTCCAATAGCTAAATGGGTAGGTGGCTGGTGTTTCTCTATGGTAGTTACCTAAATGTCCTGAATATGTCTTCTATGTATTGAAGTGTTCTTGTGGGTCCCACCATAGTATAATAAGGTGCAGAGACGGAAGTCACTCCCAGATTTTTACCCTTACCACAACCACATCAAACCCTTTCCTTCCCCCAACCATTCAACCATAACCTAAATATAATAATTTCCACCTTCTTCCCTAAACATAAACATGACCATCTTTAAACTATTCTCTTAAAAGCCAATCTTGTGGTTTTTAAAAAATATATATTGTTATTTGTCTGTTACAATGCTGTCATTCATCTGCTTGTTTTTTGTGTGACAATCGTCTGACAGGTGATCCGGCGTGAGAGTGAACAGGAGAAGCTGTTGTGTTTGGTCCGCCGGAGGCCAGGCCACTACTGTGACACTGCCGTGTTGGTGATCCTCATCCTGGCGTGGGAGGGAATCCCTCGGCCGGTGGCGGACAATCTCTACCAGGATCTTACACAGACCCTCTTTAAATACGGCTCCCCCACCAGCCGTCGCTGTGCCCTCAATGAAGAGTGAGTACCTCTTCCTTTGTTTTGCAATGACACTATTTCTTCCCAGTTTTTTTTGTTTTTTATCTTCCTCCCACCACTCCATCTCCACAGTCGTACATGTGCATGCCAGGGTTTGGACCCAGACACCTGCGGAGCTTCATTTTCCTTTGGCTGCTCCTGGAGTATGTACTTCAATGGCTGTAAGTTTGCCCGCAGCAAAGTGCCCCGCAAGTTTCGCCTGCTTGGAGACTACCAGGAGGAGGTGAGGGAGTGGTCATCTTCCAAAAATCCTAGAAGAAATCATCGATTATAATCTCGCATAGTTCTTTTACTTGTTGTTATAGTGATTTAAGAGGATATTTTGTGCTTACAAGTTCTGTTCTTTCTCTGCGAAAAAGGCGGATTTTTGCCAAACATTTGCCTTCTAGTGGCTTATGTTGGCTATGACAATTAAACCTGTATTTTTTTCAATCAGCTGTTATTCACCCCAAAACTCGTAAATCTGTCTATTACTTTTAGGAGGAGAAGATAGAGAACAACCTTCACAGTCTTGCCACTGACCTCGCACCACTCTACAAAAGATTGGCTCCTGAGGCCTTCCAAAACCAGGTATGTAATATTAAACAGCTGCCACACTTGCCTCTGATGATCTGACTGAGGCTACTACTTAATAGAATTCCAATAGAAGTGATTTTAATTTTCACACTTCTATCTATCCTTTCACCTCACATAGGTGGAAAATGAGGCGGCAGGGAGTGACTGCCGGCTGGGTGGGAGGGAGGGACGTCCTTTTTCTGGGGTAACAGCCTGTGTGGATTTCTGTGCCCACGCTCACAAGGACACTCACAACATGAATAACGGCAGCACTGTGGTAAGCAAGCTACAAGTGTAACACCATGCTATATACTTCTATATCATTTGTCTACCTCCTTAAAGTATTGATTGCTACTGTTTGGTTGAACAACTTACCTTTTATTGATATCCTTTTTTAGGTGTGCACTTTAACCAAGGAAGATAACCGTGCAGTGCGTAACATACCAGAAGATGAGCAGCTCCATGTTCTGCCACTTTACAAGATCTCTGACAGGGATGAGTTTGGTCAGGTTCAGGGCCAGTGGGCCAAGATCCGAAGTGGTGCTTTGCAAGTTCTGTCTGCCTTTCCTCGAGAGGTGAGTGAAGAAGAAAGCAGCTTTGGTATTTATTATTGTTTTGTTTATCATAAGTGTTATTTATTATTATGAACGTCAGTGGTTTTAGTCCTTTGTTGCAAAAATTCAAAATAAAGTTATAAACATGTATCGTGTTTTAAATCATTGATTCTTTGTATTTATCAGGTGCGTCTACTGGCTGAGCCAGTGAAATCAGCCCGTAAGATTAGGCAAGAAGCTCGTCTGAGGGCTCAAGCAGAGAAAATGGAGAAGAAGCTCGGCCTGACTCCTCTCACTCCTGGGAAAGTAAAAAGCGAAACCCCCAACAAAGGTAGTAAATCCAAGTCTCTAGTCATGTTTTTAATCTGTTTTAAAAGGTAAAATGTTGAGGTCTGAAAGTATACATGTTTTTTGATGATTACATCAGTGTTATATGTATTATATATATATATATATATATATGTATGCATATTTTCTACGTCTAAAACAGAGCAGCCACAGGGCTTCTACAGCTCATACAGACCACCACCCAGACCTGCCAGCGTTGGAAGGTACCCACCAGAGAGGAATCAACCCAGCACTTACAACCAGAGCACCAGCAGCTACCCCACTCTGGGTGCAGGGGTCACCCCACAGAAGGAGGTCATCTCCCCCAACTACCATGGCCTGCCTGGCCTGCAGTTTGGACAGAATGGCTCAGCTCTTAATTACAAGACAGTAAGTGAGACTGTGAATGGTTATTCTCCAGCGCCTGGTGACCAGAGTGTTCGTATATCTCCACATAATGCCCTTAGTGACTACTCCCATACTTTTAAAACTGAGCCCAACGCGGTGCACTGCTCTCCTCTGCACAGACCCTCCCCCAGTGGGAGTGCTCCTCCTCCCTCCTCCTTCTCCCCCAGACCTACCTCTGAGGGCCTCTTCAGCAGGCTCAATGGACTCCACAGGGCTGCAGGAGACGTCGCAGCAGAGGTTAGAGGTCATGGTCTCCCTCCGCTCTCATCTCTCCCTCTTCCCCCACAAGCTCCCCCGCTTGAACCTGAAGAAGTTAAGCAGGAAGAGGTGTGGTCAGACAGCGAGCACAACTTCCTGGACCGTGATATAGGCGGAGTCGCCGTGGCACCGTCACACGGCTCCATCCTGATAGAGTGTGCACGGCGGGAGCTTCATGCCACCACCCCTATCCTCAGGCCAAACCGCAGCCACCCCACCCGCATCTCCCTGGTCTTCTACCAGCACAAGTCTCTAAATGAGCCAGGCCACGGGATGGCTATGTGGGACGCCAAAATGGCCAAGCGGGAACGGGAACGAGAGGAGGAGGAGGCAGAAAGGTTAAGGATGGAGGACTGCCAGAGCAAATGTGTTGGGAAGAATGGCACCGGAGCTGGAGGTGTGGAACTAGAGGAGGACACAGGCAAGGAGGCAGAGGAGACCAGGAGAATGATGAATGTCCCCACACGGCTAGCGTGGACTCTCCCGAGTGATGGTGTCGTCACCGTGTCCCCTTATGCTCTTACCCAAGTGACGGGCCCTTACAATCGCTGGACTTAGTCAACATGTTTTACACAAACACACACACACACACACACACAGAGAAAACTCCTACACCCTGTACTTCTGCCTTACCTCATTCAACTTCAAACTGCGACTCTCATTTTTACGTCGTTTTCATTGTGCTTTTCTAGTATCTGTTTGTTGACTTTGCCCTTCTTCGTCTCTGCCTTCAAAGTGACGAGGAAGACCAAAGTTTGTTGGCTTTTTAACTGTGAGTTTCTGTGTTTTTATTGTAAAGAGATGGTGCTTTGAAGCATTTTAAAGATTTTTAAACTGGTTTTATATACATGATTAAGAACAAAAAAGCATTGATTATTTATTCTGATCATAACGATTTCTATTTAATTCCTGGTGTAAGCCTGTTTACTGCAAGATTTCTATGATAACCTGCATTATGTGTTGACACTCAGAATTTATGTTGTACAGTAGGACTATGCTCTTTATTTCAGAACATAGTTCGCTTTTTATAAGATGAATCTTTTGGCTTTTACGTTGGTGCCATTCTCACCGTAACCTCTGTTAAACTCATTACATCACATAATGTATAAAATAAGACTAATATTGTGCATATATTTACTATAGATTGTCACTTGTAGCATCATGCTTTTCCTTCTGCTGCCTGTGACTTCCGTTGGCAGTCAATGAAAGAAATGTACTTTTTCGGTTTGTTGTTTAGTTCATTTTTTTATTTTTGTCTGGATGGTTTGTCTTTTATTCACAGATATGTATGGCATATTAAGAAGCACTTTTTTATTTCCCTAAACCTAACTTGAAAAAGGTCCCAATCCATAGGCCTGAATATGTATGTACAGATAGATATATATATATATATGACAGTCTAGCATGAACCCGGTTTTCTTTTTACAGTATTTCTGCATTTATTTGATTTTCATCCATTTGATTGAAAATGTCATACATATCTCACGCAATTCAAAACTTAGCACAATGAGGAATCGTGAAATGCTGCAACAATGAAGTGCTTAGCATTGATGGCTCTTAACTTATGTTCATCTTCTGAAAAGAAAAAGGAATTTAAAAAATCTTTCACAGGGCAAAGTGTGACTATAGGATTTCAAAAACGTACTGTACATTTTGATGGTGCTAATAAGACGAAGAAGTGTCAGATATGTCAACAGAATAGTACTAGTTTTAATGTCCGTTCTCTGAATTTGAAAACAAAATTGTGTCAGCCGATCCTGAATAATCAAACTATTTCTTCTTTTTCCTCCTGTGCTTTTGTTGGTCAACCACTCAAACAGACCTTTTCGGGTGCTCGACCCTTGTGTGAAGACCGTTTACAGATTTTTTACAGGGTCTAGGGTTGGTGTCAACTCTTGGTAAATCATGATTTTGTATTACACATGAATGAGAAGCTCCTCGTTTTAAGAACTCATCAATGACATTTCAGCACAACCAACCTGTCACTGATATTCACACTAACACTGGTGGTATAATGTTTCCTTTTGGTGCTAATAGCAAAAGATGTCAAGATACCTTCACTGACTTGACCTGGTTATATACTGTACAGTGATGGCATGGTGCTTTTATAAAACTCAGCACACACTGATCTGGTATATGAATCAATACCTTGGTAGTTTTATCATTTTTCTGGATGATTACTGGCTGACAGACTGAGATGCATTGGTATGTCCATCATTGATTATGATGTTTTTCAAGTAAAAAGCAACTTATTGTTATTGCAGATGTCCATTTAGAGTTCAAATGTCTTCCACGGATAACCAAACTGCAAAAAATCGCTTCATACACACAAAATAAAATGAATGTAAACTGTTTTTAAATCACTTGATTTAACATGTTTTAACACAACATGACAAAGTTACAGTTGTAAAGTTTCTTTTGATTTACTGTGGGGCACGTTCTCAGTCCACCATGAAAGTCTTTGTATCAACGAGGAACTAACAACTAGCACCAGCATTGAAAAATCTGAAAAAATAAAACTTTTATTAGTAGAAAATGTGTAAATATGTATGTGAACCATTTTGTTTTTACTGTACTGTTAATGGTGTTTAGACAAAGATGATCTTGCTTATTTTGAAACTGAATTACTGTACGTTGCTCAAAGTATATCCAGTTTAGACTTGAGAAGAGACTAAATTTAGCTTTCCTTATATGGAAGTCTGATCTCTTTTTTGGATTGTGAAATAAAGTCATATTTATATTTTGGACCTGATCAGTATTTCCTCTGTCCTGATTTGTTGTGTGTGCGTGCGTATGTGTGTGATAAAGATGAAGATACAACCTTGGACAGTTAACTGTTAAGTTATATGTAAGTGTTTTTTTAAGCATTTAGTTTCTAAACACTTGCATCATGTTAGTTATTAACGGAACACATTTTATGAGTTCATTTTCATTCATAAAAAGCCCAAAAAAAATGTTCTCTCTAATTTTCCCACACTGGCATACTGTATGACTCACTGCTGTGGAATTTCAGTTAAGTCATTTAGAGTCCTCTTTATCTCTGTCTGGGGATGAATCACTACTTGTTTTTGTACACTTTGTCGCCAGAACTGGTAAAATGATTTATGTATTTTTTCTCCTCTCAAATGACATTGAAGATGTAAGAAAATCATGTACTGCTGACTGAGATGAATAATTTAATACCTTCAACAAACACAAGAGTGCTTCGGGAGTTTAGTGAAATTGAAAGAATGTAAATGTAACCATTTTCACACAACTCAAGCATATTGTGAAATAAGCGCTGAGCTCCGCTGTATTTATCACTGCACAGAGCTTTTTGAATCTTACAACAATTCAAAAAGACACATGGAAGAACATAAACACATAAGTAGAAGAAAGGTGTTTGTCTATATTTGTTTAAGTTTAATTAAACTTAATGTCGAGCTCAAGTCAATGTATCATACTGAATCAATCAGTTTTCTTTTTAGAAGCAGTTTTTACAATTCTGTCTATTTACACCATTGTAGTTGGACAAAAATTGTTAAGCAGGGATGGACCGATCCAACCTTCTCTCCACTGATGCCTTTTCCGATACTCTCTTTTTTTCATTTAAGATTTGTATACGGGAGGGCATGGAATTGTTTGTTTTTTTTGTCGTGCAAGAAGTACTCAGATCTTAAATAGTAATACCACATTGTAAACATACTTACAAGTAAAAGTAATGCCATCAAAATGTTGGTGCATGAGTACATAAGTATTACCATCTAAAAATACCTAATGGATTATAATTATTGATGCAATAATGTGTTCATTAATTTAATGTTGCAACTGGTAAAGGTGATTGTATTTACTGCTGGGTAGTTTCAATCAATGATTCATAACTGTCTGAAATCTCATTTACAGCTCATTATAGAGTAAACTATAAGGATTTGACATTACACGAGGATGGGCTATTCTGTCAGCAAAAAACAGCTCAGACGTCCATCCAACTTGCCACTCTTACACAAATGACACACTATGTTTCTCTTATTCAAATAATATCTTCTACATATACCACAGCTTCTCTGTGGAGTTACCTGTCATGCTTGAATGCCTGTAATATAAATACTGAAATATTTGGAAAGGACACTTGTACATGCACTTCACTTCATTATTGATTTATCATAATACACTTTTTTTGCATTAATAGGTGCAGTAAGGATGTTCATATACAGACAGTAACATGGGCCCCTTGTATGCATCTTGGGCCAATTTTACAAAGTAAAGTGGTGGTTTGTACAGGACAGGAAACTGGAAGCCCACGTCCGTAATTATTGTGATTCTGGGACTTTGCTACATTTTTGTGTTAATTCTACCTACATCTACATTATCTATTGAAGCCCATTTACGCCAATGTGATGAAAAAAAAGATCCTGTAAGTCTAAAAAATAATGACTAGTACCTCAAAGTAATGACTTAGTTTCTGAAAATATTGAGATAATAACTCCAAATAATTAGATTTTCTGAAAATGATTAGTATCTCAAAATAATGAGAAGCTTTCTGAAAATAATGACATAGTATATAAGAAAATGTGAAGCTTTTTGAAAAATATAGTCATTATTTTGAGATCCTGATCATTATTTTGAGAAATGTTCTCACTATTTTTGAAATAGCCTACTAACTCATTTAATGACTTTTATAATTGTTTTCATCACCTTGGCGAAAATAGGCTTCCATAACTATTATACTTACATTTGATCTATCTACATCAAAATCATTTGATTATGTCCTTTCTTTAGTTAATTGGACTTCGGTGGCTTCCGTAGGTGTGTGAGTGGCTGGAGTGTGACGCAGAAGCGCTGAACAGGCAGAACATTTCTACTGTCAAGATGGCGACATCCGAGCCGGTAAGATAGATAAGAGATGGTGAAAAAAAATCGACTAATATTCATGGAAAGACTAGCTAAATCTTCACTATATCTTGCGACTTTGTTATATAATCCTATTTCCTTGAAACGGCATCCCCAATATTTGGGAAATTATTGTGTTTCGGCTCCCTGATGTGGACCACAGTTAGCAGTTAGCACGCACAGCAATGTGATGGATAAAAGGCAAGGGAGGGACTCACTGTACGTCTTTCATTCAAACTCCAGTCAATGATTTGTTTGAATCTACTTCGATATTAGTTAATATCTTGGTGGTCATAATTAACTATTAGCACATTTTTTAAATGCTCATACGATGATATTATTGATTAAATGTTTGGCAATCTTAACACGTGTGTATCTAGCTAGCGCGTAGCTAGCTTAGCATGTCTGCTAAAACTAGTGCTAACGATGGTAACTTGCCTAACTGCAAGCGTTAGCGTGTATTTTACCAATTGATTATTAACGGTTTTTTACCAACCAAATGATAGCTGCTTTTTGTGAGCTGTAAACCTATAATGGTTAGAAGTGTTTGACATTGTAGAGCTGCACACTATTGTAAAAATAATTAACACTACAATTAATTAACATTACTTTAAAATGAACACTTAACATAAACTTATATGTCGATAGTCTGGCAGTGTAACGTTGTTTCATAACATATTTAATAGTGTGTGTGACAGCTATGGTCCCTGAGAAAACTCAGTAACTATAATGTGGATGTAATGACCTATCAGGTAAATTATTTTGATAATAGTTTATAGAGATGTTGCAAAACGATTTTTTTCTCCCTTTCAGATACCTATTCTGATACCTGAACTTTCGAATTGACCAATACCGAGTACCGATTTTTTTAACAGCTGTATACTACTAACCCCTTATGGATGTGATATAATTGCTATCCTTGTTGTATGCTCCGGTTTAGGTTAAACCCTTTTTTAAAACATGAACTACATACAGAGAATGAATGTCATAACTTTTTTATTATCTAATTTGACAGTCGTAATGGAAATAAAGATTAAACTACTTTAAAGTAATATATCATTTTCAGGGATAAATTACATGGTATCGGATCGGTGCATAGACTCTCATACTCACTGATACCAGCATTTCAGGCAGTATCTAAGGTATTTGTTTCGGAACAGCTCTAATAGTTTAGGTCATATACTAAAAATATATCACAAGATTAGTAAAATATGAATACATCTCCCACCTCAGCTTTGCATGAAAACCTGTACAAACTTTGCACTTTTTGGTGGCGATCAATGAACACACAGGGAGGAGACTGACATAGATATTTATGAATAAATGTCTTTTGTGTTCAAAGATATGATGTGTTTGTGTGTGTCCCCACAGAAGGCACCCGAAACTGTAGAACCACCAACTGAAAGCCAAGTCGTTGCAAATCCTGAGCAGTATATCAAGCACCCTTTGCAAAACAGGTGAGAATAAAACAGCTGCTGGGTTTGACAGGATATTTCAACCGAAAGGTGCTTGTGCTCACACAGACTGCAGTATTCTGATGTTAGTTGAGATTTAGACACAAAATTTGTCATTTTTGGATCCTCAAAACTAATGTTTTAACTAATGTTAAAACACTGCTACAATACACACGAGTTCACCCTAATCTACAAAATAAATTGTGTAGAACTACTTACGTCTGCTAGCACTGCTACTAGTAGTAGCTAGTTAGTACTCCTTACCTAGCTGCTGCGCATGTGCAACTCCCAACAAAGATGGGATAGAAGTGCGATGCCTCACTCTGTAGCTAAAACAGAGAGCTCAACACACAGGGTGAAAAGAGGAGCTGCAGCAATGTGCAGTACAACAAAAATATGGTGTTTTTTTTTGAAAATGAAACCATGTAAACCTATTCTGGTACAACCTCAAAATACAATTATGTACCTGAAAATGAGCATAATATGAGCACTTCAAGAGCAAATGGAATGTCATATACTGATTTTTCAGTCCTTACAAATGTAAAACTGCCGTTGAATTTTAACTTCAGACTTAATACCAACAATGATTGGGTACTGCTGGTTTCGATACCAGCTGAGTAGAGAAAGTAGTCAATGTGCTTCTCCACAGTGACTGACTTGTAAACTGGTATTTTGTGTTAATCTGTTTTTAAACCATTACATGTTTAGTAAAATGATTTGGAGAAAATTAGTTTTTTGACAACTGGTGGATATTTGTGTTTTGTTGAAGAGTGCCAAAGCAAAGAAAAGTCACAAGAAAATCATGATAGTAAATTTACAGGTAAATGATATCATGTAAGTGGACGCTGTTTTTAGGTTTAAATCAGAAGTACAGAATTAACAATTCTGCTTCCTACTCTGCATGTCAGTGTTGCAATTGTTGTTCACTATTGTCCTTTTAGAAATGTTATCATAGCTCTGTGGAGGTGACGAGCTATTCAGGAGCATTGTACAGTCGGTTTAGGAAATGCTGAATAGTTCACTTAGTAAGTCACTTCTAGGCCATTCTGCTTGTTCAGCCCAGCCTCAGAGGTCAAGGTTGTCCACATCTGCTGCTCTAGCTATTCGGGTTTTAGGCGCTCAGATTTGATTTAAACTGTGGTCGGGTTTTTGTATTTGGATGCGTCCACTGTAACAGTCAATGGTAAACGGCTCATTTAGAGGGCTAGATGTTGTCACAACTGTTCTTCACTATAAGAAAGTCCTGGCTTGTTAAATTAATTATAATTTTATAAAACTTGGATGTTATATATTATATACAAATATAAACCTAATACCGTTTCCAGTGTATTAGGTACACCCATCTTAAACTATTGCTTTACAAAATAATAGTAATACATTTAATTTATATAGCGCTTTTCATAGACTCAAAGTCGCTTAAATGACTGTTTGTTGTTACTTATTGACGACACAAACGTGCACTGATACAATTTATCTGCAATAAGCTATCTGCCCATATGTTGGCAAGAATGGCAACATAACAACAATCATTTACATAGGTTTAAATTAAGGGTTCTCCGATCAGGATTTTTGGGGCCGATCACCGATTGCTGGAAGACGTATCGGCCGATACCGATCACTTTTATGAACTGAAAATTACGCCATTACTAACAGTCACACATGCTTAGAGAATGTATCAGTAACTGTTTGGCTTTCTGTCCTAGCTCAAAATCTAAAAAATGTCCTTTCAATCACTGCAGACATTTCTTCAGCACACACACACCCACACACGGGGAAACAGCTGTTTGAGCGGCGCCAGAGCTCCTAGCTACACGACTCCGCTTTGCCTTAGCACTACCTAACTTTAAAAACTCCTCATCCTCCTTTCTGTGACTAACCTTCAAATGTCTGAGGTTGGTGGTGTTGAAATGTCTTTGGAGCTTTCCGCCTCGTGGTATTTCCTTGGCACACATGTTGCAAATCGCTAATGTATTGTCTTTTTCCCAGATAGCAATGAGTCGGCGGACCACCGGCGGTGCTCCAGAGGCAGTAGAAGCATCAGAATTGCGTAATCACAAACACGTTTGCCGGAGCACCACCAGACGGTGGCAGACGCTTTTTAAAGGCGGTAGCCGCCTTCGTTCCGCGACCGGCCGCGGGCCAACTGCTGTTCTGCCGCCGTTCAGACACCTTATAGAACTGCCAGACTGCTGAATTTAGGGAGGCCGCCATTTTAGCTCCATGTTGAAAATGTTCTCAGGAGTAGTGCGCTCTTAATACATCCATGGTAGTGCGTCATCTGATCGGCCTATCTGATCGGCATTTATGGAGACCACCGATCAAACTATTTAAAGCCATTATCGGCCGATACCGATCGGTGACCGATCAATCGGAGCACCCTTAGTTTAAATACTGTAATTTAGTTAAAGTGTCATGATTTTAGATAACACAAGGTTCTCAAACCATTCCTCATTCATTAAATGTTGACATACAGTAACCGCCTCTTTGAGACACTCTGTTGATTCTTATGTCTCTCCATTTGGGGTTCCATTATTTCAAAACAAGAGCACAGTTAGCCAAGATAGCTACACCTGTGTTTGGCAATACAATCCACCACCCACGCCTGTGGAAACGGTTGAATGAATTAGGATTCTAAAGACTTTTTTTTAATTGGTCCGGGTCATATTAGAGAGAATTGAGTGACATGAGGAGCAGGGCCCTCGATAAATCCATCACTGACTTGACCTAATGTCTGCCATGTTTGTTTACATGCCACAACTAGGCAGGTAAAAAAATGGTGTTGTCAGCTGGGTTCACCAGAAGAGTGGGTTACAGTTTAATGCTGCTGCTTAGTTCAGTGAATTAACATCTGTTTATGGCACATGGGTGTGGTTGATGGTTGGTTACTATTGTTGTGGTGGTGGTTGGGCGCGGTGGGGAGCACAGGGTTCGGCTAATGTCCTCTCATTGCCCTCATCCCTCCCCTGGTAGCCCCATCCCTCCTGGGAATAGATGAAAGAATAACAGCGTCTATCACAAACAAAGGCTGCACTTCTAGTGCTGATGATGGCCAGCTTTATCTGTTCTTTTGCATCGATATGCATGCTTTTGCAACAAGCTGTTGTGTTCTGTTGTGAAATAGGGTGCATATCTGTATTATTAGGACTTTAGAACTTGTGGTTATTTTGTTTTTCATACAATAGTTCTCATAGTAAATTACCTTTTAGACATTTCCTCAGACTGCTGAGATTTAAGAATATTCTTGTTTTGTTGTTCAAAAAAAACATGTATATAAAGTTCAATCGCGCATATATATGCGATTGTACTTTAGTAATTTCCCTACAGTCTGTGAGTGTTTTTGATTCTTGTTTTTTCCTCTCAGATGGGCGCTGTGGTATTTCAAAAACGACAAGAGCAAAAGCTGGACAGAGAACTTGCGTCTCATTTCCAAATTTGACACAGTGGAAGACTTTTGGGCGTAAGTTTTCTCTACTAATCCTGTAATGTTATGTTTTTGTCACTTTATAAACCTCAGAAGAATGGCATATTGAAAAACGAGTGTCTTACTCAGTGATACACGTGAAGATAAGAAGGGATTTCTTGAAGCCAAACACTTATTTTTATGCAGATTTAGAGAAATTATCCGGTCATTCAATTATTTCTAACGCACATAGGGGCACAGATTGCTGAAACAGTGGTGTACGTTAAATTAACATGCGGGCAACTTGAGTATGCAACAACTTTGTTTATGCTTACATTTTCCTCTATTTTCTCACTCATGTTATGTGCATCTGTAATATTTAAAGTTTCTTAAATATTACCATGCCCCAAGTAGCAGAACAACTTTTACTGGAAAGCGACTGGCACCTTTTCACATATGGCATGTAAAACACAAGGGAATTTACAGGTTTAAAAGGGAAATTTGGCACCTTTACTTTGGATGTCCATTGAAGAAATACATTTCTCAGTGTGTGCTATATTGAATAAGAAAGCGAGTTCTCCCGCTTGTGGAGCCGTGGTAGCCGTGCCTACATTTACCAGGATGCATTGCGCGAGCAGCGCTAAACCAAAGAAGTTCTAACAAGGGGAGAACTTCCGCTCGCTGGATACTTCCGGGTTCTGAACTGGTTGCAGTTCCACTCTTGTTCCTTTAGAGGGCGCTCACGGGTGAGTGCAGAATGAATGATGGTCTATGGAGCTATACTCTTCAAAATCCACTTTTCTCAGGATGTAATTTTTTGTCTAGTAATTTGAATGTTGCATTCGAAAGGGGAGGCTAAGAAAATACATACTGCTGGGTGTTAGTTTTTTTTTTAAATCGCTTTTTTGTTCTAAAAAGCCTTTTAAAATGTCAGTGATGTCATACACATCATACGGCCAGAGATACTGCTTTACGGCAAGCTCTGAGTCACTTCCTTTTTTCTCTCGAGGCATCGACAACACAGCTGACAGGTTAGACTCTCCCTGTCAATACACATGCTAGAAAGAGGTTTGCTAATGTTTTAAAGACAACGCCGAAATATTCACTCTGACATTCTGGTTCTGCTTCAGATGTCGTCAAGCGGGATCTCTGGTCGTAATCAGTCCTTCACTTGACCAATCCGCATTCATTAGCAGAATGCTAGCGTGTTATGGGCAACAACGACTCAACCTGTAAGAAATCGAAAGGACAAAAGTACTCGTTCATTCAACTTTCGACCTATAATCCATGTTGAACTTGCAAAAACTACAATCAAATCTGAGATTTCTCAGCAGGAATCAGGCGAAATAGACACATTTAGCCGCTTAGCTCCATAGGGTCCCATTCATTTTGCACTGGACCGCGATCACCCCCACTGGAACTCTGGTGGAACTGCAACCAAATTTGGTACAATGGGGCTAAATAGGGAGAGAACAGGCTCTCCGTAGACTAGCTCTGGCTAAACTCTCTTAGCTTTTTTAGTTAACAAAATAAACTCAATAAATGAGAAGAAAATGAAAAATACAACCGTACACCTTTTGAATTCAAGTTTGTCTCTTTCTCCGAACTAAGATGAGATAAATTAACATTACATTGTTAACTCGTCATAAAACACACTTCATTCAAACGGGACACACAAAAAATAAAAGTCACTGAATCTGTCTTAGTTAAGTCTTTCCACAGTTTCAACAATCAGCATCTCTTTATAGTTTTTTAAAATCTTAATTCACAGTAAGATCTGAAAATATGCCAGCTCCCCTAGTTAGTTTGTAATACAGTAGAAGTTTGTGAACGGCATTGTGTTCCCAGCTACCAAAGCTAAAGTAGCTTGTAGTTCTTCTAGACACTAGTGATGTCACTGGTGTCCTGAATTGGAGCAGATTTTGCCGCTGTGTCTAGCTGAGCCCCAGAGACACAGAACATTTAAAGGACCGCAGAAAAATCACACCATACCCCTCAGTCAGATAGAGATAAGGTTGAAAATCGCAGAATTGTCCCTTTTTAAGTGCTTGTGTAAAAGGGACTCCATATGTAGCCTTTTATCACTATTGAATGAATTCTTCACTGTACCAATGAATCTGAACTATGTCCGATGAAGCTCATACTGTCACAGTAATGTCAAAATGTTGGATTACTGTACTTCCAACGCTATCCTGTGTTTCTTCCAGATTATACAACCACATACAGCAACCAAGCAAACTTGGCTTTGGCTGCGATTATTGTTTATTTAAGGTAAGGCCTTGAAAAATAATGCATCTTTTTTTAAGAAAATGTTTCCCTTTTCAACCATTGGGATGTTTGCAGCATGTAAAATCAGACTAATTCGAGCAGCAGAGTTAAACTTACGACTGCACATTCATGGTAGTGAAAGCATTAATTAAGATGTAATAGCGTTTTCACTTTGTGTGTCAGGATGGGATCAAGCCGATGTGGGAGGACGACAGGAACAAGCTGGGGGGTCGATGGCTGATGACTCTCAATAAGCAACAGAGACACAATGACCTTGACCGCTACTGGATGGAGACGGTAAGACAACTGTTTTCATGGAGCAGCTCACAGATAAACCTATTTCTTCCTAACGATTGGGATTCATGATACCAACAACATACAGCAAACATGATTCATAGTGTGTCATGTTTTGTGTATTTTGCAGCTCTTGTGTTTAGTCGGTGAGTCATTTGATGAGGCAAGTGAAGATGTGTGTGGAGCTGTGGTCAACGTCAGACCTAAAGGTGACAAAATAGCCATCTGGACGAGCAACTGCCAAAACAGGGAAGCCATCATGACGATAGGGTAAGTTGAAAAGTCACATCGTCAGAATAAGGCCAGTACGAGTGGTGGAAAGTACTGTAGCTGACCACTAGATGTAGACACTAAGTTAGTGTTAGGCTGCATCCCATTTCTCTGTCTTACCCCTTCCCCTACCCCTTCGTCTTACCCCTAGCCCCTCGAAACAGAGTGGTAACGGCTAGGGCTGAACACATACCCCTATGAAATGAGACACCACTTGGTTACGGTTACGTTATCATACATCGTCACTAGCCGGCTGCTACATCACCAGAGGCAATAAGTATTGATCACAAACTTCCAAGATGCCGTCTGCAAGTGTGTGTATGTTGATTGTGCGGGTTTTTTGAACAGTGTCATATGCATGTATATATTTTAGAGTTCTTTTATATTCACTTTTTGGTGGTGGTGGTGGTGCAGATGTTCTTATCTGTGTACTACTTAGGTCTGTTTGCAATAAATATTTGTATACACACTGCATGGTGTTGTATACAGCTGTTTCAGTTATCACTGTTTTGAATGTCATTGATTTTCAGAAACACTTTATTTGTTAATAAATATCTGTCTTTATTGCCGAATAAAGTAAACATAACATTATATAAAAATATATTATATTACAGAACCATTATCAACGGTTAGAACCATAAATTACATGTCACACAGTAACCTTTCCCTCCAACCCCATTTCTTTCATTAGTGTCCTGTATCATAACCAACAACAATCTACAGGTACATGAACAGGAATTAATTACAAATGATTACAATAATACAGTACCAATACAATAATGAATGGCTACAACATGAAGGCATGACTCATTCCCATAGTTGCTTTGCAGCATATTTTGATTTAAGAAACTTCTGCTCGTTTTCAGCCCGAAAGTGGATCAGCTGCCGGGTTTCCTCAGGCGTCCCTGTGTGATACAGGATGGTATATGTAAAAAACGTATCCATGTCTCCAAAGCAAATAGTTTTATGTAAGGGTGCTCCGATCGATCGGTCACCGATCGGTATCGGCCGATAATGGCTTTAAATAGTTTGATCGGTGGTCTCCATAAATGCCGATCAGATGACGCACTACCATGGATGTATTAAGAGCGCACTACTCCTGAGAACATTTTCTACATGGAGCTAAAATGGCGGCGTCCCTACATTCAGCGGTCTGGCAGTTCTACAAGGTGTCTGAACGGTGGCAGAACAGCAGTTGGCCCGCGGCCGGTCGCGGAACGAAGGCGGTAGGAAGCCGGTAGGAAGCCGGCGTGTGTTGGTCCGTGTGTGTGTGTGTGTGTGTGTCGGTGTGTCTGTGTGTGTGTGCTGAAGAAATGTCTGCAGTGATTGAAAGGACATTTTTTTAGATTTTGAGCTAGGACAAAAAGCCAAACAGTTACTGATACATTCTCTAAACGTGTGTGACTGTTACGTAATGGCGTAATTTTCAGTTCATAAAAGTGATCGGTGATCGGTATCGGCCGATACGTCTTCCAGCAATCGGTGATCGGCCCCAAAAATCCTGATCGGAGCACCCTTAGTTTTATGCACTGATATCAAACGAAATTCGCTGCTAATGGAGTTTAGCTGAAACGGTATACATGCATGGAGTCCATTCAAGGCAGAGAAATGCGGGACTGTTGTGCAAATCAGCAATGTAACGTTAGCATAGCAAACTAGCAATCAATTATTTAAGCCGAAAATACTTACATTTATGGGTCTCTCTGGTTGATCTGGCCGCCATTGTTGCTGGTTGCGCAGTGTATTCTGGGTACCCCTTGCTTTCAAGTAAGCTCGTGACTTTACTTGAGTTTTAAGGGGTATCTAGCCCTCCCCCCTCAGCCCTACCCCTCGATCAAAATGAGAATTGGGATATCCCTTACTCTCACGTGAATGCGCAAAACTAAGGGGAAGGGGTAAGACAGAGAAATTAGATTCAGCCTTAGTCTTCACACAGCACTCACTGTTTTTCTTTCCACAGGCAAAATTATAAAGAGCGTCTGAACCTCCCCATCAAAGCCTTGATTGGCTACCAGTCGCATGACGACACATCCAGCAAGAGTGGGTCCACCACCAAGAACATGTACTCAGTTTGAAAAACTCCAACCGCCCCATTTGAACTTGCTGTAGATTTAAACAATTACAGACTGCATCATCACAATAATAATTTTGAGTTGTCAAGTGTCTTTTCCTTTTTATTGAAAAGAGAATTGTTCATAGTGTATACAGCTGGAGCTTCCTGCAACGTGAGAAACCAGTAGGGATTGGGTTATAAATACGGAGGAGGCCAGAAAGTATTTGGTTCAAAATATAACTGGTGAGCGAGATAATACAAATGTTCCTTTTTAGAGTTGAAGAGTTCTGTGATTAATACCAGTGGCCTCCCCTAGCTTAGCTAAGAAAACTGTTTTTTTTTCAGTACTTAATAACTAAAACTATACAGTCTTGCGTTTTTCTTATGCTGAGTTCTCACTCAGTACAAAAACTGTTTCTCACCTCACAGGTAAAGAGGAAAGTCAACTTATACTTTCAATGAACAATTTTTAATGGCAATTTTAACTTGATTTTTCCAGAAGTGTTACGCATGAGTTGGGTTTTCAGACACACCCGCTTGAAGAATCTACAGTATCTTAAAGGTTTGTAAAAGCTGTGGTCGCACTCCAAAGTATATGGTTTGGATTTGAGGCCACTTATTGTTTCAGCCATGCTGGAATTGTGGAATAATGCTTGTAGAACTTTTTAAACTTTTTTTCTTCCCCTTACATTTATTTATAATGTATGCATTGCAGTTGAATTACTTAGTTGAAAGACAACCATGAAATGTTTTTTTTTTTTATATATATATATATAGAGTACTGCATATAGATGACTTTTTTTACCATAAAGTAAAGATGCTGAAAGAATTAGGTGTGCTTTTCACTGTTTTCTTCCTAACAAAAACTGTAGATAATGTCACACTCCTCTCTTGTTTAATGCAAAGAAAAGATATTCATTGTGAAATGATTTTGCTGATAATGTATCTATCTGTAATTCCAGGATGTATATTACCTTCTTTCAAGTAAAGGTTAAGTGCTTTGCATTAAAACCAGAAACATGTTGTCTTGTTTTGTCATTGCATTTATGTTTTTACAAACCTGCTAATTACTTCTAGCAACCTGTTCTAACTTTGGGACAAAATAATACGGTAGTCTTTTATTTGTAGAGAACTTTTACAAGAGATGTAATTCAAAGCACTTATTGTGTTCACATCGCTTGAGAAACAGAAAATACTTTTTCAGGGCTCTTACATTGCTGTCCTTGACTCACGCATTGACCACACCTAAAAACGTAATGGAAAGCTTACAGACAACCACTGTACACGACTACATAACATTGTACTCAATGCTTCTAAATAGTAACCTGTTGAATAATATGCTGTTAGTTTTCTAACTGTCACTCAGTCATCCAGTCAAACAGGATCTGGTGACGTCACAGCGACTAATCTATCTGAATGGTGTACTGAAACGTGCAACTTCTGGTAGAGCTATAAAGTAAAAGCTGTATCGGCAGAATAACAGGACTTTCTACTGAGTACAGTGGTCAAATCAGTAAGATTTTCATGATTGGTCCTTATATTAACATTTAATTGCACACACAAAATGATTAACATAAATAAAGAGTATGAAACATCAGGTTAATTGTTCTGTTGCATAGGATAATACGGTTGATGTGTTCTGTTCATTTGCTGTTCATTTGCTGTACAGGAAGTTTGTTTCAATAAATATGGAATAAGAAATACAGTAAGGAATGGGGAAGAAAAATGCCTAGTAAAGTATAAGTAAGAAAATCATATAATTTTAGGCAGCAGTATCAAGAGGGTGGAATGAAAGTGGTCATAATCCAATGAATGGCTATAAAACCATCCCAGCAGAGTGATTAAAAAAAAAACTTAGTCCTCCATCTCCGGTCCAGCCACAGATGTCTTAACAGATGTCTTACTCAGTCCATCCTCACTGCTTATGTGCTGCAGCTGGACCCTAGCGGCCTCATATCAGGACATCATCATTAAAGGCTTTTCTTCCTCACGTTTGCTCAACAGATTTGAAAGCATGAAGGATGAGAAGAAGCAAAACTCCACGGCGAAGCTGAGCTCAAACAGCTCCAGGTTAATGCTGAGCATCCACTCAAATATAGCCGACAAGTGAACGTAAAAGTACTCGTCCTGGGCGAACAAAACCGTATCTGAAGGGTTTAAAGTTCAGGATGTATGGAACAGTTAGTGGTAGTCAAGTCACTTGTAAGAACATTTCATTGTAAACGGTGAACAGCCTTAACACTTCATGACAGTAAGACAGACAATGGAAATGTATCAGTGCACAAAATACAAGGACACAATTGCTACAGATTGACAGCTCTTATCATCCTGTAATATAGTAGTCATGTTCTTGCACACACACTGTAGGCTAGTATATAGATACTGTATTTAATTCTGACTTGACCCACTTCAAACTGGGGGACTAGAGGTTCAATCCGCCAAACTCTGTGGTGTGCATCACCAACTAGTGTCAAGGTGCCTTTAAGCTTAAACCCGAAACTACTCCAGTAGAGGACTCATGTTGTGTCACTGTGCAGCTTCCAGATGTAAGTAATAATGTAAACAATGCTAAAGATTGATTTAGCTAAAAATGCCATTAATTCATATCTACTTCTGTCATGGAGATGGTTGTGGCCTCACTGGCCTGTCCCACTTTGTAAACACAGCAGCAGACCGGATCCAAATATGACACAAAGGGAATATAGTGCAGCTGGAGAGTGTAAATCAGACGTCACTGCTGAAATCATTTGCTGAAATGTCCTGTTTCAAGCCACACCATATGAACCCTAACATGTTTACTGTCTTGTCATCCAGTCTGCTTTACCAGCCACAACTCATCACTGCACAACTATCATCATAACTTGTGCAACAATGTCCTTAAATAGAAGAATTACATGACAGTTAATTTAGCTCCACGATTTATGAAAGGATACAGCAGATGGTGACAATTGTTTGAACCACAGTGGAGGCGATGCGTAACGGGTAGAGAAACTTCTCATATCCTGTCAGCGAACACTTTCCGGTCAGCGCAGTGAGCAGGACAGTGTAGAAGCAGATGCACATGAAACTGATGGCAGCTCCGAAGTAGTGAAGGAGTGCGAGGTAACCTGGCTGTGGTGGGCAGTCAGTAGTTTCCAGGGTCAACAGATGAATAGATAGTTGTAAACAGTGATAGATGTGTGGATGTGTGTACTGAACTGTGTGTACTACTGAACTATTAACTGATTGTATTATCTATCTGTTGTCCCTTGTCTGTTTTGACAAGCTCTTTTTTACAGTTGTGTAGCCTTGTAAGGGTGTGCTATCTTGGCCAGGTCTCCCTCGACAAAGAAATTTTGATCTCAACTTCCTGTTAAATTAAAAAAAAAATTGAAAAACAAAAAACAAGCTTGTGCCAACTTTGCGTGTGCTCTTAATCATTACATAAAACAAATAGTTACACCTTTGTTTGCTGTTTCAGCACAGGTGAAAATCAAAGCTGTTCAGTTTTATTGTTAACATTATACGATAAAGTCTAGTCACCTTGCTGTTTTGTGAGATGAATTTCACTCACATTATATGGGCCCTCTGATAGTAATTTAAAGCTGCTAATAAACTTGTTTAAACATTCAGCAGGAAGTGCAGTACTCACATTACAGTTTCCAGCTGTGAATGCCCCCAAGGCTGCCACCACACCAAAGACCAGTGCAAACCTGCTCAGCATGGAATGACATGTGTGTCTCTCCATAATGTGGGCATGGTGGAATATACTGAACAGCAGAACTAAAGAGGAGATTGCAATTGTTAAAACACATATCACTCACATCTCGTATAATGTGTTAGGCGTTAAGCTGGTAAAACTCACACAGAAAGGATCCCGAGTTGATTGTGGCTGTAAAAAGTGAATTTTCTGGTGCACTAGTTCCACTTGAGCTAGAATCACAAAATATGTTCAATGAATTATGTCTCACAATTTGATTCCGTTGGAAAGAATAAGTAGAAGGTGAAATTAAATGCATTCTCACCTTATAGTGGGAACAAGGCAACATCCAGTGGACTGGTTCCCTTTGCAGTAGTTGTCACTCCCCCTGAAAATAAATGAATGAGGTTCTGGAGAATCTGTCACATCATGATGATGAACTATCTACATTAATAAGACACAACTCACCAGTCACTGAGAGAGCACACATGATTGTTGGTGAAAGCCAGGCCATATCTGGAAATATAAAACAAAAGAAAAACTATAATGACAACATTTTAGTATTTGGCCTTTTTAACATTCTTGATTTGATAACAATTAAGATTCAAACTACTGTATGGTAGCTGTTGTATAACAGGTGTGTAATACTGAATCAAAAGGGATTATCTTCCACTTTTTCAAAATAAAGGGAAAACAGATAGAAGAGAGGATGACTGTCCACTAAGTTCCAATGATTTTATTGTACCACTGACATTTTGACCAGCACCTGATTTTTGGCATTCATCTATCACTATACAACGTATGCTGATTCATCAGTAAAATACTTCAAATATTACTGACATTGCAATGAAAGAATGTATGGCTACAGTCTGAAGAATGAGCTCCTGCAGTTGGCAAAAATAACACTAAATGGAAGTAGATGACAAAGCAGAATAAGAAAAAAACATCACTGCATGGACTGCAGAGACTAATAGAATAACATAACATGAATATGAAAAACAAGTAGGTTTACAGTACAGGTAGGCATATTTCAGTTTAAGGAGCAATTTGTGCAACAATTATGTCTCTTGGTATTTCTTGAAAGTCTGGTGTGCACACCTTGCAACAGACAAACCAGATTACATATTTCAAAATTCCTGTGTAGGCAGCAGTTAACATGCTGCTCTGACGTGGACTTTTGCATATACATTTCTCAGAGATAGCACATACCTAGAGTTAAAATATTATAATAAAAACATGCATTACGCACTTCTGCCATATATAATGTGTCACTATTTCAGCATTTCCTGTTCAAGGCCAAGTGATATCAGTACTACCGGTACTGGAATCTCAATGTCCTTAGCTGGGAATATAACGTTACAGTTCAAATAGAGATCTTGATACTGTAATCATAAAGTGTGTTGTCAATAGTGCTAATCGGGTGTCACATTATTATAAAACCTTACAAACAAGTACAGCTTCTTGATCAGCTTTAAACTATACACTTTCAGATGTGAATAACACTGATAAACAGAGGTAGCCTATTTACTGAGAAAGTTCACAAGGTATAAAACTAATAGCAGCACGCAGACAGAGGTAGAATAACAGTTGTAAAAAACAAATGTTCTAATAGTTTCACCAGAGTGTAAAAACAAATGAGTAAATGTGAATTTCTAATAAACTTACACAGTCCATGTTCCAATGAAGGACACCAGGGAGAGGGAGATGGGGAAGATAATCCAAAACACCATGTCTTTGTGGTGAAAAACGCAAAGTAACAAATTAAAACAGGGATTCCTTAAGTCCAGGTGTCTTCACAACACTTAATGGTAGACCTCTTTAGGGGTTCCTCACAAAGCCAGCCTTATACCTACAGAGCAAGAGTAGTACTGGAACAAAAGGTCCTAACCCTCTATGATGTCAGTGTAATTCAGGTTCTTCCGCCACACAATTGCACTCTTGCAGTTAGCAATAGTCTTCCACCATCCAGAGTGCAGCCCTGCTTTTATGGGAGAGTGTCTCTTTCTCTGCCACACCTTTGTAGCACCACCTTGCCCTGTCAGAAAAAAAATGTTGAGAAACATGGGGTTGGCCTTCTTGATGTTATCACATTGTTTGTTCTAATCCAAACAACCACTCAGCAACGGCTACTCACACCAAAACAATCTAGACTGATGAATAGCACTACAGGTAAGAGGAGAAATATGTATATATAATTTCGGAGTGAACTGTCACTTTAAATAAATAATCTGAATTGGCCTTTCACAACTGCTGTATTGTCTTAAGTGTTGTTATTGAGAGAAAAACAACCATGGAACATAGTCTAATGTGCTTAAATTTTTTGTAAGTGTAAATAAATGGGTCAAATAAATAAAATAAAGAAAATGTGTTGGGTTAGTACCCTTAAAGGGGAACTACGCCCATTTTCCAAATTCATACATGTTATTCCTATGGTCTAAGACAGCCCACAAACATTTGTTAACATGAACAAATTTCTCCTAAATCCAAAAAAATAGAGTGCTAAAAGTCAAATTTGTGATGTCATCAAGTATAAAGTATGGACAATTAATTGGCCAAGATGTTATAGATGACACTGAGCGCACCCAGGGGGAATGTTCTGAGTATAGACCCACAATCACAATTTTTACAATAACTTTGGGGTAGAAAACCCCTGCGCCCTGCTACAATTTAACGGCACAGAGTAATTGGGGACTAGGAACAACTGGACATACTTTCATCTCATACATTTAAAATGCATGATGCTTTGGCTAATGTTAGATTGGAGACCTAATTTATCTGTTGGGCCCATTGACATAGAAGAAAGGTTGGGCCACAGACTTAAGGAAATTACACCACCCACACTAGCAGTCAACCCGACCTGTGGTGAGATGTTGCCGTTCCTAACGTTAGATTAAGACGCTAGCAAAGCAACACAGTACAGAAAATAAGCAAAGCAGAAACGTCAGATAGGTAGGACCACCGTTATACTATATATCTTTAAATGTTACAGTTACAACGGAAAATAACAACAGAATAAACAGTTTGACGATTTTACATATCTTAAATATACTGCCATTAGTTAAGTCTACTGGAAGTGATTCTGGTGCCTGTGTGACGTCACAGTGATTCGGTCTAAATGGGTACATTTTCAGAAATGAGAACACTACAATAAAATAAAGCTCATTTTGGGTAGCCTATAAAAAAAGGGGGGGGGGGGACATTCTGTTGGTCCACAAAATCAGTCTGCCATGCATTGGAGCAGCTCCAGACTTTAATACCTGATGACATAACAAGTTTGAGACTTACTTCTCTGGAGAGTAGCTCATGTTCACATATATTGATTGAACTTTCTGAGGCCATGGAAATAACACGTTGGACTTATTAATTTAGGTGGTGTTCCCCTTTAAGGCACACTATATTATTTATGGCTACACAATAATTAACTTTTAAATTAATTTAAGTTTTTCAATTCATTTTACTTATGTTTTGTCTTCACGACCAATACATTATTTTCGTTGTTTCACGGAGGAAACAAAAAAAGAAAGAAAGAAGGCTATGGCTACTGCTGCTGTCCACCACACGAGGTCCTCATTTTCAAAACAAACAAAATGGCGGCGCACATGAGATGGGGTCTTCAGCAGTTGTTACGGGCAAGAAAAACGGCCAACTCTAGGTTTGAACCTCTAAAACTGTGACACATCGTTTTGTACACATTTCGTACTGATATGATACGCTGGAATCCTTGTGTAAAGCATGAACTTGACATTTTGACGTGTGATTGAGATGATACGTTTAGCTAAGTAGCTAGCTAACTAGCAAAACTGCGACACGAATCCATCCATCCATATAAATGTGGAGATATGACACAGCTGGTTTAGTTATTTCCACTTTTTTGTCGTCTTTGATTTCTCATGTCTTTCCAGATCCGAAGCATGTGAGTTAGACGCTAATGTCAGCTAGCTCTAAGTGTAAACTTTAATGTCAGTAAAATGATCTCTGGATAACGTTAACAGTTTGTATGTGTGTACATCAAAACATTGAGATGACAGCTAAGGAAACACCTGCTGACTTTAATGTAACAACGCCACCTAACTGTTGAATCCCACTTCAAGAAACGAACGAGTTTAAAGTCTCATGTTGACTGACGGATATGGTCAAATAGTCTTTACGTTTCAAGGTTTCCAGTCAAGACCAGAAGCTCATACCACTCACGGTGCTCGACCCAGATCTTCAGACATGTTCAGCCTCTGCCAGGGACAGGAACCATACACTTTTCAAGTGAGAAACCTGTCGTCTTTTTTTCTAAAATGGGGCTTAATGTAGACAATAAAAAAAACATTAAACATCTTCACTATGACATTTTTTATAATATCTTTCAGTAAGGCACCTGTCCATCCAGACTCAAGACACTCCAAACCCCAGGAGCTTGAAGTTTCTCCCTGGTAAACCTGTCCTAGGAAGTGGGACGCTTGACTTTCCCACTTCGAGCTCAGCTGAATGCTCATCTTTAGCCAGGTTGTGTGCCAAGTTTTATGTTGTACTTTGTCATGTTAATGTTGTACTGATTCTGATTTTATAACATTTTAAATTAACAATTACATCCAATTGGACGGTAGTACCAGGATAAGAAAGGATATGTGACTGTTAAGGCATTCTCTCCAGCAACAAAACCACTGACTTTTTTTAATAGTTTAAAAATGCTGTTATCGTAACAACCTTAGTTTGCACACTGATGGTGTGTGTCATTAGAAATCATAATGTAAAAAAAACTGAAGGAAAATGCACACTTATTCTCACAAGGTTAGACAGGCATAGATACACTTACAAAAAGCTCCACACTCATAACTCTGAGTCTCTATGTCTGCTTATAAAGATTGTTTCGGCAAAGGAACTTAAATGTTTTGGTTTACTAAAATGTTGATCTTTATAAGTTAAAATATATGCATTACAGGTATGAGTGTGTGGATTTTTCATTCTCATTTCTTTTAAGAAATAATAGTTTGACAATGGATATTATCTTCATTGAGCTATTCATGGTTGTGTCTTCGGTTTCTGACAGTGATGGAGTTGCTTGGTAGAAGAGTACAGATTAGATGTGACAAATGCACCCTGTCCAAATTACACTATGTGATACTGCAGGGTTTCTGTGAATTAAAGCCACTGACTGCATAAATGCATTGTGTAGATGTGTTTTGTTTGTTAATACATTTTGTCTTGTCTTGATAAAAACGACAACATCATAAAAAGCAGTGCAATCATCAGTGACACTATTGATAAAAGCCAGCATGAGTGGATGTTGTTATCACTAAATGAACTAACATGAACACAGACTCCATGCTGTCATTGGTATGTTTTTTTTTTTTTTTTGATTATCAATAACATAACATGTTTCTTTCAGAGACCTGTTTGAAATTGAAGGAGTAAAAAGTGTGTTCTATGGCCCTGACTTCATCACAATCACCAAAGTAAGTATTAAATGTACTCGTGCAGCTTGTCTCTGTTACTCTATTCCTATGAAATCTCTATGCAATTCTTATGAAAGACAACACGTGAGATCATTGTTTTTCTTGTCAGACAGATGAGGATGTGGAATGGACAGACATTAAGCATCATGCTTTGGAGGCCATTGCCAAGTTCTTTGAGAGTGGTGACCCAATAACAATAGGGGCAGTGCACCATGAAAGTAGTGAGTATGCAACATGCCCGTAGTTAGTTAGTCATCTTGGAGTAATGCAGCTGCTTTAATGTATATTGTTTAAATATCTCCACTCTCTACATTTTCTTTTTTGTAGGTGTTTCTGAAGATGATGATGATATTGTATCTATGATAAAGGAGCTTCTGGACACTAGAATCAGGTACAAAACTAGTAACTTTGAGAGCAACTTAGGTAATCATTTTAGTCTTTTTTTGTCTGTTGCAATAGCTCACTGATAGTTTATGCATTTTAAATATTTCAATCCTTATCAAATATTTCCTTATATTTCTTTACTCAGCACTCCTAGCAATGATGCTCACAGTGTAGTAAAAGACAGTCGTGCTGAGATAGCAGTCTTAATCTGTCTGTCCTTTGTGCTGCTTTGTTCTGAACAACTTGACATGGTCTGTTTCACTCGTACTGTAAGACCTACAGTGCAGGAGGATGGAGGCGATGTCATCTATAAGGGGTTTCAGGACGGCACAGTCAAGCTGAAACTGGTTGGTTCCTGCACAGGGTGTCCCAGTTCTACAGTTACCCTGAAGAATGGCATTCAGAACATGCTGCAGTTTTATATCCCAGAAGTGGACAACGTGGAACAGGTGATAATCAAGATTAGTTTTCTAGTAGGATGTGTTTTTGTAGATTAGCAGATATTTGTGCAGGTTATTATTTTGAGACAAAGCTTCACTGTTTTCATTTCAGGATTGGTTTTTAGATGGATATTTAAATTATATGCAGGATTTCAATTGTGCTGCCAGCCAGTACATTTTCAATCTGCCTGTGCAGTTTTGCTACTTTCTTGCTTACTTGCTATTATACGGAGTTGAGTGTTTGTCATGCTTAATTACAGACTTTTTAGTCATACATACCATTTTTGTGTTTTTTTGCCCAGGTGGAAGATGAGGTGGATGAAATCAACGCAAAGGTTTTCTTAGAGCTGGAACGCAAATTACAAGAATAAAAACGTCCATGACCAACACATTCATGGATTTTGTTGGAACACAAATATTCCATTGTGTAAAAACACAGTCATGCATAATTTCCACTTATTAGTTACCATTGTACAATCATAAGAATCAAAAGAGAAATTACCTGCTATTTTGTGTGCATATTATATACTGTTTGTGTCCGCTGTAATTTATGTGTACATACTCTATGTCCCTGTTACCAAGAAAAGGAGATACAGGAATATACCTGTATACAGAAAATACCTTAATTCTTCTGTAAATGTGATGTATTTATTTCTTATAAATATTTAATATTTTTAAAGATTATTTTCATTGGTTGAAAATATTGTGAATTTTTCTTTGGGACAATTTACTGTTTGTTCAAACAGAATGAAGATTTGATGAGGTATTTCCGTGGTTGTTGGTGCCATATACCTACTGAAACACAACTGAACAGTTTTTTGCTGGTAAATACATCTATAAATTTAAATTAACTGTCATTTAGACTACAATTGGCCTATTCATCAAGCGGAAATAGGTTTGCTGTGTAACTATAAGATGTGGATGCTATGTATGTGCTTTTTGTACTGCATTCTTCAAATTTACTGTATCAAACAAAGTTCACAGTTTGAAAGCAAATCTTTGTTGTTGATTCCTTTTTTTCATTAGTATTACTTTTATTATTTTCTTCCAGTTATGACTCCTGTCATTGTGTCCGATGTGGGTAGAGAAAAAACAAGGAATGACTACTAACTGTTGGTACGGGAAGTAAAGCAAAGGGATGTGAATTACGCTTAGTTTAGTTAAGATTTGATCTTTTTTTTACTCCTGCTTAGGAGGCACAGGCATAATGTGTTAGACATCAATAATTAATTTGAGAAGTAGAAACAGATGAACTACTTGATCCACCAAATCTAGGTTCCTTAGTTTCTCTAGGACCGCGCATGCGCAGTTTATGTCTACATCGGCCGGCGCAGGGGACAGTGGTAAGCATTGTTGACTGTTTTAATCAAAACCTTTAACGTTACTACGTTAGTTATCGTTATCATTTAATTTGCAATTAATAATTGCGTACAAGAGAGTTGCTGCCATAAGTGAATGTGTGTTTTTATTATTTTAAACATTGGTCATTCAATGCCAGCTGCCAGAGACACAGCACGGGCCTCGCTTACGATAACATCCAGCACGAGGCTAATCTGGCAACAAAGCTAACGACGTCCAAATGCTAGCTAAGTGTTAGCCTGTTAGCTACTGGCGTTATAGCTTAAAAGTACCTATGCTACGTTTTAATATGGTGATGGCTAAAAAAGGCAAGTTTTAATAATGTTGATCAAGTCATAATACCCTAGCCTAAAAAGCGTTACTGAGCATCTGTTAACCACAACAACAACAACAGCATTACGTTAGCTTGTCGAGGTTGCTGTGTCAGCAGTAACGGATCTACGGAGCACTGCAGAAATCAAGGGTAACATTTTTTGATAGTTCGTGCGTACGAATAATTGTAATTTGTTCCCTCAAAGTAATACACTGTTCCCTCAGATTGCTTATTTCAATCCTTCGTGGTAGCTAGGTCAATGGCGTTAACATATTGTAATATAACCGTAGGGGCTGTTGTGGCTCGTGTCTAGTCGTGACTCTTGGCAGTGCTTCTCATCAAGTTTTGACGCTACATTGGACGAACGCTTGGGACAACCAGTAAGCCCTGGTCAGAAGACCTAAGTGACCTATTGGTAATATAAGGATGGAGCAGGTCAGAGCTGTACACAGGTGCCTGACCATGTAAGGCTCTGTATGTCAGAACAATAACCTTAAAATGAATCCTGAACTTAAACAGGTACAGGTTATGGGCTATCCAAATTAGCTGAGCTATGTGGATAAAGTTCAAATATGTCAGTTAAAGTTGTGTCATTTCACGGTTTGTGTTACGTTTATTTGGGTGCACACAATATCAAAATTGCTTTACCCCTGCTATCTGCTGGGTCTTCTTACTAATATACATCATTCCCATATTTTGTATTTGTTTCTGTTGTGTTTTTAGTGACAAGCATCGGCCTGGTGAGCAAAGACTGCCCTTAAACTAAGTGAGGTATGGCCCAATTCGGGGGACAGAAGAACCCACCATGGGCCACTCAATTTGCTGCCACAGCAGTGTCCCAACCAGGCCACTCGGGACAGTCTCTTGACCTCAATAGCCTGCACTGTGAGTATAGCAAACCAGAGGGTCTGAGAAGTTAAATATCCTGTACACTGTCTAAATGGGTTGTATGGACATTTTTTCACTGACTTTTACCGTCAAAAAATCATCTCCCCCATCCTTTTTTACGCCAACATTCCCCATTCAGTGTTCTTTTCCACACCTCTGAATCTGGTGCCTTATTTCCATCTTTGCAGCTCTTGGTGTGCAGCAGCAATCTCTTCTGGGAGCATCCCCCTCTGTTTACTCTCAACAGTCAGCATTGGCTGCAGCCTCTCTCAGCAACCAGTCTGCTGCAAACTATCAGCTGTCTCAGCAAACTGCTGCCTTGCAGCAGCAAGCTGCAGCAGCTGCCGCAGCTCTACAGCAGGTCAGTCACAGCGAAGCAGTTCCAAGCACATGCAATCTATGCATTGTGTAACACTTTTCTTCACTGTAATCAACCACTATCTCTCCCATGTTCTTCGTAATGTTTATAGTCTCAGCTCAATACAGCCCTCCAGCAGTATCAGCAGCAGCAGCAACAGCAGCAGCAGCAACAACAGCAGCAGCAGCAGCAACAACAACAACAACAACAACAGCAGCAGCAGCAGCCCCCTCAACAGCAACTGTACAATGTACCACATCAGGTGAAACATAGGTTTATTTTGCTTTGTGTCGCACTTTATTTTGGAAAGTCCTCTGCTCATACTAACCCTGGAACCATATTGGTTGTTTTAGAGTCGACAAAATAAATCACATAGGCATTATTATTTTTATTAAGATTCCTGTCATGGCTTCATATAGATTGTTGTCTTTCAGCAAAATAGAAGATTCAAGTGTTAGGAAAATGAGGTCAGGTCAAACAGCAGTAAATTTATAATCGTCTAAGCTTTGATCTGTCAGTGGGTAATATCCTTTTGCACTCTTAAATTGAGATTACATTTATTCCTAGAATTTTTCTTATCCATTTTTCCTTATGCTTTAGTGCTTTATATTTCTTATAAACTTAGCATTTTTCTCTTGAGGCAGATCATGTGAATGGGCTGGGTAATTTGATACAACTACTCAAGTGGTCAGTGTGTATACATAGCATTAAGACTACATCCACACTGCTATTGTTTTCATTTGAATACGTTTTATAACGAAAACAATATCTGTCCTCACGAGCCTCACAAGTTTTAGCACTGTTTCAGAACTAATCTCTGTTCGTACAACACACCTGAAAATCCATATCACAGACCATTCACTTACACTGGGCATGAATGTACTGGTGTAAACACTGTGGGAATTGTCACAAATCACTTGAATAATAGCTTTCCATCATACATACATCTCCTAGCAATTCATTTTAGACACACAACCCTGGGCATTACAGAACTGTTATGAGAGTGTGGCATTGGGAAAATATGGGCAAATCTTTAATATCAAGTCAACAAAATGTTCTCACTCTTGGTATTTTCTTCTTTTTTTCACAGCTTCCACAGCCTCAACAGGCATTGCTTTCTCAGGTAATTTGCAATATATATGTGTGTGTGTGTGTGTGTTGTGTGTGTGTGTAAGAAATGCCAGTCCAGGCAACCAAAGTGTATTCATAGTAGCATTTTTTTGGATCCTTTTTTCTTCTCTCGACCCTCAGCCCCCCGTCGCCTTGCCTACCAGCCTAAGCTTGTCAAACCCACAGCAGACAGCCCAGATTACTGTGTCATACCCAACTCCACGTTCAAGCCATCAACAGCAGACGCAGCCACAGAAGCAGCGAGTCTTCACTGGCGTTGTCAACAAGCTACATGACACATTTGGCTTTGTAGATGAAGATGTCTTCTTTCAGCTAAGGTAAACGAGAGTGATACAATACCCATTATTTGGAACTCATAACAGACAGTTCCAAATGATTAAGGTTCCTTTTTAATTTGAAACTGATGTAACTTGACATATAGATATTTCTAGTGGCTTTTTTACATCTTTTCAGTGCTGTGAAGGGGAAGACTCCTCAGGTGGGTGACAGGGTCCTAGTGGAAGCTGTGTACAACCCGAACATGCCCTTCAAGTGGAACGCCCAACGCATCCAGACGTTACCTCAGCTAGCAAACCAGTCGGTGAGAAAACTCAGGCTCAGGAAGGAGACAATAACATTGTTGGGCACATTGATAAAAACGGGGATTTTCTCCTTGAATTTATATTCACGTTTTAGATTTTTGGTATCAGTATAAATGCAATCAGCGCAATGTCTGTGTTTCCACTACATTTATTCATGTCTGCTTAAAAAATGTATAGACCCAGACTTTGTTTGTTTAATTAATTCATCTTTATTATGTAATAATATTCAAATCATAGCTTTCTTCACATTTGAAAAAAAAGTCCCAATGATACTGGGAGCACAAAATGTGAACTAAAGTTCCAAAGAAACTTCCCCCAGTCTAGTTCTTCATAGATTAGGAAACATTTTCGTAACTCGTGTGGTTACTCTGTACTTTGTATTTGTCTGTCTGTTCAGTTAGTTTCAGGCTTTCGGCCTCTTTTGACCTCTGTGACAGAAGCTAAATGGTGAAAAAAAAAAACGGTATCTTGTTATTTTATTATATCCAAGTGAGATCCACAGGTTCATTTTAAATCCTGGACAGTTCATCTGGCTTATTCTGAGGAGAGCCTTAATATGTCATGTTTTTTTTTTTCAGATTTCATATTTTCCCTGTACCTGTCTATCTTTAATTGACTGACTGTTGTGTTCTCAATCCCTCCTAGCATCAGCAGCAGCAGCCTTTACCTCAAGCTTCCCCACAGCTCGGCAGCCTTTACAATGAGCCAGGGATGCAGCTGCGCTACTCAGACATGCACTCCACTTTGGACAACAGACAAAATGTAACCCCCTAGCCCTGAATCACACACTTTGTTGGTCCGTCTCCCTGCTCTGTTTCTTTCTTGGACTTTTTGTCTTTGTTTCCTGGCTTTCTTGCTTAACCTATACATGTTTAACTATAACCAGTTACATCTATTCTTAACTGCAGTTTTTGCTTGTTCTTTTAGTTTGCTGTCATTGCCAAATGGATAGAACCACATTTTTGTAGTTGTATAACAATACATTTCTTTATTTTAAGGAACATTTATTCGTCTTATGGAGAGACTATTTTGGTGGTGGTAGTTTACAACCTTTTTACCCAGGTTATATCATTTTTTTGTTTGGAAAACAAACTGTTTCTTGAGCTGTTATTTTGGTTTCAGATGTGTTTTCACACTCTGGCTTCTTAATATTTAAATCAGTAAATCTCTCTACAGGGGACATTGCAGATGACAGGACAAATACATTGTTAAGAGGTTGTGCTGGATAACCGTAATATTTGATATAAAGATTTTACCAAGTACCACTCAAATCACTACCTCACCAATTGAATCAGTGCCTTAACAAGCAGTGAGAAATATGTCATAATGGTATTTCTAGTTGAGTAAATATTCCTGAATGAGGTGGCAGTGTGGCCTTTTGGTTCAAGTGACTCCACTTTAGCCAGAGGACCAGTTTTGATCTCAGCACCATCTTTTCCGTTGAAAGTGCTGGGCGAGATGTCGACCTTGTCTGCTCACTTCATGCAGGAAATATCCTCAAAATATGCCTATATTCACACTTGGTACTCTTTGATTAGGACAGCATATCAGCGCACCTCTAAAAGATAACTACAATTCTTTAATTCAAGCAGACATTCAGACCTTTTTCCAGCTTCTGTCTTTCAAGCAGCCACTGTACATGATTTTGTACAGTTCATCTTGTTTTTTGTTGAGCACTTATTGCCATGTTAAGGTTGTTTCAAGTCTGCTTTTAAACATATGCTCATCTCTACTTTTCATCTTTTCCCCCTTTTTTCTAGAGCCAGCCTCAACCTCCTAACATGATGAAGGCAGCCCCCACCATGCTGCAGTCGCTACCTCCCCCAACCACATTCAGTATTCCGACCCAGGCTCCCCCTCCTTCCCTCCTGCAGGCCCAGCTGTCTGCTGTCTCTCTGGCCCCTCTCCTCCAAAACCCTCCTCAGCCTCTGCTGCCACAGCCTCCACCCAAAGGTGAAATACTAGTCAGTGGGATTGCATTTATCTAGAAATGGATAAAAAGCAGGCAGATAAGTGGTGGTGATCACCACTATCTTTGCAGCTGTTTTGGCACACCATTGACCACACAATTAAACCTGTCTTTGTGGTTAAACAAGCATTATTTCCCTTGTCTCTAGATGTGTTCCCCGGAGGTCTGCTTCAGCCTCCAGTGAGAATGATGCCACAGCCGCAGCCTGTCCGACGAATCGAGCCTCCACCTCGTTTCCCCAGTCGCAATGATCGAGGCCCTGAGCTCATCCTCAGGACTAAAGACGAACGCAGGTGAGATGCCGATAGATATCGCTTGAGATAATCTTGGTCACTAAAATATGCTTTCAGCATAAATTTTTTCATCTTAGTGTGTGTAATCAATTCTTTAGTCGAGACAGAGACCGAGAGCGCAGACGGTCAAGAGAACGCTCGCCCACACGCAAACGTTCCAGAGACCGCTCTCCTAGACGTGACCGATCACCTCGCCGGCCTCGCAGGGTGGTTCCTCGCTACACCGTTCAGTTTTCCAAGTTCAGCTTAGATGGGTGAGTACAGTTTTTTTCAGTGTTTCACGCATTGAGTTTTGTTGGAAACAGATCACTGAAGTGTTGTATTGCATGTCAACACGTCAGGGGTGTGATAGTCAACAGTTTGTCTTAGTTTGTGTTATTATGTATCAATTATCCTCTGTGGGTTCTTCAGTTCCAGCTGTGACATGATGGAGCTGAGAAGGCGCTATCAGAGCCTCTACATTCCTAGCGACTTCTTTAATGCTGTCTTCACCTGGGTGGATGCCTTCCCTCTGACAAGACCCTTCCAGTTTAGTAATGCCTGTAACTTCCACATTTTACACAAAGAGGTGGATCCTCTAGTCAAGAATACAGCTGTGCTGGACCCTCCTGATGCCAACCACACTTACAGTGCTAAGGTATGACTGCCAGTGATGAATACATAGCATTCAGTGTGTCTTTCATATTCAGTAAGATGCAGCGGACAGTTGGGCTGTGAAGGGTTTGTGTATTTGTGCCGAACTGTCACGGTACGTGAAGCTGCACCCAGAATACACAGTATGTAGATTGATGCACCAAATTTTATATACCGATGTTGGGCATCACAGTGGTCGCTGACTGTCAGCCATCAGTCAGCCATCAGCGTCCATCGGCCTAACCCTAGACTTCATTAATTAAAACTACTATATAGAGAGATAATTACAGAATGTAAATACACTGAAAAGCTATTGGAGACAAAATGCAGACCATAAATGGCATCAAAACAGGATTTGATTTCGTTAACATTTAAGGATTAAGTGATGTGGTCTCTTTATGGTTTAGGTGATGCTACTGGCTAACCCCAGTATCGAGGAGCTCTATCACAAGTCCTGTGCTCTGGCAGAGGACTCCCAGGAAGTCAAAGACTCCTTCCAACATCCTGCTAGACTCATTAAGGTACATCACACATTTTCCATGCTTGTGCCATGCTCGTGAGCTGACAGTGCTGCAATGATCCTATTCCATTGCTAAGTACTCACTATGTGGAAGAGTTTTTTTTTCTCTGTTGGTTGTGGATCCTCAGAGGTATGATTATTTGGACATGCTTGACCTTTTTGTCTTTCTCTTTGTCTTTATCCTCTTTTGTGCTCTGTTCACCCTCCACACCGCGTATCCATATTGTTATTCCCCATTTCCATCTAACCTATTCTACTCTGTGTCTCTCCTACCCGTCTGTCTTTCTCCTTTAGTTTTTGGTGGGAATGAGAGGCAAAGATGAGGCCATGGCCATTGGTGGTCACTGGTCTCCCTCTCTGGATGGAGCTGACCCAGAGAAGGATCCCTCAGTCCTTATAAAGACAGCCATACGCTGTTGCAAGGCGCTCACAGGCATAGATCTTAGTCTCTGCACTCAGTGGTAAGAGCTGTTATTCACATCAATATTAATTTTTCTCATTTATTGTGTTCAAACCTAATAACTCTGCTGGTACTAAAATCCCGAATTGAGTAACTACGATATGCTGCGTCATTTTACTACTTTTATACAAAATCTCACCCTTGACATGTTGGGTGATGTTTTTTGGTTAACTTTTTTTATATTAATGATTATTGTATTGTTAATTTGCTACCTATTATTTACCATTATTATTTATTGTGCTGTGCAATGTTCTTTTTGGTTTTTTTTGTGTGTTGTCGTCTTGGCTCTCTCTTTCTGTCACACTCTATACATATATGTACATATGCATATTTCATTGTGATGCAAAACCAAACGCATGGACTGTGGCTGGAAGCAGTAGCCTGGACCAGAAGACACTGCCATTACGTTGTTCTTTTAATTTATATTTCTATTCTCCCTGTTAAATATCTTACATATTTAACTGGCTTTCACTGTCCTGTTGGTTCTGTCTCTCTTCGCACAACCCTAATGTAGTGCGTTAAGTGTATCCTAGGTTAAATGCAGAACACTCATCCATAATTGGCTGAAGCTATAATGGGGCTGAATTTGGGGGTGTGATTTATTTTGTGATTGTCTGTCAACTTTCTCAAAATGGCTGCCGTAACCTGTGACAACAGTTGGAGAGCTGCAGACTGGGTCCATTTGTCTATACTGTGTGTTGTGTGGGAGACTGGGACTGTAATGATATGTACAATCATTCAGTGAGCTCATGGGAGGGAGTAGCTGTAGAAGGCTCGCCTTAGCAAGGCTTGCCTTTTATACTGTACCCTGACCAGAATGTTTCTTTCCAATGCACCTTCTTCCTTTGCGACAGGTATCGTTTTGCAGAGATTCGCTATCATCGGCCGGAGGAGACACACAAGGGGCGGACAGTCCCTGCTCATGTGGAGACAGTGGTTTTGTTTCTTCCGGATGTTTGGCATTGTCTTCCTACCCGCTCAGAGTGGGAGGTGCTGTCACGGCGACTCCGGGAGCAGCTGGCTGAGAAGCTGTCGGCCGAGCGAAAGGAGGCAGATGGAGAACAGGCACTGAACCGCTAATCCCTCTCTTCTCATTTCCGCTTCTCACAGGAAGGCACAGGAATTACAAAAAAACAAACCCCAGATACACATCAGACACAAAGCACACCTCACCATTCACACAGACAGCCATGAACACAGGCAGATTATTGTTCCACCAAACCTTACCTAGGCGTCTTCTGTTTACTCCTCCACCTGTCCCTTCTCCTCTGCTCCTCCATTCCTCCATCAGCACATTCACCTTCCCTCACATCCAGCAGACACATACAGTGGAAGCAGTGAGACTAGGTTGTGTTGTATAGGCCCGGATTGCAACTGATAAAACGTCTTCCAGCTCCTCCATCACGTCATAATTGATGCTAATCTGGGTATAGTCATTCATGCTAATCCTGGCATTTTTTGTGTGCATTATTTCAAATAATACTTGCTTAACCTGCTTTGAATGTGGGTGCCTGCAAATTGGTTTAAGCAATTGTCTCAAATAGTTTCCCAAATTAGTGCCAGTGATGATTTTCTAACACTGGAATCCAAAATTTTTCTTTACGCTGGAATCTGTGGAGTCAGTTGCGTGTCAATAATGTGTTTGTTGTAGAAATGTGTATTTTTATATGATTTTCCACATCAATTTGATATCGTCTGACTTCAAAAAGAGAACCTCCCCAAAGTCCTGTTCCGTGTCTGTTCTTGTTGGATTCTACATTCTGATTTGGGCTATATGTAGAATTTGGTTTTTCCAGGGCAGTTGGTTGGACAGATGGCTCCTATCTGACGTAGGTGTATAAAACCCATAAATGGCAATACCCAGTACCCTAGTCGTAGACCATGGTAGGGCCACCCTATCCTCACTCCGTTTGGAGACCAGCTTCAGTTCACCTGATGTACCTACACACCTTTTGGACACACCTCTCATTGATTTTTACCTTTTTTTTGTGTTCCACAGATTGATTGATTGGCAGCTGGGGGGCATTTCTGTTGGTTTTATAAGAGCTAGAGAGCTTCCCTGTGTACGCTTCAGTAGCATTGGACTTAAACACAGTCGAGAGCTCACTAGGACGAGACAATGAAAGACAGATGTGACCTTGCTTCTTGCACGGATCAACTTTAAAGCTCACACAGACCATGGGCGGTGTACTGACTGTTTGCTATCCCACCTCTTTCTTTCTCTCTGCATGTCTCTATCTTACTGATCTCCTGTGAAGGAGGAAGAGGAGAAGGATGACGATGAATCGAAGGACGTTAGTAGTCCCACTCACTGGGCTAAACTTGACCCGAAATCAATGAAGGTAAGCTTCATGGAGAAATCCTCAGCACTGGTAGAGCTAGGGAAACAGTCAAGGTATCATTTATTAGATTTGTCTTTGGATTTGTTACACCTAATCAATAGTCTTTGTTGTATATTGTGCATGTAAATATGTTCAGATTAGTTCTCTTCCCGAGGTTAAATGTGCTTTTCCCACATGCCTGTTTTTTCCTCTTGTAGGTAAACGACCTGCGCAAAGAGCTTGATTGTCGCTCTCTAAGCTCTAAGGGGTTAAAGTCACAGCTGATCGCCCGCCTTACCAAGCAGCTGAAGGTTGAGGAGCAGGTGGAGGAGTCCAAAGAGCCTGAGAAACCAGAAAGCAAAGCTGCTGAGGAAGAGGAGCCATCTCGCACTGAGGAAGACAGAGAGGTACAGACATCTTTATTGATTAAATAGGAGAGAATTTAGTAGTAGTTGTGACATTTTTGTTTTTGTGGCCACACTAAAACAGCTGTGCAATTATTATTGAAAGGCAAGAATTGCATTTCACAGTTTTTTTTTTTTTTTTTTTATTCATAGTTTTATGTTAAGTGCTCTTTTAACTGTAGTGTTCTTCTCTGTTAGGAGGAGGAGAGGAAGAGGCAGGAGGAGCTTGAGCGCCAGCGGAGAGAAAGGCGCTACATCCTCCCTGATGAGCCGACCATCATTGTACACCCCAACTGGGCAGCCAAGAATGGCAAATTTGATTGCAGTGTCATGTCCCTGAGTGTGCTGCTGGACTACAGACTGGAGGACAACAAGGAGCACTCTTTTGAGGTAAGAATTACTGCTCACAGTTTTATAATATGTTAGAGAAGATGTAAGAAGTCTACAGTGTACATTAGGCTTGGGCCGGTGCTAAAATGTTAAAACGGGTAAACTAGTAACCCTGCTCTAGCGCTGCTGCCCGACACTGCCTATTAGTAATGCAATTGAAGTTGGATTTAGTGATGTGACGCTGTCGGCACAGGTTGCTGATGTAGGCTAATTTTTAGTTTGTCAGAACGTGTCATAGTTGCACATGCCGGTTCAGCACGTTTGCGTGAAATAAAAGCTCGTACACCTGACCAGCAAAACAAGAAATCGACCCAACTCTAGTGCACATGTGCTATGGTGATCTTTGAAAACCAGCTGAATGTGTTCATCTTTGACAAACAGACATGTTTGTCTATTCAGTTTAATCATACGCTGCCTTCTTTTTCTTTGTCCAGGTTTCCCTATTTGCTGAGCTGTTTAATGAGATGCTACAGAGAGATTTTGGCTACCGCATATATAAAGCCCTGGCTGTTTTTCCTACCAAAGACGAAAAGAAGGAAAAGGAGAAGAAAGCCAAAAAGGAAGCAGAAAAGAAGGAGGCTGAAAAGCGTGAAATAAAGAAGGAAAAAGAAGATGATAATGAAGAACCTGTAGTGAAAAAGACTAAGGAGGATGAGGAGGAGAAGAGGAAGGCAAGCCTCTCAAACAATGTGTTCTTTTCAGTGTGACGATTTTCTCTACAATTGATGTGTGTTTTCATGCAGTCGTGTGACTTGTGTTTTTAGTGCGATGAAAAGGCTGTGAAAAAGGAGTCGTCTCGAGATGAAGAGGAGAACGAAGATGATGGCAGCACGGCCAATGCTGAAGAATATGACCCCATGGAGGCAGAAGATGCAGAGGATGATGACGATGATGGTACAGCACTCTTCCTTTAAATACAAACCAATCAATTCTTTTTTTGAGTTTCCCACAATATGATTTTGTCGATGATAAGAAACCATGCATCACACTGAACCTGTGATCGATAACGTTTCCAGTTTCTGAGGCCTTAAAAAAACATTGCTTTTTTATCTTTAAATGTTTCTTGTTTTTGTACTAATTAAACACACTAATAATATTGAAATTTAAAAATGTATTGGCACTTTTATTTCTCAACCTTTTCCATCCCTCAGACAAGGATGATGACGACTCCAATGACAAAGACAGGAAAGACCGCAAGGATGACCGCAAGTCGTCGAAGGAGAGGTCCTCTAAAGACAAGGTTGGTTGCTTATTGTTGTAGGTATATTATAAGCCGCCTTCCTACCGCCTTCGTTTCGCGACTGGCTGGCGGGCCAACTGCTGTTCTGCCGCCATTCAGACACCTTGTAGAACTGCCAGACTGCTGAATTTAGGGAGGCCGCCATTTTAGCTCCATGTAGAAAATGTTCTCACGAGTAGTGCGCTCTTAATACATCCATGGTAGTGCGTCATCTGATCAGCCTATCTGATCGGCATTTATGGAGACCACCGATCAAACTATTTAAAGCCATTATCGGCCGATACCGATCGGTGACCGATCAATCGGAGCACCCTTAGTATATTATTAAGACATTGATGTAGCATAATCATGGTTGTTGGTATAAATGATAGTGGACTTTGGTTAGAAGCTGGGAAGACACCACTAGGATCCTTAATGAGGACACTGCCTTAGACTGCCCTGCATCATACACAAACATATTTATTATTATTACCATTTTTAATGCATAAATTGATGGAACTGACATTACATTTCACTGGTGTTGCAATTTTGTATGCTTTCATGTGACAAAAGATACATACATTGATTGATTGATGTGGTTGTTTGTGTTACACCAGGAGAAGAAGCTGATGGTCTCACACAACAAGGAGCTACTGATGGCATTTGTCTACTTTGACCAGAGCCACTGTGGCTATTTGCTGGAGAGAGACCTGGAGGAGATCCTGTACACACTGGGACTGCACCTTTCTCGTGCTCAGGTGAACAGACACAAGCCTAATCATCATCATCATGCTTTGTTAAGGGTGGTAGTAGCTCAGTCCGTAGGGGGTTGGGAATCGGAGGCTCGCTGGTTCAAGTCCCCATACGGACCAAAGTACGGAGTGTGGACTGGTAGCTGGAGAGGTGCCAGTTCAACTCCTGGGCACTGCCGAGGTGCCCTTGAGCAAGGCACTGCACCCCCAAGTGCTCGGGGCGCTCATCCATGTGCAGTCCCCTCACTCTGGCATCTCTTCATTAATGTGTTTAGCATGTATAGGTCCTAAGCATGTGTCTGTGTGTATTTTCAGGCCTGTGTTTAATGTGTGTGCAACTGTACTAACGGAGTTACATTTGTTTTGGATCTGTGCATCCCTGATTCTTAAGTCTTATTCACTCATTAGTCTGTCCTGTCTGTTTCCAGATAAAGAAGCTGTTGAACAAGCCAGTGGTCAGAGAGTCTTGTTACTACCGTAAACTGACAGACAGGGGGAAGGATGAACCCATTCCTTCCTTTAATGAAGCCCAGATAGAAAACCTCATAGGTGAGCTAACATGGGTCTTTATGGTTAAACATGTTTTTATCACTGTTTAATACCGTCAATTAAGCACAATTTTTAAATCTATGATGACATAGAAAGTGTGATCAAAAAAAAGCTACAGCTACCATATGGCAGAGGGCTGTTGTAGTAAGCTCTTTTTTTTCATGAAACTCTTCTCTCTCTTTCTGTCAGGTAACCGAGGACTACTTCCTGCTCCAAAAGTTTGTGCACAGTCTGCAGCCACCGAGTCTGGTAATCTGATCGTGTATAACGGAGCCATGGTCGACGTCGGCAGCATGATGCAGAAGCTGGAGAAGAGTGAAAAAGCAAGGGAGGAGATAGAGCAGAAGCTCATGGTGCAGAGTGCCAAAATGGGTATGATTTTGAATTGTATTATACTGTATATGCTGTCTTTGAAAATGCTTTCATAGCCTCATGAGTTGCAGGCTACACTCTGTGTCAGTAGTCTGTCTGGACAATGATCTGGCTCAATTTGAGCTTTGCTACAAAGAAGCCCAGTCTCACTTTATTCAGCATTCTTCTTCTGTGAATTCTGAAACGTGGACTGGCACATTACTAACAACTGCCACATACAAAGTATAAAATAGGATTCAGCAATATTGTTTTTTCATTGTGAATATTCAAAGTGGTAAAAAATCAATCAATTTATTTTTCCTATCAGGGCAGGAATAAATGTCCATGTCTCACAAATAAAGACAATCCTAACACACTAAAAACATACTGTTAACACAGTAATTATATAATTACATCTCCCAAAATGGGGGTGTTTACGGGCTGTTTATTCAATCAACTGTGCTCGAAAGAAAGGATCCCTTGCATATGTTTTGGTTTACAGGAGGTGTTCTATAGGGTTGTACAGAAGGCCTTATCTCAAGTTCAGAACTGAGGGGATGCTTTGTGTTGTATATAATAGACAGTGCTTTCCTGTGTACAGCAGTGTTACACAGTAATCTTTGTTGGCGGCCTTCACTATTCCCAGCTGTTTGACAAACTTAGTCAGGATACCATACCAGGTTATGATCTTACACTCAAGGATGTTTTCTGTTAGGTTGACATACACAGGACATTCTGAGTCTAAACCCTTTGATTTCACAACAAGGAATCATCTCTGACAGGCGTTCCTGCATATAGCATTAACATTGTCTGTGAAATTCAATGTGTAAATGTATGTTCCCAGATAGTTAAAATCACAAACCTCCACAGACGGGTAGAGATGGTAATGGACTTGCATAATTTAGCAGGCTAGCTTAACAAATTGTAAAAACATGTCAATATTGGCTGTAAAAATGACGAAAAGGTTTACCTTTGGTTGATAAGATTAATATTATGTAGCTTGAAAAACAAATTGTCCTTAGATCTTGTATATTTTTCTGATTTCAACAGATGACCATTGTTTTCTCAAGTGCTATTTAATACTTAAAAGAAGCAGTGTGTAGGCTTTAGTGGCATCTAGCGGTGAGGTTGCAGATTGCAACCAACTGAATTCTCAAGCAATTCTCTCCAAGCATGAGGGTAGATGCTAGAATGTAGTCACCAAACGTGTCACCAAAATGAAAGTGGTCAGATCTCTTGTTTCTTATAAGGTGAGTCACTCCTTTATGTATAAAGAATTACAAAGTAGATTATTGCTGTGTTTGGCCTCACATTATGTATGCCCGTGGTGACTTTCGGTGACATCATTCTAGCATTTACCCTGTGCTTGATTGTTGACCTGCCTTCATTCTAATCCTCTGTTTTGTGTCACATTCCAGATGAAGATGCAAAGGTTAAAGCTCAGGTGGAGCAAGCCAACAAAGCCTTGTCCAGGGAGCTGGAGGAGGTGAAAAGCACACTGAGCCAAACTGAGCAGATTCTGAAGGCTGCGGAGGAGCAGAAGACCATCTACTACGACCAGATTAGCAAGACGTCCAACACCTTGACGTCCACTGTCAAAGAGCTGCTGGCAGTGCTAAAAAAGGTTCAACATTTTTACAAATTTTACAATTGCTGTTTTCTCTATTTCATCTTTGGATATGTTACTAGGTTCAACTTAGTAAGTTTGCCATCGTGACTTTTACATAAAAGTGACCTGGGCCTTATTCAGACATAACAGTGACTAGTTATATTGCCATCAGAGTAACGTAAATGGACCGGCTGTATTCACTGATATTCTCTCTCGCTCTCTCTCTCTCTCACAGCATCAAGAAGTAGAAGAGTCTGGTGATGAAGTTACCGGCGATCACATTCAAATGTCTCAAACAAACGGCGCTGATAAATGAGTGATATATTTGAAATAAATGAAGCCAATCTGTAATACTGATTATCTTAAAAATTGTAAATATTCCCTGAACAAGCATACTTTGGTAGTGTTTAATTTTGACCTATTATCTCCCAAGTACATGTATAAATGAATTAGTTCCATTGTGTTAATTTGACCTCACTTTCTGTGTACAATAGATTTGTTTCTGAGGGTTTACCTTTCTTACCTAGAATATGAACTATTGCAAAGCTTTGAAACGCTTATTTTCATAGTTTAAATTAATTTAAGTTCCATTGCAAACTTTTCTTTTTGCCATTGCTTTAGCTTTGTTATGGCCAATAAAATGCCACGTTGTAGATTTACATGCCAGTTTGTGTTGAGTTGTACTTTTCAGAGAGTTTTGTTTTTCTAATGAGCAATAATGATGCTATTTATGTGCGAGATGATTCATTTAAAAAAAACTATATTTAAAAGAAACTAATTTTGGATGGAAAAGGGTGGGAAGGGGTTCCATGTGGTTCAGACAGAATTTATTTTCTTTCTTTCCTAACTACAACTGTGTTTAATAAACACATTCAGTTTGTAGTTCTTCTGTTTAGCTGATTTAACTGGTTTGTGCTGTTTTTCTAACACGTGGCTATGCATGGTTCCTGCTTCTGTTGGACCTTTTTCGCTGTCGGCACCTCCTGACTGTATCCACCGACTGCTGCACTGTTTCATGTTTTACTGTGATGAGCATCTGTCTCGTTTTCTGTAAAAGGAAACTACACATGAACCAAAAGATAAGCTCAATGAAAGCGTGTTCTGCTGAAGGAATCTTTGCTGCAATGACATTAACATTTAGAAATCAATCTCTGAACTTGTGTGCGTTGGTTTAGGTTGTTCTAGAAAAGAGGCACAATTACATTCAAATGTGCTCCAAAGCAGGCAATTTTATTTTTCTATTGAAAATGTACTCTATGGATGTTGTGCAAGAGTAAAGTGGTCCATTTTAACACTACAGTGTGTCTGTATTTTTCCCACCAGTTCAATGTCATGACTTGCACCTGTACTTATCCTGCTACGATAAAATATCTACTGGGAATAAGGCGTCAAAATATCTGATTGTGGAATCTATGGAACAATCAAAATTAGCCGACTTAATTGATAAAAATGAAATATTTGCTCGACTTATGCAAACCTGACATTTGGAAAATAGGGGTCCAGACAAATGCCACGGAATACTTTTTAAATCCTGTCCTGTTTGTCATACTAAGCAGGCCTGTAGCCACTTCTGAGGACACTGGGGTAATGGGTCCTTGAGAGAGTTTACATTTTACAATTAAAAAGTAACACTTGGTAGATATTTTCATAGTTGATTTCTGTTTGTTTTTTTAGTTTTCTGCCACCAGTAGTAGGTTTCAGTTGGGTGTTATGTTGCCATAGCAACAACTTCATGGCACAGTTATCTCTTTAGCCTTCCCAAACGCCTCTTTTTGAAGTGTTAAATGCTAATCACGTGACAAATGAATTGATTGACTGATACTAAGCTGTCTGGTGCTAATGCTAATGCAACATTCTTAGTGACTGTTGAATTACTGTTGGCATAACATGTATTTTACTTTATGTGGGCCTAATTAGATTATATTTACTGTGTTGTACTTATGAGAACCTAATGTTGATTTTTCACTGATGATTTGTTACTTCATGCCATTTTCAGGAATACTACGGTTTCCTGTTGTTACAGAAAGATTATGGGTGTGACGACAGATGGATTCGACGAGGAATATCAACGATGGAGCATACTGTCGTTGCGTTTGTCTGAGGAACGGGGGGGTTAGGGGGGATCTGTTAATTAATTTACCTTTGAAGCTTTTGTTCCCTGGGATGTCATTTGTATGTCTTCTTGCCACTGGACTTTTCTGACCTGACGATGTAATGCTATGTTTTCTCTCCCGCCACTCCCCTTCACAAGCAAACAAGCTCTTTCCTTCTGCACGTCATCTTATTTTTACAAGATTTCCCCCCATATTTTCATGTCAATGTACTGCTCCTTTTCGGTACATCAGGTGGTGCAGCTGTGAAACTGGCTGCTAAATCTGTTCCCACCAAGAATGAGACCTAGTTCACTTTTTAACGCTCTAACTTAGCAGGAAACATCTCTGTCTGTTTCCAGCAGCTTGTCTATGTAATTTCCTACAAAACAATGACTATCTGTCACCCAGTACTTTGGTTATGTGGCTGCCTTTTGTCCTGGTGTCATGCTCTGAATGCTTGACAAACAAACCTCATTTGTCCCCCGAGGAACCACATGCACACTCCTCACGCCTCAAACTCCTGCAGCAGCTGTGTGTGTGGGAAAGTGAGGTTTTGCACTTGGATGTGCTTGGATATGAGTATGCATGCACATGCAATGTGTGAAATTAGACCCCACCGCAGAGAGCAGGGCAGGTAACCCCACTCCCAGGCTGCAACAGAAGGCTTTTGTGGCCACTTCCCTGCCTCTCCTCTTTAAACCCCCATTTCTGGTATCAAAGAGCTGCTCCACTCTAGGCCGGTCTGCTGACAATCAGGCCATTTCAATGCAGGGTTGCAATTTCCAGGGCTGGGGGCAGACAAGGTTAGTAAAGAGAGTTTGGTTTAGTAACTGATCACGTTGCCATTTCACCCCCTCCCTGCTTTTCATGTAAATCAGACCTCTGAAGTCTTTGGGTGCAGTTATGGAGCATGTGTAGATGTAGTATGACATGACACTGGTCTCATTGTTAGTTTAACTCATTCTTACTTTTCTATAGGCTTGTAGATTTGTTTTAAATCCTCCCCACTCCCTCTTCTACACTTTGGCAAATCACTCTTCCATTGACACCCTCCATGCTATGTGCATGTCAAAAGTCCTAGTTATCATGACAAAAGTAGTCAGCAGCTCCCCCTGCCTCACGCTGCCTATAGAGTCCCAATGGATCCGCTTTTCAAAACCTGACAGGAGTCAGTGTTTGTTAGCTCTCTGCATTGTTTCTAGGCAATCCCGCCTGTGATGGTGACATGATAAGACACAAATGCAGGCCTCATACCAAATGTAGGCGAACAAAATGATGTATTATAAACCTATGTAAGTATTTTTTTTTTTCATTTGAACCTCAGAATCCAATGAATCTAAAGGAACTGAACCCTGACTGTCATTTCTCTTCACAGCAGCACCAACGCTTTGTCGTTGCTGAACTTTCTTTCACAAGATGTATTCTTTGCTCATTATTTTCTGGCTGTATTGTACAGCATAGAGTTGAATTTCCCGGGCGATGAATTTTGACAGAGATAAGTCATTCAGACGACAAATGACCCAGCTTCCCTCACGCATCCTCTGGGGTAAATGAACGTTTTCTCTACTTGCACATCTTGGAGTTTTACCAGAAGTCTTTCTGACCACCAAAGTCAAATAAACAAGTCAACCACCCTCTTACATGCTGTTTGATATTCCAGGTAATTGACACATGAGAGGCTCTATTGAGCATTTGCTTGTCTCCCCAGCAGCCTGCACAGGCCCTGTGGGGAGTAGAAAAAGAGGGGGGCCCATGTTAAGCTGGAGCGGCAGGAACCCAGCTTCCTTGGGATTGGCGCAGCAAAGTGGTGTAGGAAACGATCCTCCTCCCAAAGGCCTTTCCCTGGGAATACTGGGTTACAGTGTGAGAAAGTTCCACGGTTGTTTTAGACAGCGTGTCTCTGGGGCGTCCCCGGCGGAAAAGCAGGAACGCCTCACCTCTGTGAGGTGTGGACCGTCGCCCCTAGACCATTAGGACCAGCAGAGCATCCACAGTCCACTGCTACAGTATCCTAGTGTGAGTATAAATGATAGGACACTTACATGGCTGCAAAATCAGGTGGCCCTTTAATGCAACTTTACACCGCTTCACATTAAATTGAAGCAAGTTTCACATTTCACCATTCAACAATAGTTACACAAAGCGCAGCATTCATCTGGGCTTAGCATCTACACTTTGGGGGAAAAGCAGATCTTCCCTAATTGCCACTGCATGCTGCCCTGAAGGAAAGTATGTCACTCAATAAGATAATCATATAGTGGGAACCCAAGGTTGCCAGTACGAGCTTGCTATTTGGAAAAAACAAACATTTTCATTGTAAAATTGCAAAGCTGGCTTTGACACGGTGCATGCAAACATGGGTCAAAACATCTATGAAGCAACAGAGTGTGTGTGCGCGCGTGTGTGTGTGTGTGCGTGTGTGCGTGTGTGTTTGTGTGCGTGTTTGTGTGTGTTAAACACAGGAAACATTGTCATTCAGGCCAGCTGGTACGATAACTAACAGTCAGTGGAAAGGCTGCAGGTGTGCAGGGTCAGCAGGCCAAGGACTCAAACCAATTTAAATGTCTGTAACAAATGTGTAACATCTTGTATTTCTGTTTTCTTCCTCTGTCTTAGATTAGATTCCTTAGATGAGAGGATTATTTGGCACCAAAATCATCTCTACAAAAGTAGATCATTTGTCTGGTGAACATGCTAACAACTACATACAGTATGACAGTGTGCCAAATAATTTTGCAACTTTTTGAAGAATAAGTCTAATGCTATTTAGTGTTTTTCTTATTTTCAACAAATCCAAATAAAACAATGAACTGATCTGCTTAATAAGTATTGCCTGTGAAGCTAAATCCAAATATATTGTATTGCTCTGTGCCATAGACCTCCATTTATGTCCAAAATCAATCAAAAACACATCAATTAGCCACAATGTTGCACTGGCTGACATGTCCCCTCATTATGATGAACATGACCACTGAAATTTATTTTGAGTCAATCCCACATACACCATTCTGCTGTAAATACTCACAAGCATGTCAAACGTGTATTACTTCACCACGGATGTGGCTCGGTGGTAGAGTGATCGCCTGCCAATCGGAAGGTTGGTGGTTCGATCCCCAGCTCTGCAGTCCCATGTCGAAGTGTCCTTGGGCAAGACATTGAACCTACCTGATGAGCTAGTGGCGCCTTGTACGGCAGGTGAATGTGAATGGTTCCTGTACTATGTAAAGCACTTTGAGTAGTTGTTAAGACTGGAAAAAGCGCTATATAAATACAGTACATTTACTAAAAACAGTCCCAGTACTCCTGTACAGTTTGCTAAAATATACAGTGCCCAGCTGTTTTACAATTATTTACACTTTAAAATGATGATAATGAATCTCTTTTCTGTAAGATGCTGTGTCCTAACTTGACTTTTACTATCACATCAAGTCAGTTAAGTTAGCCTGGTCGCTAAAGATTTTGTCTTGTTGAATCATAATTGACTAAACTAATAATTAAAAGAGATATTTTGTTTATGTACTGATTTGCTGAGGTCAACAAAAGGCCAAACGTCCACTGCTTTAGTATAGCAATTTCATTAAGCGGATTTTGTGGCCACTTGGGGGCAGCAGAAACACGCTGTGACAACATCACATTGTATTTGGAGACGTTCCTGGCGACCAGATACAGTCCAATATTCACTTTCCTTTAAACTCTGATTTTGGTCTCCACCAACTCCTGAAGATTGAACAACATGTCCTAAGTATTAAAAGCTATTTGCTGTCAGTTACTATCTTTGACATACCTCCTTTGCCTCCTCCAGCTCTCCTTCCTGAATGTCTTCCTCTCTCAAAGCTCTAAAACAGAACGGGAAGTCCCCATGAGCCGTTTCCTGCATGCTTTACACCACCTCGAAGCAGGGGGTGCTGGGAACAGTGGAAGCATGCTCTTTCTAACAACAGTGCCCTCTGTGTGTTCTCGCATGTATGTATACATCTCTGTGTTATAATAAGAGCATGCGTTACTTCATCTATCCTTCTCTGGCTCAATAATAATTGGTATTTTTCCCCTCCTCTAATGAAGCTCATATGCTACACACTTCTTTGATGTCACATTACCACAGAGGCTTTCAGGCTCTGCTTCTTCAGTTCAAAGCTCAGGTCAATTAGATACTGGTTTAATATAGTTAGTGGCGGCCATGTTAATTTGGCGACAGGTGACACATCACAGGCCGGGATAAGCCTTGATGTTGGTGAAGTCTGCCAATCAGCTGGTGGCGTCTAAATTGAAGCTGCATTTATAGAATAGGTCCAAAGAACCCGGTGCACATAGTGTGTGCAAAACAGTGTTGTTGTATTAGGTACAATAATTAAATGTGTCCTGGGAAAAGACTATCTTGTACTGATGTTTTTCATAAAATCTATATCAGTCACAATAGAGAAGTTGTCAATAAAACAAAGCAGCAGATTTTTATTGTATTTAAAAAGTCAAGAATATTGCAGTGTAATGAGATTGAAAGTACATTTTTGAGCTGAAACCAGTAGCTGACAAATGTTTATAAATGTCATAAAATAGCGGCCATCACAATGTCCATGGTCCATGGTGACACCTTTAAATTGCTTGTTTTTCTTACCACAAAATAAAACATAATCCCTTCTAAAATCAGCATGTTAGCATTGTCACTGTGAGCATGCATAGCATGCTGACCTTTTAGCGCAAAGCACCACTGTGCCTGAGTACAGCCTCCCAGAGCCGTAAGCATGGCTGTAGACTCTTTATCTTGTTGCCTGATAAATGACTCGATAACCATGTTTACTGGCAATTCATTTATTTTTTAGACCTTTATTTATACAGGACAGCTGAAGACATGAAAGGGGGGAGAGAGGGGGAACGACACGCTGCAAAGGGCCGCAGGGTGGAGTCAAACTTGCGGCCGCTGTGCCGAGGAGCAAGCCTCTGCACACGGGCGCCCGCTCTACCAGGTGAGTCACCCAGGCGCCCCAATTCATTTTCTGGCACTCAATTAATAGATTAATTACTACTAGATGTTTTAGCAAAACAAACAATTCATTCAGAAGAATAAACCACCTTTTAATTTTTGTATTATTTTGTCTGTTTACCCACCAACTTTAAGCCGTGAGAAATCTATCACACAGGAACACAGAAAGCTACTTTGTAACAAAAAGACACTGTTATGGCTTTACGGAGGTCAGTGTTTGATGAGAGTTGGTTGCATCTGTAAACTCAGCCATGTGTACATGGATAGTCCACAAACTGTAGAAGAAAGAGGAGACTACAACCAACCGACCCTCCTGCACTCTCACACAACCTCAAAGTGCAGCTGTAGACATCTCTCACACAACTGTGATCTTCAGCATGTCCACAGGGTCTTTTGTGTGTGTGTGTGTGTGTGGTTCATAAGGATGTGGGTGTAAACCATCACTCACCACCTTAACACACTACACAGCGCTCAAAGTAACTCTAAATCTCTTTCTTTTTTCTTTTGTTCTTTGGTAAAATGTCTTACGCTCAGAGTATAAAAGCAACCCTCCTCTGAGAACTAAGTGCTTTGCTGGATTCCCTCTCCATCCTAGACTTATTAAAACAACATGACTCAATTATAATCCAGACTTAAGTAATCACGTTTTATGGCAAAACCACTATCATTATGTCTGTCTGGCTCCCTACAGACTCTGAAGCGAGTGGCTACTGCAGGTTTCACTTAAGATGTGCATTGATTTGTGTTCTGAAGTGCTCCAGCAAGCATACATTACTGTCTTAAATGTCAATACACAAACTGCAGCGACTGAACACAAACCAGCCTGGGCTTCCTTTGATCTCGGCTGTGATGGCAGAGTGCTGAAATAATGAAACTGTAATAACAGAGTGCCAGGACTGATGCCGAGACATGTTCACTCAGGCACACAGATTAAAAAACTCTGACAAGGTTAAAACAAGATCTTAACAAGCAGGGTTGATGAAGGAATCACATTTTGGATCCAAGAAAATACATTTACATCAGCTTCCTTGGCTGAGTTTCACCCTCCCTTTGCTTCTTAAAGGAATAATTCCATATATTGGGAATTCACATCATTTGCTTTCTTGCAGATAGTTATATTAGAAGACCACTCACATGACTGAGCTTAAGAGCAGGATGGCGGTTAACCCCCTTGCATCTAATGTTTATGCTAAGCTAATTGCATTCCAGCTCTAGCTCTATAGTAAATGCAGAGACATGAGAGGAGTATTGCTCTTTTCATCTAACTTTCTTTAATGTCTCATTCCTTACAAAACTGGAGTAAATATGACCTCATGTGTCCAGTAAATGTAAGCCTACAGCAAGCCACCAGTTAGCTTAGCATAAAGACTTGAAACAGGGGGAAACAGCCAGCTTGGCTAGCACACAAACCCCTGTAAAACCGCGTCATTTGGTTTCTGATTTTCAGCAAATATGTGTATTGATGACATATAGCATGTCTATCTAAATACACAATAGCAATCAATCCTAGATGTGTAGCCTCATTTCTCTTAAATGTTTAAAGCCTCTTATCCTTTCTTCTGATTTAAATTCCTCAGTGCCATCCTAACCCTAACAAATGGGGGATACCTGACTAAAACACTAAAAGTTGTATTGACGCAAAAGGTGATACCATGTACCTACTGGCTCAAGTGCAGGAATTATGGTGAGGTTTAGGGATGATATGGGTCATATTTATTCTTGGCATGGAGGTAAAGGGGAAGCCTTCTAGGGGTGTTTTAGTCAGAAAATGTCCTGAGAGCCAAGATCTTATAACAGGACCAGATGTTTTAGTTTGTAGACTCAAACTTTAGGTTCAGGATTGCGATTCATTGAAATTATCATATTCAAAATATACATTGTGATCACGTCAAAGTTGTTGGCCCTTCAGAGACACCTGATACTACTTTGAAATCGCTTCATGCACCGCAAGAGGGAGAGACATGTATGCTAATTGAAAATCAGGGGCCGGAATGCAGGATTTTATGTAATTATGGTAACTTGGTGAACTTTGCTTCTTGATAATCAGTCCCACCAGCAGACTAAACATTTGGAAGAAAGAGCCCTCAGATTTGAAATGCGGGTCAGGGCCGGTGGGTCAAGTCCCATTGTCCATGCTCCGATAAAGTGTGGGCCAATATTTTTATCTTGAGGAAGTTAGCAGTATCAGACAATGAGAGCTTTTCTGCAAACTTCCATGTAACGCAAACAGTGCTAAACATGTTTTTGTGTGTTTGTATGTGTGTGTAATACCACACATCTGTATTTTTAGTAAAAGAAATCTGCAAAGCAAACAAAAAAGTTGAAAGCTTTTATTGTAACCCTTTAACAAGCACTTTCCCATTTCATTTCCTGAACTCTTGTTCTTGTGTCCTATGGGTTTAAAGTGCAGACTATGTAATCAAAAAACGTGCACTGTTCAAGTCTGGCTAGTCACATTCACCATCTCTCTCCCCTAATTTCCTCTCCTCTTTACTGTCCTCTCTCTAGTTAAGGTTCTCTCTCTTTTGTTAATGTCTGAAGCAGTCTCTCTGCCAGCATCTGTGTGTGAGCCACATTACAGCTATGAGCCATGAAACATTTGCTGGAAAAGTGAGAGTACAAAAGCCACTCAAAACGTATAAATAATAACAGGGACCCACCACTCATTAAAACAACAGCTCCATAGCACTGCCAGAGGTCAAAAGCTCCCTAGTTTACCTTTAAGGTTGGACAAATCATTTTATTTCACACTGTCCCACAGTTTTATTCTGTATCAGCTTGAATCTAAAGTATATGATCTTCACAATCAGTGAAATATCTAAACCAAAGACTTCATGTTTTTTTTTAATTGCAGCACCATTCCATTAAATGGAGTATCAATTTATACACATTTCCCTAAAATGCATCCTGACAGATTTAGTATCATTGGAAACACTGGGATCTCCTCTAGAATTTAATTAACATTCTCTGGGTTTTAACAACATTTGGCTGCACAGCATGCGTCTGTAATGATTGTGAAAGTTGGTCTGAACTAGCAAAGTTTAAAAATAATGATCAAAAGACTGAGCCACAAAAAAAAAAAAAAAGCCACAAAAGACTCTTCAACTCAAAAGACTTGGATCTTTAATCCCACACAGAATCTTTGCAAGTTTTCTCTTTTGCCCTCCAACCTTACTCGACTCTGTTTCCCCAGGACGGACTGCACATATTTCATCCTGTGTAGGCTGAGGTGATGTATTCTTTTCATGTACAGAGGAAGCGCAATATCCTGTTCCCGCACGGGCTCTAATACCACACTGAGGCAGACTGGCCCCCGGCCTCTCAGGGGCCCAAGTGCTCCTGAAACTAAAGCCACAGGCTCTCTGAGACTGTGATGTATGAGGTGTCTGTGCAGCAGACTCTTCCTGTTACAGTGTCAGTAAAAGAAGGAACTAATGGGGTCCCTCTTTTGATGGCACTGGGGCGGACTGGTTCTCATTTTAGTGGCAAATATGTTCCCTGAGGCTCCTACACTTTTAGTGAACCAGCATTGTTGTGGAATTCAATAGCCTATTTCAAGTTTCTGGTATCCAAAGGAATACATTTTTCACAAAACAATTGGCTCTGGCGTCTATGTGAAATCATTTAGCCTATGTGTGGCAGCAACTTGTCATGAGGAGACTAGTGAAGGAAACAGATATTTTATGAATTCATTCCAAATCACTCAATACAAAGTTCATTTTAAGCGTTGTTGTTGCAAGTATTTTACAAGCCCTTCATGGTGCTGGTCCTAATTTAGACGAATGATAAGAAAGACTGTTGCTTGTGTTGCAACTTACAAGAAACTTTTATCATTAAATCGTCTTTTTAGAAACATCACCTTTGGTTCGGTGAACTGTGACTGAGATTTTTATGGTGCAAATATCTACAAAAAAAAAACCCTGATCAAACCGTAAAGCAAACAAACAACAAACAAACAAAATAAGAACATTCAAAATCACAAAAAGATCCCGCAGCACCTGTCCGACAGGTTCCTGCAGAAGAGAAGCAACACGCACGCACGCACGCACCCACCCACCCATCCACACACACACCCACACACACACATCGGTGAGCAGGCAGTTGGAGGTCTACCTGTGTGACCCAGCGGCAAGCTGATGAGCCCTCCTCCTCTCTGCCACCGTCATTGGTTTCCCTGGAAGCCGAGAGAAACCAGTCAGACGTCCACTGCGCCTCCGGTTCCCTCTCTGCTGGATTCAGACGCTCACTGGAGGAATGCGTGGTAAAAGACGGCGTTAATTTGGATTTTCAGAGAAAACAACTCTCCTTCAACACGTGCAATTTCATTTCTAGCATGATAGCTCCCTTCTGGAGCCGATACAGGCGTTAACAAATGTCTCACCAGCAGCGGATTGTGCAGCTCTCCACCGCTTCGCTCGCCGTAGTCTTCGGCCCGGACGAGGAGAGTTTGCGCGCTGGCGGAGGGAAACTCAATGCCAATACAACGAGTGGACAGGAGATTTTTGCGGACTTTAAGGCGCAAAACTCGCGCAGTTTCTGGAATAAGAGACTCGCTAAGGCCATAGCTGAAGTGTACTTTCAGGGATGGATGGAAAATTTGGTGCTTTTCATTCAAGGGAACGCAAACAACTTGGAGGTGCTGAGAGAAGCGTGGATGCGCAGGGCTCTAAGGTCACCAAAGGGATTTATCATAAAAGCTGTCGGTATGTAACATAAATCCTGTCATTGAACTATCACCAGTGATAATATAATAAGTTGTATTGTGAAGTAGCAATGGTAGTAGGCTAATACAACTGTATATGCACCCGAAGTCCAGAAGGTTACCAGAAACAATCGTTGATGGATGGCACAGGAAAAAAAACTGCTACCACAGTCACAACCAACATTTGTTTACCACGCTGAGAGAAATGTGTGAAAGCCATAAACTCTGAACTGACAGGATTTAACATCTTCCCTGCTTCTCTAGCTTTTCATTGGCTACTGAATTCAGTTCGAGCTGATGCCAAACAAATTTACCCAAAAGTTGTTGTGTTTTAGTGTCAACACAACAGTCATTTATTTTGAGTGTGTCCTATCTCTAACTCTAGGTTTAGACAGTTCTAACCGTAATTTTGTCACTCAGTCACTTGTTTCTTGGATGCAGAGGTATAAAACTCCCTCTCAAAACATTTATATATTTTTCTAGCCTACCTGATTTTTCTCCATTCCTCTTATGCAAAACCTCCTTAAAAATGGGCACCATATAAAAAAGAGACCACATTCTGTCGTTTTGGGCAGTGAAATATTGCTTCAACCCATTTTACACACAACAGGTGTTTGTTGCCTGAGAGGTGATATTCCTTAAATCTCTATTTCCCCAAATATGGTCTGGTGGGTTTGAGTGGAGTGCACGACCAATCAGCCTCACATTGTTGTCAACACAGTGATATGTTTACCAGCGCCTGTTAACAAAGCATGTATACCTTGTAATTACTTCTAATTGCTCCCCTTCTCTTGCTCTCCTCCTCAGATGTGTTTTACAGCAGCATATCTGCACAGAAACAATGAATGGAAACCTTTATGCAGCCCCCTATAGCATGAGCTCATGGGCTATAAATGCCTCACAGCACCGGCTGCTGGAGAAAATGACAACCTTGTGTGGCTTTTACTCCTAATGACAGTATTTTTAAGAGATGCACCAGGTTATTCAAAAAAAAAAAAAAATCTTACTTGATGTAGAACTCTAGGTTGTAGCTAATACACATGTGGGAACTGATTTCATGTTTCTGCTACAAAGCACTACCTTCCACTCCCAAAAGTACACAATTATCACATGAAATTCAAAAACTGCAGGATATCGTAGTGTCATCGGTAGGTTTTTACAAGTGTTGAGAAGATGGTTGAGCTGCTGCAGGTTCCATTTGGTTCACTGGAAACAGCGTCCCAGCAGCACACACGTTGGCTCTGAGTTCCCATTTGGTCCAGCTGTCTTGCCTCTCTTTCAGGGTCTGTCTTTCCAATAATGTGTGTCTCTTTGTTTGAGTGTTATTTTGTCTGGATGCTGTGTCTAGTCTACCTGCTGACCTTGTGTCAGTCCGTCAGCTCAGCCAGATTAAGCAGTGCACAGACAAGTAAAGGGAGGAATGTGATGTGATGTGAAAGGGAGGACGAGACCACACAAGAGGAGACCTGGGAGGGCGTGGAGCGGCGGAGGAGGGGGAAGGTGGAGGCTGACATGCCATCCCGCTGTGAGACAGTTTCACAAACAAACACCATATGAGCCAAAGGTGACGCCAAGCTTATTGCTATGGGCAGCGTCAGCACTAAGGTGCACACAGACATGCATGAGCTCGATGCAAGGCAGGCATCGATACCTCGACAGACTCCTCATGTTAGAGCTTTACACCAGAATTGTAGGGAAACAGGTCTGTGTGTGGACATGCCACCTCCTTCTCCTTAACAAATCCTTTGCTTCACACCACAGCAATTTGTATGTAAATCAGTGCTGGCAGGCTGTCAGAGTCTGTTTTACTGCCTTCTCACTGAGAACTGGTCAGCAGTGAATCACTGTGTGACTGGCTGCCGACCGCCGCTGATTCTCGGTTACTCAGGATTAATGTCCCACCGTTTCATGGCCAGGGAGTGACTGTGGAAGTCAGACTCCTAGATTGATATTATGCATGGACTTAAAGGCCTTGACATTGTCCTGATATAAATATGTCAGGTAGAAAACCGAAATGTTATGAGTTATGGGCTACAGTGAATTTCAAACAGCCCTATTTCCTTTCCCAGGTCAGAGCAAGGTTGAGACGTGACTTTACTGAGGTTTTTTAAAGGGAAGCAAAGGAACATACTGCAGTTTAGAAGATGTTTAGCTTAGCTTATTAGTTTAATGTTAAATAAAGAAGCATAGATGTAAAACAAAGCTTCCAGGCAAACAGAAACAATACACTTTGATTCATTTGTGCTACTTCCTCATTGGTCCTGTCTGGTTATCAGTGCTAATAGCCTGAGTGAAGACAGATTGTTCTGTGGGCTGACCACCTCGGGCCTCTTCTGAGGGGAGACTATGCAGAAGAAGGAGGTGTGTGGGAGGTGGGGAGGGTTGATGGAGGAAGGGGATCGCGGTGAGGTTAGGCCGAGGTAAACAGACAGGGTGAGGAGTTAGTATGAACAGGCGTTGTTGTTATCCTTGTGGGAATGGGCCCCACTGGTACTGGGGTTGACCGCTCTGCTTCAACTCATGAACTTGTTTCTCATTATTTACGCTAAATTATCTCTTCATCCATTTTCTTCCTTAACACTTAGTGTGTGTCGTGAGTCGATATCCTTCTTGCTGAGAGAATTTAACATTCAGTATGTTGACAATTACACCGTAACCTGTATGCTCTAAATAATCAGAGACATGAGAGTGGTATCGATCTTCTTGTCCAACTTGAAAGAGAATAAAAGTAATTCTGAAAATGTCAAACAACAAATTCCCCAAAAGACTAAATATGTTCTGGACAACTGTCCGGACTCTCCTGTTGAAACCAGAGGCTTCGTAATAACTGTTAGCTGTTTCTGCATTATTTAGAGTCCTGCTATTGTCTCTGCAGCACGATAAGCGCAGATCCACGAGCTGAAACATTTATATGGAGTCAGCCAGTGGTGTAATGAGGTGTCCTGTATCCTCCCTCCACAAAGCTTTGTAAACTGCCCTCGTCGTCTTTGAACGTAGACATGAATAAGCCCTCTGGACAGGCCTCTCACTTTCGCCATGGAAAACACTTTATTTGGCCATTGTAGGACATACTGGTAGGTCTCCCTCTGTGTATTTTTTGGAGAACTAAGGCACAGCTATGCTACACTTTTTAAGCCAGCTTTCCTTTTTAAATGGTATGTTTGATTTAACTCGCCATACCATGAGGTGGTGAAGCATTCCTGAAATGCTTCATTTACTCTTGAGATCATTTCCTGAGTTGGTCGGCTCAGAGAGCCTCATTTCTGCTCTTTCCTTTTCACTTGAAAGTGTATTTTCACACAAGGGGTGTCTCCTTTTATGAGGGTATTTTGTCAAAGTCTCAAACCGCTTCACTAATGGTCATAACTCTTCCAGATGTTGGCTTATTAACCATGACACCCCCTTACCAGCTTTAAATGGCCCACCCTGTCCTAACTAAGCAGCGGAGGTCAAAGGTTACAACCTTGTTGCTAACAAGCCACCTTGAGGTCAGCTAGCTTCAGAGGGTTGGTTAGAAGGCAACAGACATCAATACAGTATCCAGGTGTTCTTCACTAACTGGTCAGGTCAGCTTCTGTAAGTGGTGGTCTGACATACCCCCACACCACCCGTCATGTTCCAAATATCTTCTAAACTAAACTAATAATTACATAAAAGTGGATATTGTTACAATACTTCTTTCTTACTATTTAACTGTCAATGTTTAGATTGCTCTGGTCAAATTGGCATTAATATACGAACAGAGTTGCAAAAGCTGGATGTTTCAACCATTTATTACTATTTTTAACTGCTTACGCATGCATCATTTATTCATTACTTTTATCTATTTATTTTAATCATTTAACTTAACTTCTCTGCTCACTTGCTTACTGTTTTCATGCACTATTTTACTGGTACTTGTTAATTTGCTAAGGATTAGCATCACACCAATTTGTTATCCCAGTCGGCTTTTATATTTTTTAGTTGAGCTTTCCATGTCCCCTGTCAGCTGTAGGAGTGCCCCCTGGCTACAAGTACATAATATGTGTTTTTACTGTGGACATTGTTAATGTTTTTGCCTGTATTTTATTTCTGGTTAAAGACAGAATGTGGAAAGGGAAGATCTGCTCTGCTCAGTTGCAGTTACCTTTAGAGCTGCTCTCAAACAATATTGGTTAAAGATAATCCCTCTCCAGCTCCCTCGACTCTGATAGGATGACATTAAGCTGTTACACAAAATATATGTGGTTGTTTTCAGGCTCAAAATAATAAAAAGGCAGTATTATGACAGTGGTTGGTTCCATCTTCTCCTCGCAAGATCGGAGGTTAAATGCATTGGAAACCATATACCAAATCTGCAAACGGTTTTGAGGTTCTAATGTCTGGTTGTTGTTGGTTGGTAAGAACATACATTCTCATGTGCTAAATAAACAGTGGACTGGAGATGAATTCAATTGTAACATGAAAGGTTTTAGACTTAATATAATGGAAAGAAAAGCATCCACTGTGACTTTATTGCTGCATATTTATATATTTGAACTTTTAGATTGCTTTTCAAATTGCATTGTTGGTATAAGTTAATTAGGTTGCAGTCTTACTGTGCCAGTGCCAAGTATCTGGCATGTATCTAGAATGACTTTCTATTTCCTGCACTTGTAAAAGATAGTTTTGTAAACTATTCAGATATGAAGAAACCTCGACCTTTATTCTCAGACGTGACCTTCCACAGTGCCTACATGTGTGTGTGAGACTATGCATGCCTCTCAGCACATCATTTGTTAGCCACATCCTTTCCTATTGAGCAGGATGCTCACCCCTGGTGCGAATCAGGCATGTCAGCCTCTTTATCAACCCAAATTTTGGGCTCACCCGTAGCGGTGGAGTGGAGCTGTGCCAACAACAACAACAGCTGAGGAGTTTCCTTTGTATCCCTCAGCTTATACACCCTGTCAGCAGCCGCTTGGGTTTCCCTCGTGGGATTTATCTCCATTCACTCTCCGTTTAGACAAATGGGTCGACACAGGACTGAGGCTATATTGCATTAAATTTGGTATTACCATTACTCTTCAGTTTCCTGACAGGATGTTTACTTTGCTTCATTTAGCATTGATAAATGCAATAGTATGCTAACATTGGTTCTGTGATAGCAAAATGCTGTCTTATTGTATTTCAGGAGTGAAAGATACTTTCAAGGACCACGGCCGAGCTGTGTGCTGACCGGTTGCAGGGCATTAGAAAGCAATGGATCATATGGCAGACACTGGACGGGAGCTCTGCTCTAAATACTGGGATAACAAACACAGGCATCTGCTGCACCTCAAGCTTAGTAAAATAAGAGGAAATGGGTTTCATCTGCAACCCATAACTGCCATCACTTTTGATTAAGCGGTGTGTGGACCTGCTGGAAATCCTCTTAGATTGTGTATATATATATGTTTTGGTGTCAGTGGGGAAGAGCCACATGGGTGAAGAGGAGTGAAAATACCTGGATCTCTGAATAAGACGACACTGGGGAAACTAGAGGCTCCTGCCTATTTCTGTGCTCAGTGGTTAGTTTCAGAGTGAAATGCTCGAGCACAGTTTTTTTTTTTCATCATCACTGAAACAGTGCAAAGATGTTAAAAAAAATGCATACTGTAAAGGTGTTAAAAGTTGACCGCTAACATTATAAATAGTAAGTCAGACTGCAGGGCCTAAAATTAAACATGGGGAACACCTGTTGCTCCAGGACACATTATTCACACTGTTATCAGGCAGCAAGATAGTTGTGAAACCAGCCCCACACAACTGAACCAGAGCCAAAAAGTCTGAACAACAGCGGGGAATCATTAACTGAGTACATTTCTAGTAAAGGTCAGCAAACAGAACAGCTTTGTGTTGGTTTTTAGATATTTTGGAGATGGGCGGATGGTTATTGATAGGACTTTTATTCCCTCCTTTATGCAGTGGAAGAACATGTGCTGCCCTTTAAATACGTACAGATGTGTTTAGGTATTGAAATGCTGTTTTGCCTCCTTGTAGAATTTACTACCTTACATAATGTATTCAGTTTGTGCAGAAGCAATAAATTGCATATATGATTTGGCTCTCCTCACTGAGGAAATGTATTTACTTTGAAGCCAGTCAGAAGAGTTAGCAAAATATGTGGCCAAAGACCAGGCTTATTCTTTTGTCTTGATAAAACACATCTGAGTTGAACCATGCAATTATCTTTTTTTTATCAACCACAGAATTAAAAGTAATTACAGAGTGATTTAATGTCAGTTCATCCAGCCAGCCATGAGTGCTTTCAAGCTGTCACATTTAGCAGAAATCTTTATACAGTGACGTTTTTCAATTTCTTCTCAACAACAGTCTGTTTGGACTCCCATTAATGTTGTACAATGCAGGCTGTAAGATAACTATCACTAAGACCAGGCTCAAATTAGTTTAAAATCTTTCAGTATGGTATTTATGGATTGTTATGTGTATTTTGGTGAGGCAGTCTGCAGTAATCAATAACTAATCAAGATTAAGATCACCCAAAGTTATGAATTCAGTTTTGACAGAGGGAACAAAATGTTTTGCCAGAATATCAGGAGCAGTAGATCACTACTAATATGAATATTGAGCTTTTGAACTCAAATAAGTATAATCTTTTCTATGGCTCTGAATCAGCTCTTCAAAGTCTGAAAAGGCAACCCTGGTGATGTCATGCTGGGTGTTTTTATACAAGGCACTAAACGTCAGGATATCCCAACCTCTGTGGAAATAATTTTGACCATCCGTTTTTGCAAATCCCACAACACTAATCTCTGGAGCCCCCTAAACTGAACGCCTGCTATTAAGATAAATGTTAGGTGCAGCCTTAAACTCAGTAGATCCCAGCTGGAATCAAGCTGAGATGAAGTAGTTACTCAGGAGATTGTGACAAATCTGGCATGAGAGGAGGCAGATTACTTGGATATACTGTAGCTTCTATATATAAATGTTAAAAACATGGACACAGCCGTTAAAGAACAAAGGAAAGGTACTGTGGTCCACATTTAAATGGCTTGGACTTTCCAGAGGTCTGGCAGAAACGGCACAGGCAGACTGTGGGGTAATGTTCATGTTCATGAAAGCAGACAAGAGCCAGATATGTCGGGGTGTGACCCATGAAGTCTGAAGAGGTATGACGTATCAGGTAAAAAGAAAATAAAGAGATGTGCTTTAAATACTGTCTCCTGGCACTATATGTGTTGGCATCATGTTACAGAGTGCACTTTGGGCTGTGCTTTAAAATACAGGCCTGTCTGTCTTCACATTGTTACTGGTCTTCTGTTAAACACCTGCTCAGGTGTATTTCCTATTGCACACAAACATAAAAACAGGGGTTTTTGCACACTGGTTCAGTACCAGGTCATTTATTTGTTATGACATGAGCTGCTGTTCAAATAGTTCTTACTGTGAATCAGATGGTAAGAACATTATTTATTGGCATTACAGCTGTAGAGATTTTCAGCCAAGACCTGTGGTGACCAACTATGTTAGCCTAAATGTTTTAAGTTCTGTGAATGTCAATTTGAGAAGTTTAGTCACAGCCTGTTTAAGCTTTCTTGCCAACATATGTTACATGTCAAAGGGTTGGTTTGGCAAAGTGAGTCTCAAGGCTCTTGCTTGATTATAGATATACCCATATTATACTTCTGTTGCTGGTTCTTACTTCTCTTTAGCCTTGTATTGCATGTGGCAGGTCGCTGCCACGTTTCTATGGTAATGTGAATCAACACAAAGCCTGCCCCTATTTCTTCTCAGTGCTCAAAGTTTTGGCTTATAAATTCTCTTTAGTCATGGTGTTTGGACTTTACATCTTATCCGTTCCCCTACAGAATAATGAGCACTGTTTGCTATAGATGTAGCTTTCAAAAGTCAGCGTTCATATCCTGACAATAGGCCTAAATTAGATTAAATAATGTAGAAGGTTCTCCAGATTGTATCTAGTTAACCAGTCAACCTGCCAACAAACGCATTTTCTCAAACTCTGTGACTACAAAGAGGGCACAGCCCAGACTTTACTCATCTCCTCCCACTTCAACGCTTAATATTTAAACACGGGTACTTTGAGATACTGAGCCGTCAGTGGGTCAGATTAAATATTTACCTCAGGCCTTAATGTTGTTTCAATGCTAGTTTTATTGTTGTGAATCAATCAATCAATAAAGCTGTAAAACGATTAGTGGCTTAGTCTTTCCAGATGACTGGTTATTGATGGGTTTTAAAGTGGGACGTTGGCAGACAGACATGTTTTCTAACATTTTAACTAAACACAGGAACATCATCCATTAATTATACAGTACCATAGATATTTATTGCAAACATTTTGAATGTAATGTTTATGGCCATACAGTGTTTCTCCGAGTGCTCTCTGAGTGGAAGGACAGGAAAGGGCAGTGTTGTTAGACTGGGCTTGGTGTGGTTGTCCGGACATTCGGGCTGTGATTACTCTCTGAAGGGGTCTTTTCACTCAGTTTATTGGGCCATTTAACTGCAACGCCCACATCTGTGTGTTCTATGGGAGTGAAAGACACAAACTCGTAAAGCACTTTCTAAAAAATGTGATGCACACACACACACACATAAGAAGGGAAAGGGTGGGGTCACGGAGGCCTGTTAGACCAAGAAACCCAAAACAAAGGGACATGGTCGTGGGACTGGAAGGCAGTCACAACATAAATTACAGTTGGCATCTCTTCCCATTACACTAAATCTGCCTTTATGAATGTTTGACATTGTCTCACCAGAGACTGTACACTGTAGATTCACTGAAGCGTGTTCGTCAGAAGGTCTCAGTCGATGGGAGACGGGGATTTTGCAGTTTGGGCAGGCCTCAAGTTCATGTTGAATGCCATGCAGTGTGTCCTTAATGAGGGAGAGAGAAGATTAGCCTGTTTGCTTACTGGAGCCTGAAGATAAGACGATACCAGGATGCGATAAGATGGTGTGTGTCTGTGAGTGTGTGTTTCCAGAGAGGCCATAGAGCGAAGGGATTGTGGCAACAAGCATGATGTTTCAGTTAGATTATTACCTGTGACAGCATTAAGGTTGAAAGGTCAAGTACAACATTCAGTCACAAGTTGTGCAACTTTCTTTCTTGCTTTGGGCCTCCTATCAAGGCATGAATATAGTTTAAATCCTGTCTGTCAAAATCTGCAGATACATGGAAGGTTGTTCCCATTCAGAGCAGCAGGTAGCAGCTCATGGAAGGTCGACAGCACGTACTGTATGCTGTGGTGTGTTAGTATTTTCTTCCAAGAGACTGGAGGTAATGCAATCACGTATGAAATGGGACTCATGTGGCCAGCTAACAACACAGCCATGTGAATACATGTGGCATTGATCAGTGTCAGCAGCCAAAAAGATCTCAGTGGGGATAGAAGACAGAAGGTCTCTGTCAATCATTTCCATAATCAAGCAGTCAACTTCAGGCATTTTTCATTTTTATCCCCCAGGCAGAAACTTATTCTCACATAGAAAATTTATAACATGGGAAGAAATACATGTTTTTCATTCTGCGTGGAGCAGAAATCTTTGTGTTAAGTTTGTCACTTTATTTTAATATAATGTGCATATAAAGTATGCATTATGCAGGGGTTCTCACTGAGATACTCTGGATACAATTTTGGAGATCATGGGATGACGTATGTGATAAAATAATAGTTATACTCCAATTCCTATAATAAATCAAATGAAACAGCCTAGAAAAGAAAATATATTTCTATGCCTAAATTGTTTCCCTCTCTGCATCTTTATGTCTGTGATGGCGGGTCACAAGGCATTGCTTTACTCCAGCAGTTTAGTATTGCACATCATAACATTTGGGGACATGCAAGAAACAATCTGTGCAGCAGAGGCTGAGATACCCTGACTTTTAGTCCTAAGTATGGGTCAAGCTCCAAAAACACTGGATCCTACACTTCCAATAATGCAACTCAATAGCGTCTTTCATTGGAGTCAGTTTTTGCATGAAAAGAACTATTTCATTTGACGTGCTGTCCAAGTACCTCAGAAATCAAAAGTGTTAAGTTGTTCCGAACGGCCAATTAGGCGTGAAGCAGGACAGAATGCCGGTTTCGTAAAGTTACAAAAAATGTTCGGACACATCCCCCCCCCCCCCCCCCCCCCCCCCCCTTACATCAGAAGATGTGGGGGGAGGGGGTTTCAGAAGCTATTCCACCATCCGACAAGCAGCTCTGATGAAGCACACTGGCAGCTTTAGACCCTCCCTGCCTGGCAAACACATCTTTCAAACTCTGCACCTCCAGTTTGTGAGTCAGGCTTTCTGTTATAAATTTGAAGGTGAGATAACCCTGATTACATCATGGTGACATCATCAGGGTTATTTTCTCAGACTTGACAAGCTCCGAAGACATTATACTAACTGTTTTCACAGGCTGAGTAGTACTAACCATTACAGATACTTTGACATGTAAAATTGGGGAAATGCACCTTTAAGGAGTTATATTAAACTGCTGCTCCTTGCCTTAACACGTCTCGTCTCCTATTTGACTTCTGAGCTTCCCTCCCTCTTCGTTGTGGCACGGGGTTCAGTTGCCATGGCACCCAGCAGGGTATTCATGCTGTGTATGACAATGGGTGTAATGTCGGTGGCCTGGTCTTGGATTACAGGAACACAGAGGTCTGTTCCCCCCCGGAGAGAAGACGGTTACAACAGTGAACCTCCCCGACGGCCACGCCTGCTAATGTTAGACTCAATCCTCTGCCCAGCCCATTCTTATATTATAGCTATTTCACACAAATAAACTGCTGTAGGTGTCTGTACACACCTACATTGTCAGTCTCACTTTTCCGTTGAATTGTTTAGTAAGTGCTGCTTGAAAGTATTTCTGTTTTTAACTCCCTGAAGAGTATAAATCATGTTAGCAGATGTCCGACAGGATATCCTGCTTTGGACAGGACATAGTCAGAGAGGATAACACTCGCTGCCTCTGTGCAAAGAGATCTGGGAAGTCATTTTAAGGAGGTAGTGATTTCCCATTACTTTATTGATTCCTTGTGATTAATTACGTGCCTCCCCCTCCTCTGACCCTATCATATCCTTGCTGACCTTTTGACTGTTGTCGGTGGTTATAAGCGGTTGCTATGTGGACAGCCTGCGAGACATTCCTATAGGAAGTTAACAACAACGAGTAGCAGCACTAATTCACTGCCCAGGGAGACAGCTATTGAGATATCCGCTCTGACGTTTAGTCAGATTAACGTCTTCTGTCGAAGCCGGGTAAAGGCAGACGGCGTTTCTTTTACAATCCCACCGTGTGCCATAGGATCAGTTTTACAAAGAAAGCCCCCCATCTGTGAGACTTATGAGCCTTAAGTGAGCTCACTGTGCCGATAATTGTTTTTTTACTGACTTTGCTTGACATTCCTTACTGAGGATAAACATTTTCTACTTACTAAAACACAGAATTAGTAGCAGCTTGATAAATTAATTTCAGTGAGGAAAAAGTTGCTCTCTGGTCAGTGTTGCCAGATTGGGCAGTTTCCCAACCTATTTGGGCTACTTTTCTTTTAATTGGGCAGGTTGTTAAAATTTGGGCTACTTTTTATACTATTTGGGTGGTTTTCATCTATGAAAAGTTAGGCCCCTCCTCTCCTCTAATTAGTTTTATTGCGATTGTCAGTTGCATAGGCTTCGGCCTGACATGCAATGACTGATAACTGATGACCGCCAAAAAATTTCATTTTAGTTTTATTGCAAGTAGAACCTCTTTTTCCTATTCAAATTATTATTCGGTCTATTATTATGCAGGCTTTAGGCTCTGATTGGGCAACTTTTTTGTTAGTCAAATCCGGCAACACCGTCTGTGGCGCTTGATTGGTCGTAATAATCCATGTGTGGATCACCAAAAAAGTGGTGTATGTGTTTGGTACGTGTGTGTGTGTGTGTGTTATGTCATGCTTTACCATGGCAGATATGTGATTAGTTGTTTATTTCCCCTGCCTTGGACATAAGTGGCTCAAGTGCGAGGGTGGTAAATGTTTAGTTTACATCAAGTGTGAGCTTGGCAGTGTTTTCATTGAATGCCCAGGGGTTGATGGGAGAATCACTCACAGTCACACACGCCACATGTTTAAGCATGATTTACACATTTATACACAAAGTGTTCAGCAGAACTCGAAAGTTGAAATCGCATCGGGAAAATCTCTCAATAACAAAAATAAGTTGAAGCTCCAACTTGTTATGTAGTGCAATGTGGCATTTTTACACTCATATTGTATTGGTTACTGTTGATAGTAAATAAAATACAGCAGGTAGATCAATGAGCACTTTTTGTGCTCCGTTATCTCTCCCTTCTTTCACCCATTATGCTCTTTACTTTAATGAGGTGTAGCTGATTAACTAAAACCAATTTCCCAGTCCTGTGGGTAAGGTTATGTTCATGCCCTTGTGTCTGCTCTTAATATGATGGGAGTTTGTGTAACCCAGATGCTAATCATTAATCAGCAGGGGGATCTGGTTTGTTTAGTGCTTTCACTGAGCTCACTTCTTATTAGTAAACATCACTATTTGAGTTCTGTATATGAGTATATTTTTGTGGAGAATTAGTCAGAAATGCAGACTTTTGTGTCAGTATTTTAAATTATAATGAGCTTTGTAAAAAAACAGTTTCATAAAGGCTGCAGGAGCTAAGCAAACATTTCTCTGTTTCCCTTTTTATATTATCGTTTAGGGGTTCGTAATGCATTCTTGGGGATCCCACTGTATGCACAGCAACAAAACCCCCATTCAGTCCTAACCATAACCTCAACCACATCTAATCTTAACCTAAACACAAACATTTGAACTAAAACAAACCACCTAAAGGCTTATATATCGGACAATAAACATTTCTAATATAATGCCTAAACACAACCGTTTTGGCAGGTTAGTAATGGCGTCTCTGCCCATCACCCCGGGGGGGATCCAAAGTTTTGTAATCTGCCCTTTTTGGACATTGTTATTGGAAATGTTGCTTATTTCCTTTCATGAATTCTGGTTGAACTGGAAAAGTCAATTCAGTTGTCACTTGTAGGAAAAAAGAACTGTTTAATAAAGAAAATACTACACACTATTACTATTTGTTGCCTCTTGTCTCTTATAGACTTCCATGTTATTAATTATAACCAATTATTAGATACAACTGTGTCAAAGTCACTGTTCAGTTTTGATGTCCTATCCTGTTTATGGTACTCCTATCTTCTCTTGCTCTCTTCAGTATAGGCTTTCGCACAAAAACAAACAAAAACATTTGCCTGAAGGAACTTAACCACTCCATGTTGCTTCAATTACATCTCTCCATGTGTGAAACTCTGCTGATTGCTTTTGATACTTAAATCATTGTTTTCTAAAATGTCTGGTTGTCTTTAAAAGCAGCTTAGTTTTAAGATTTGAAAGTCTTGTGGCTTCTTCTGCTAGGCTCCCACAGTTTGCATGTCAGAAGAACATTGTCAGTCTGCAGAGTCATGCAGATTGGTGGTATTTTGATGTGTTCATATTCATATACAGAATGACTTTTATACAATTTTTTATAACTAAAAGACAAATGTTTCCAAGACTGTCTGCCTTTTTTCTAGTCTGTCTCACTTTTGGTAACATGTTTGTCTGAGACCACCTCCTAGCCGTGTAGGGCCGTATGATATGGGGGGCAGGATATGTGATCTGCCCAGCAGGCAGACCTGTGGTCATTTCTGTGGGAGTAATGGAATTTTGTGGTCTGTCCTAGTACTGATGGAATTTCAAAAGCAGTCAGGCATGGTTCATATAACTCACATACATAGACCACATTGGTCATGATTTAGAAGGTGGTTAGGAGAGGAATGTCAACTTTAGTACTTTGAGTTGTTTTCACTGGCAGCACAAGTCAGAGAGAGACCTCTCTAACCCAGGTGTGTTTGTGTGTACAGCAGCAGGCCCACCTGTTTTACTCAATAATCTGCTGGTGTGTGTGTGTGTGTGTGTGTGTGTGTGTGTGTGTGTGTGTGTGTGTGTGTGTGTGTTTTTCAGGTGACTTGTCCCCGGTGCAGATGTCCCCTGTCCCCCAGTCCCAGTTCATTCCCTTGGCTGAGGTGTTGTGCTCAGTCATCTCAGATATGAACTCCTCTCAAATCACCGTCAACCAGGATGCACTTATTAACTACATGAGCAAAGCCCACCCAGGTAATCCATAAAATATTGCCTCAGCAAAAGCGTAGATGTGCACTTTTAAGCCAGACACAATGTGTCCCCTTGTTTGTCTTTTGTCCTTAACACTCTTTTCTCGTTCTGTCTTAGGGATAACCATCCCCACTCAGGACATCCTCTACAATGCTCTAGGCGCTCTGATCAAGGAGCGCAAAATTTACCATACAGGCGAAGGCTACTTCATCGTCACACCTCAGACTTATTTCATCACAAACACCATGGTCCGAGAGAAGAACTGGTGGGCTTCTGGTTCAGCTGACGACCCTCCCTCACCTCCTCCCATTACTTACCTGTTGAGCAACGACACATGTGTCGATAGCCCTCAAACGCTGCCTGTCGCACACTGCAAGTCTTGCAGCTGCTTCAGTCCTCTCCAAACATCCACTAATATCGCCTCCACTACTGTAACAGCCCCCGTCCCTCCCTCCACTGTCCCAGACCAGCAGTCTGTTTCTTTTTCCATAAGTGAATGTACAGGCAAGAGCTTAAAGTGGCCCAGACCGTTAGATCACAAACCCACAGTGCAGCATCAATCCACCTCCACAGCGGCAGATTGTCAGGCAAGTGAGATCAGCAAAACTACAGCCACTACTAACGCCACTGGCCGCAAAGAAAAAGACAACAAACCAGGGAGGAAGTTTGGTCTCAGTTTGTTTCGGAGGAATGGAGGTAAAAAAGAGAAGCCAAAGAAGGAGTATGCATCATTTTCAGCCCAGTTCCCTCCCGAGGAGTGGCCAGTAAGAGACGAGGAGGACCTGAACAACTTACCCCGTGACCTGGAGCATGCCATCATCAAACGCATAAACCCTGAACTGACTGTGGACAATTTGACACGTCACACGGTCTTAATGAAGAAGCTAGAGGAGAGAAGGGAGAGGGGGGTGGACAGAGTATTGGACAGGGGTCTGGATAAAGACGATAAGGGAGTAAACAAGGGAATGTCTACTGAGATCCTAGCATTCTCAAAACCCAGGCATCATCACTCCTCTAAGGCAGGGAAAAGATCTGTTCAAAAGGCCTCGCGCAGCAAGAGGAGGGCCCATTCCTCCAGAGAGAAGCAGAAGGAAAGGCAGAAGGAGAGGGTTAAGAGTAAGGATCCCATATGTGCGGATGAATATCCAGAGGGGGAGGATTTGATCCCTGCTCGGCTCAGAGTGGAAATCCCTGTTGATGACCCAGATCAAGTGGAAGAAGGTGGAGCTGTTGAGGGGAAATCCATTTATAAGAAACGCATTGAAAACCCTTTCCAGACGCATCCAATCAAAGAAGTTGAGCCCATTATTCCTGCCACCATCAACAAAGAACATAGAAGACGAGAGGTGAAAGAGGGCAAGGCTTTGGGGCCAGGGAGGAAGGAACGAACAAGTCACCGCTCCAAATCGTGGGACCCCCATCGGGCCAAAGTGATCGCAGCAGATGGAGAGCATGCAGAGAAATCCCCTACATCTGAGGACAGGTACGACTGTGTCCATGAGAGGGACCTTACTGCCGATCATCTGCTCCAAGCAGACATAAAGATCAACAGAGAGCTGCCACTGGACTACAACTCGGCCTACCCACAGAGCAGTACCCTTCGGATAGACGACAAGGTCCGACATCAGAGGGAAGGAAACAACAAGGAGAGCTGGGAGAGAGAAGGCAAAAATGGTCATTTTCAGGAGGCAGAATACAATGGTGTACCAGACCACAGCCAAGATATAGACAGCCTCTCTAACAAACAATACTCTAATACTAATGCCATTCCCCCTACCCATCCCTATGAGCTTGTTGTAAACCACACTCACGACCTAACTCTGCCCTGGCCCAAGCCCTCTTCACAGCGGAAACACTCCCTCAGACTGGCCAACCCACAAAGGGACGATATTCAGAGGCTAGAGCTCTCTTCACACCAGCAAGCCTGTGAAACTACAGCCACCCAGGAACTACGGGAGATAAGACCTGTCACTATCAGTAGTAGAGTGCAGAGGACCATGAGCCAGGGAGAAAGGCCAGAACTGATAGTGGACAGCCCTCCCTCAATTACAGACACTGATGGCTTTATAGAAGATGACTATAGGCTCTATCAGAGAGCAGAGGAGCAGGAGGATGAGGATGCCTGCAGCTCCTTGTGTCTGATTGAGGAGGAGATTATTGATGCTGAAAATGCATACCAAACAGGTATAGCGGACTACCATAACCAGTTGGTTTACCATAACCATGAACCTGATTTGCAATATCAGGGACCCCACCGTCACTATTATAATTCCAACTTTCAACAACCAAAACTTGCCTCGATACAAGATTCAAGGGACAGCACTTTTAAAGATCTCATTCCCCCAGCAACCAAGAGGGACGCTTCCCTCAGCTCCACCAGATCTGAAGAGACCAGCTGGAGACGCCACCATCACCATCAGAGGACTCGATTACCAGGGGCACAAAGTGAATCCAGCCCCAGACAAGACACATTGATCCAGGGGGACAGACGACATGAGGTCAACCATGATTTGGATTGTCTGGAACCATCTGAAGTTGCAGACAGTAGCATCTTTGACTACTGCCAGACCAGTGAGGTAGAATCAGACACAGAGACTGTCCGTAAGTCAGCTGATGAGGGCGACGGTGAATCTGCTCACTGGGCAGCGGAGGTGGAGGAAGTGCAGGAGGATGAGTTCAATGAGACGGGTGTTCCTCAGACTCATAGAGCTGTTCTGAGCATGCCCAGTGGAGTCCGAGGGGCAGAGATTGGGGAAGCGGTAGAAATGGGAGAGAGCCAGAGCATCACAGGAGACAGTGGTATAGATTCTCCTCGGTGAGTACCTCTCTTTATAGTTGTTCATATTAGCTGTAATAAAAAACTGTGATATCATGTTTCCATTTAATTTTAGCTTACCGTGAGACCTAGGGTATTTTTTCAAAGCCATTGAACCTGCTAACACAGACTGAAAAGGTTTTATAAAGAGAAAAAAATGTCCACAACCAGTAGGGAAATGCTCTTAATCCCTTAGCCCAGATGCACATTCTCTTCAGGCCAGTGTTTTTACTAGTTTTCACACCTTAAGCTCAGGTCTTATCCTTCTGTCTGTGAGCCCACACCATACTCTATCCCACTACATTCTGGAGGAGCTTTAGAGACAGGCAAAATAAACACTCTGATGTTAGTTAACCTCTGGGTTACATGTCAGTGGTTGGCCTTACTCCCAGTTTCTGTTTTTTCCTTTAAAGTAAGCTGAACAAACACCTTGTGACCAATTATGCATCCAGTATTTGGACAGGAGGGAGTCATTTTGATAATTATGTGTAATTGCTGTGCAGCACTTAAATTATCATGTTATAATCAAATAGGAAGAAAAGACTTCTTTTCTGACATTGAACTCGCTGTGCACCCGGGGTATGTGGGTGGACAGATGGGGTGCACAAACACGTCACCTTGTTCAAATGGCATATTCATAGAAGATATGAACCCCATGCCCCCCTTCTTCTCCCTACAGGACCCGTGTCAGTCTGGCCTCCAGCAACACTGTCATTCTGGAGGGACTTAAGAGAAGAGGCTTTTTGCAAAATTTGGAGAAACTGCATTCAAAGAGCAGCGCCATTCGACCACAGAGCTCACTGCTACAGCTAACTCCTGTTATGAACGTATAGCAGGCCTGAGTCCCCTGCCGAAGCTTTGTGTGGGAGCTGACAGATCTCTTCACGTAGCTCAGTATGAAAAGGCCAAAACAAGTGCTATACTCTCCAGTTCTATGCAACTGCTAGGTCAGAAACGTAACTAAAAAGGAAGGTTCGCACTTTGTTGCCTTCCTCCACATATTGATACCTATTAAAACAGGGGTCTGTGTACAGATGTAAAATATGTATATACATATATTTCTTTTTGTAAATAATTTGCTAGTAATTTGCTAGCTGGTAATGTGCTATGGTTTATTCATTCACTGTGTGTGTGTGCTGTTAAATGCATGGTGTATTTGACAGCATTTTCTTTGTGATAAAACTGTGATAAATGTAGTTTTTTCCTGCTCTACATGCCTCATTAGTTAAAATGCCATAGCAGCAATAACATCTCATAGTGTTTCCTTTTTTTTTTTTTCTCTCGTCATGTAGCAATTACCATAAATAAAATGTACGTCAACCAAGGTGTCTTTGTTGTCGTTTTATTGCTCCCTATAAAACATCATTTACCATTCAGCAGGAGATGAGTTAGCCTACCTGCAATGACAGTGCTGTTACTTAAGCAAAATATTGGAGATTTATACGGTGGCCTGAGAGCTCAATGCACTGCAAAATAAGAAAACATATGCAAATAAAAACAACACAAGCAAATGAAGAAACATCTTCACCAATTCGACAAAAACATGAGTAGCATTTAGATAAAGTGCTGCAATAGCTCACAACACAAAGGAAACTGATGCACCAGTCCATATTGTCAGGAACAATCTCTGTGCAATAACCCTGTAAAACCAAGTATCCCCTTTTCAGGTAAATTATATATTTTTTTGTGTTAAATGCAAACTGTAAACATATAAATATATGTCAATCATACACTGTATATACTGTCATATCCACCTACCTCATATAAATAAGCAACCTGTTATATTTATCATTCTAATTTTATTCCAGCACAATTTCCATTGCACTTTTGTCTTAATGTGTAAACTGTATATACACTTTTTTATATAAATACTCATATCTGTAAAAATGTTCACGTGTATCTTTGTTCGGCTTGCTGTCTTGTTTCAGCTGTTCTGAGCAACAAACCAAATTCTTCACAAACGCAGATTCTGATATCTGCTTTTAACCTAGCGTTTGGCTTTTGCTTATTAATAACTGAATGCTGCACCTGTTGTCAATTTGATGAAAATGTTTCTCCATTTGCATATTTTCTTAATTTGCAGTGCGATGAGCTCTCAAGGCCACCGTAGATTAAGTATCAATATAAACTTTAGAAAGCAATGTTGTTGTTGTCCCAATGATTCTTTTATCCAAAGCATATGTTTTAAGTTGATTTGTTTATATCACTTAATAGAACTGCCAGATTTCATTTAAAAAAAATACATATTTATTTGTAAAGCTTATCCCGTTTAGGAACTGTTTGTGCGAAGAACATCAATTTAATATACCTGTTGGAGGGGAGATCCCTGGACATTTGCATCTGCTTAAAAACACACATTTAAGTGCTATCTCTAGTGTAAATATCAGCGTTGTAAACCAGACATCATTTTGCACTCAGAAGGCTGATAAGCTCTTATTTCTGAAGGTTACAGTGACAGTGGATCCCAATCTTTTGTGTCTACCTCAAAAGGCATATGAAGTCTGACCTCCAGCTGTGAAGGAATTTACACCAGCAGTCTATGTGAGTGTGGGGAAAGTGGGTAGTTTCCTGACATGTTGATGTTTTTACACAGTTCACAGGCCATTCCCAAGAGCTTTCCAGACATGGATCAAGTTACACTTTTAACTTGGCTGCTCCAACTGGTTCAGTATTAGTGAGATTCCAGTTTAAGACTTTAGGAAGAATAAGAGTCCTATAAAAAATTATATAAAACTCTAGAGCATAAGTGCCTGCCCCCCATGGAGTTTTCCCATGGAATTGATGGAACTGGTGTTGGTCTTTCAAAACCAGTTCTGTTCAAAGCATTTGAGATGGTTGAGTGACACCGTGTGGATACAGTTAGGAAGTGCATGGACGAGAATAATGCGTTTTATTGCTTAGTCAGTAAAAAATGTCTTAATAGTGGAAATTAAACTAGCATAAGTTAAAATTCCACCTAGGGTCACTATTATGCACCAGTTAGACATTTATTTAGCTGTGGGATTAAATGCTTCTCCTATTTCAAAACCGTACTCCACTGATTGAACGCCACATGAGAGTCAACAACCTTTATTTATCCATATATGTGCCACTCAGAAATTGGGTAGAGGTGTTACAGGATTTGCCCTTAAGAGAAGCCTATATGGATCATTTACAATTTTTCTCTCTACATTGACAAAAATGAAGGGGGAAAAATAAAGACAATATGGTTGTAACAGTGTAAACACATTGTAATACACATGAAAGCAAAAGAAAAAAAAAAAAAGCTATAGGTATCAGTGACATCAAATTAAAATGTAGGGTAAGTTAGTATGAATAAGAACAAAAGACTCCTGAAAACCCTAACTTTTTTTGTCAAATAACAGGTCAGCATACATTTCTACATAGCATGCAATAAGGCACCTATCTAACACAAGGAAGAAACCTATGCTACAGTTTGAAGCACAATTGTTATCCCAAGAAAAGGAAAAGAAACATATTGCTCACTGTAATGTTCACTCCCATAAAAACTGTACCTCTCATTCCCTTTCATATAACCAAGCCATATCTAAAAAAATACATCAGTTTGTAAAAGATATTTTACATAGAACAGTAAATAGAGCGCAATCCACTGGAATTCGGAAAAATCTTTAAGTCTTGTAAAAGTGAGATTTTGTCATGTAGTCTTTTAGTATACACACCTTTTTTTTCCTTCCTTTTTTTTTTTTTAAAGTTTGTGGCCCAAGTTAAAGTTACCAATATTATATACACAGGTAACCTAATTAGTCTCCAAAGCAATAAACAAAGCGTAATGTTCATTTCATGTACATTTGGTGCACGGGGTACAGTGGAATCTGCACAGTAAATAATTAGGACACAGGTCATGTTGCAATATGCTACCCAGTAGGTTTTTATTTTCTATTATGCATTTCCTAATGGCTAAATTGCATGTTATAATAGAATCAGGGTGTCAGCCAGTATTGCTCTCTGTACAGTCGATGCAGCTGTGCTAACCCATCATAGACTTACACGAAAACAACCTTATAAATATACAAGATGGCTCATGTCTGATGGAGCCCAAATTCAACAAGCTGCATGAGAACACCTGCAATACGTTTATCTCCAACACTTAAAACAAATTAAAGTCATAAAAAGGAAAAAAGGTGGAGACAAAGTGGACCATACTATCAAAAATGTAATCTTTTGGAACAGCACACTAGTCACCTATACATATATATATATAAAAGAAAATCAATAAGTATTTACATTAAATTGTTGATGTTTTGCTTCACATGTGTTATGCGGGTGAAAAAGAAATAACTATTTAAATTGAGACAAGTGAGAACAAGTTATTGTTCACCAAATGTGTTGGTAGCCTTAGATAAAGTTGCAGCTGAAAAGCGCATGTGCCCATCTGAAGGTACATAAACTCAATTCTTCTATCAAAAAGACAACCACAGGGCAAAGCATATTTTCCCCAGGTAACATTTTTTTTAGATCACCAAATCACATTCTTTTTTTTTTATTTTAAAAGTGTTCAAAAGAGGTCATGGAGCAAGTGAAGCACAATCACAAACAAGAATAGAGGCTCCTTCACAATCTATCATACCCTCTTCATACTGAGCACAAAGTCCTGGGTTCAGCTCTGAATTATAGGTTCACTGTCCTCCCTCCTTTTGAAGACTTGTTCAAAAGGACATTTATCATCATCTCATCTGCTCCACTTCAACGTAGCAATGTGCTGACGTGACCACTTATCTATAGAAGTTGGCCTGATATTTGCTGTGGCGTGGTGATGGCAACGATGGAACCATTAGTAGAACAGAAACCATGGGGAGCAGGGGTGTTTTTCGCTTGCATGGGACAGCATTTGAGGGTGGGAAAAGGTACTCACTGGTCTACATGGATCCTATGATGTCTGGAAAGGGAAGATGAATGGTTAAAGCCTTTTCCACACTGGGAGCACCTGTATGGTTTTTCAACAGACAGGATGTGCTGTTTTGGGAAGGCATTGTTAGGGAATCCCTTCCCTGTGGGGATGGGGCTGTACTGCTGCGGTTGCGGCTGTGGTGGTTGTGGCTGCTGCTGCTGCTTATTCTCCAAGTGAACTCTTTGATGCCTTGCAAGGGAGGAGGAGTGATTGAATCTTTTGCCACAGTGAGCGCAGGTGTAACTCTTTCCCTCGGAGTGGACTCTTTGGTGCCGGGACAGGGAAGAGGAATGATTGAAGCCCTTATCACAGTGGTGGCACATGTAGGGTTTGTCTCCCTGCTGGTGCACCCTCTGCTTCGGGGGAGTGCCATAGGACAAGGTTTTCCCAGGCTGAGGTGGTGAAAACACTGGATTCTGCAGGTGGGTCTTGTGGTGGCGAGAGAGAGAAGAGGAGTGATTGAAGCCCTTGTTGCAATGTCTGCAGGTGTAGGGCTTTCCTCCAGCATGGACTTGCTGGTGCTTCTTCAGATGGCGTTTGCGGACAAAACTCTTCCTGCACATGTTGCATTTGTACGGCTTCTCACCCGAGTGGATCCTCTGGTGCTCTTTCAGAGTGGCAGCAGCCGCAAAACACTTTCCACATTGCGCGCAACGGTGGGGTTTGTCTCCGAGAACGACTGCAGCGTGGGTCTTCTGGTGCTGCTTCAGGTTGGAAGTTGTGGCGAAGCCTTTGCCACACTGGCCACAGGTATATGGCTTCTCACGTGCATGGACCTCCTGATGCTTTTTCAGATGTCTTCTGCGGACAAAGCTCTTCCTACACTGGGTGCACTTGTAGGGCTTGTCCTCTGAATGCATCTTCATGTGTTCTCTTAGGGTAATCGCAGCGGCAAAGCTCTTACCGCACTCCGAGCATCTGTGAGGCTTGTCTGGCAAATGAATCATCTGATGAGACTTGAGGCTGAAGGCATCAATAACATCTTTGCCCATTATCTCAACTCCAGGGGGTATATAGGGCTTTTCTTTCATGTGAATCTTCATGTGCTGTTTGAGGCTGGCTTCCACAGCAAAGCTCTCACCACAGTGGACACAGATGTAAGGGTTGAGGTCTTTATGGATCTCAAAGTGTTGGTGAAGATCGGCTATGCTGCCAAAAATCTCCCCGCACTCGTTGCACTGCAGGCCATGGGCTTCATGTATGATTACACCATTTTCAGACTCCACTGTCAACTCCCCACCATGGTCAGACTCCACTTTCACTACATGCTCGCTTTCCGCCTTAAGCAGCACCTCTCCCAGCAGAGTCTCGGTTCCTGATGTCTTGATTTCTGCTCCTGTGAAACAATGCATATCACCATGTTCCACCTTGATATAATCATGGTCTGTCTCGGCTACAATTGCATCCACACAGGCTACAGCTCCGAGCTCTGTCCCCAGTCCCTGGATCTTTAAGTCTGAGCCGTGGATCTCTAGCTCTAATCCACGCTTTTCTTCTGTCATGATCTCAGTTTCTGCTCCATAGTGAAGGTCGACATGGCTGTGGGCTATGACACACTCCGACCCAAGTGTGTCAAGGCCGGGCGTGTCACATTCAGTCTCTGACTCGGCCATGAGAACACACTCCAGCCCCACGACCTCCGTTTTCTTGCCGGGCAGGGACACAAAAAGGAATCGGGGGATATAGATCTTTGTTTTGGTCAGTGCCGCGCTGGTGCTCTAGTCAGTGAGCAGACCTGCAAAAGAGGAAGAAAAAGAAATAACTACATTGCCTTCATTTACTAGTCCAGTTTGCAACAGTCGTTTGCAAAGTGATTCCCGAAAATTAGTTTTTGCTCTGGTATTTATAATAGTATAAAAAGTGATCATGCCAAGTTCACTTGATGAAATAGTATGCATGAGAACCCAATTGTGTTGCATCTATGCACAGGGGAAAGCAAGATATTCCCACTTAACATTGCCACAATCACCACATAAATATTGCAATATCCAATTATTACAAACGTATCTCAATCACATGAGAAAAGTCAAAATTGAATATTAAGTGTTACATTGTTTCTCTGCTACAAAAACTATATTCTGGGTACAGAAAAGCCCACAGTGATGGTGATCTTGACAAAATTGCAACTTTATTTAAGATTTAGGTTATTTATTTTGACATAATTGTGACTTAACATATCTGGCATCTTGACATAATTATGGAAGGGACAACTAACACAATATTTAATTAACAGCCAGCCTTTCTGAAAGACAAGCGTGATGGGAGATTATTATCTTCTTGTAGCCAATATTAATAATCATCTGATCACATATGAATTTAAGTAGTTAAGAGTAAAGCTGGTTTTCAACCATGCCTATCCAGAACAGACGCACTATCTCCGCCAACACAGAATAGCACTTGGTTGGTGGCAACAGCAAAGACAAGGGCCAGTGGTGTATTATTGTAAACAATAGGTGATCACAAGTGTGACAAAGAGAAGCCCTTCATATTAAATTAGTAACAGTTAGCTACTCTGTACTACTGTATATCTACTGGCCTACATTTATTTGATATATACCAGCCTGCATAATGCATAGGAAACTTAGCTAATGATTGAATTAAAGTAAGCGATGTTTAAGCTGGTTGATTATATGCATTTTCTATAACTGCACGTTTGATCTAAGCTTTCACTACTAACGATACTAGCAAGCTAAGTGATCAATTTGCTAGCCAAATTAGCGCTTAAGACGAGCTTCACTTAACTTGCTAACAATTTATGAAATCAAAGTGGACCACATCATGATCAAGCTTCCAATTCTAACTTAATCCGCAAGCCAAAACCTGACCGGCATGCATATTTAGATTATCTCTGCAGTTCGCTATACATTATTAATAAATACAACTTAAGGTGTAGAGGCATTTAAATAACAACGCTTTGTTATTAAACAACAGTTGGTTGCTAGCCTTCAATAACAGCTACAAATAGCCGCTAGTTAGCTGGCTATGGTCGAGGGGGGACTGGTTAACGACAAGACAGCATTGTGTTAGCTGCTAATGTGTTCGCAATTTAGCCAGCTAACTAGCTTCTTAGCAAAAGCAACACGCGAGCAAATGTAGTACAGACCTCAAGAACAGCGAAATACTTACATTAAAATGTCGAATTGGGTAATTTGGTGCTATTTACGACACAACTAGCGAAGCGGAAATTCTCCTTGTGCGAGTATTATCAGGCCATCTTGTTGTGCCACACCAGCACTTTCAGCTAGCCAAGATTACATGCTCGCCTAAGATGGCTGCCGCTTGCTAGTTAGCTTCCGCCCTTCATAACATATTGAATTAAGAGCTGCCCCCGACGCGACCTCAGAGTAACCAAAAACACACACAGCTTAGCCAAACACACCTATGCCAATGTGAAGATAATTTGTAACATGTAGTAGCAGCGAAATACGACGTCGTAGGCTAATGGTAAGTAGTGTAGCAAGCTAAGAGCCACATCGTAATTCTAACCAGGAGTTGGCTAGCTGAAACAAAGATGGCTAACCGTGAGGGCGATGAATGCTGCGCGAAAAGCCCGGGAAAGGACGCCTTTTGCTTGCATAAGAATCCGTGCAGGACACAAATTCCACAGCAGTTTAAAAAATTGTAACCCAATAGAAGACGATCTTGTAAATAAACTGCTGTTTAAGATGGCACGATTGATCTTGGCTATGAACCTAGAGCCCTCCTCTAATGCGGCAGCACCCGACTAACCGCACCACGACTTCTTCAATGGCGGCCTTGCTGATGTTAGCAGCTATCCAGCCGAGACACTATTAGCGTGCTGGCTACGTAGCCATGATTTCAAGCTAACAAGGCAGCTAATCCAGTTTGCTAGCACGGCTAAAAGCTGCTATCCAGTCTACTATTTGACTGTCGATTGTAAAACATCGCAGCGGAAGCTTTGCTTAACCGCCCATCCGACCATGTTATGTCTGGTTTCGCATGCAAAGATAAACTGGACGTTGATTCAAGAAAGGTGGCTGGGCCGATTCTATAACGAATGTGTCTCAAAAATAACCTGGATGAGATTCAAAGCTCAAATACTTTCTCATACGTTAGCTACGTTATGTCCCTGTGTTTGTCTGTTTTTCCAACAGGACAAAATGTAACCTATGCGAGCCAAGGCCTGTATTTTTCCATTACAAAGTTCGGTAACGGTACTATCGTAGCAGGAGACATACAATAAACAACCCACACGTTGACTACCATAATAAATAATAACTACGATTAACGATATAGTCAGTTAAACAGAGACTCCTCTCTGCCTTAACGCTGCTACTATTCATGATAGAGTAACATTAAGTTACATTTAAACGATGAATAATCGGTTTTAAATGTACGAATACTTGCATGCACACTCACCTTATGTCCTTTTAATTTTTGATTTCTGAAGAGAGATAGGAAAAAGAGAATCGTTTATATGCTTCAAACTGAGTTGAGAAGGGCTTGCAAGCTGTTGTTAGGCTGATCAAACTGCTGTGTCTTCCTCTCTCTCTCTCTGCCTGTGTGTAGCTGGCGCCACAGCTCATCTGGCGCCAACGTTGGACTATCGACGCACTTTAGCAAAAGCAATCATTGTCATTTTAATACAGCAAGGAGACCACTATCACCCCCTACAGCCTCGGAGACAGACAGGAGATCACACAGAGACACTTTAGTATTTCCCATAGACTTAATGTTAACAGTCTATAATATTTCCAAGAAGAAGTAGGCTACTATTATCTTGTAAAAGTAACAACACCACAGTGTAGAAATACAAGTACAAGTACTGTATTTATTATTTATTAAAATTGTACTAAAGTAAATGTACAAAAGTGTTGCCATCAAAATATACTTAAAGTAGCCTACCAAAAGTAGGCTACTAAATGTAAACTATGACAGCCAGGCCAAAATATGTGTTAAGATGCTGAGATATCGATGTATTAGGCGGTGTGTATATATACTTATTACCAATTGGTAGACAATATGGAAGTATTTGCACAATATTGCAAAGCGTGGGAGAGTCAAACTATGCTGGGTGAGGTTCTATCCTGCACAGTCCTTTTGTATAGGCCTACAGTGCACTTTGAGGGATAGAGGCTACACAGTGGTAGCTATATATTTCATGTAGTAATGAATTAGTCCCACAAGATGATGCTGTTTTCCCAATACAAGTGTTTGATTAATGTCCCGATAGTACGGGCAGCACATATTGCACATATAAATGGAGATAGACATAGCACAAATGTGATTTGAAAAACAGTGTAGATATAGTAAAATTATGATTTTTCTAGATAATTTTATTATGGGTGAGTCTGGCATAGGTATGACACTTTGGAAACACTTAAAAAAATAATGTACTCTATGAATGTTGTTTAGTGTGCTATCCATGCTATATTTATCCACAAATAAGAAATATTAGTGTTTTTTTGCATTTTCAGATAAAAACTAATACATTTAATTGTGACATTTCATTATGAATTACTGTACATCAATAATGGAGTGCTGTAAATGCTTATTTATTATTGTAGTTTTAACTGTTCCTCTTCTTTGTCTTTACCCTATTTGTTTAAGGTAGCACTTTTGTAGTAACACCCATTCCCTGTCTATTAAACACCCAACCAGGAATACTGGTTTCACAATGAGAGTTGAGTACATAGCTAACATTCTGTCGCACACAGTGTCAGTCACACAGTTTCACTGAAGCTGTTGACTTCAGGAACTCATTTTCTCGGTGGATACATAGTGCTGTATACTTTTTGTCGAGTCTTTTCGTCAGCTGTTGATCTCAACACATTTTATTAAGAGGTTAACATATTGCTACTGAGCTAAATCACTTGTGGATTTTAATTTTCTTCTCGTATCTGGATTTTTCTTTTTAACTCCTGGAAAAAAAAAAAAATGTCCCGCCCTAGCCCTCTGGACTTAGACAGATACAGCAGCTTGGAGAAATCTCGCCGTTCTACCACTCGTAGCCAGTCCAGGTCCCAGTCCAGGTCCCAGTCCAGGTCCCAGGACATGCCCGGTGAAGTCCTTTGTGACTTCTGCACAACAAGGAAGCAGAAGGCTGAGAAGTCCTGCTTGGTGTGCCTGGCATCTTACTGCGAGACCCACCTGCAGACTCACTATGACTACCCTGCCCTGATGAAGCACAAGCTGGTCAAAGCTACGGGTCAGATGAGAGAGAAGATCTGTGCACAGCATGACAAGTTGCTGGAGGCTTTCTGTCGCACTGATGAGACATCCGTGTGTGTTTTGTGCATGATGGATGAACACAAACACCACGACATCGTTCCGGCTGGAACTGAGAGGACTGAGAAACAAGTGAGTGGTGAAAACAATCTCTCAATCTATACTTTTGGTAAATATTCTCAATGAGTGATTTGAAAGGTTATTTACTGTACAAGGCTGACATGATTCCCTCAACAGAAACAACTTGGTACTACATTGAACAAATCTCAACAAAGGATTGACGAGAGAGTTAAAAAGTGGCAGGATCTACGACAAGCTGTTGAATCAGTTAAAGTGAGTAAAAAAAAATCATCTCACTCAAGTTGAAACAGCATGATGCTTTTGACTGCTTTTCCATCCATATTTGAACAAATTCTCTCCCCCTCTTTCTGATGTATCTCATCAGCATTCGGCTCAAACTGCCCAAGAGGAGAATGAGCGGATCTTCACTGAGCTTCTGCTTTCCATCGAGAGGAAGTACAATGAAGTCAAGGAGATGATCCGCTCGCACGAAAAGATCACTTTGACACGGGCTGAGATACTGCTGGATCGCTTGGAGGAAGAGATCACTCTGCTAAAGAAGAAACACACTGACCTCGAGAAGCTCTCACACACCGATGATCACATACATTTTCTGCAGGTGAGGCTGATCTGTACTGAGGACCTTGTATGGTGCAAAAATCAGGAGTCGTATTATGCAATGTTTAGGCTCATCTCTATCTTTCACCCTTTTACCAGGGCTGGCAGTCTCTGTCAGGCCCCTCAGGATATGAGGACCTCAACAACATAAGTGTTGCCCCCAATTACTCCTTTGATGCCACCAAGAGAGCCATCGCTTCACTGAAATTACAAGTAGAAGAAGTCAGCAAGACAGAAATGAGCAAAATCTCAGGAACAGGTGAACAAGTTTGTCTTTTATTATCTAAAGTAGCATTGAGGCCTTGCAGTCTTCTGTTGCTTTTATTAAAGCTCATGCATGCTGCCATGCGTTTTAATCTGCCTCTTCATAGTTAAAGATGTCTACATCACGCAAGAAAGTGAAACAAGGACAAGGAGAGAATCAATTTTGAGGGAACAACCAAAGACAAGGGAACAACCAAAGACAAGAGAAGAACCAAAGACAAGGGAAGATTTCCTGAAATGTGAGTTACAGAGAAGTGTGCCTTTAACCTGTTGTGAAACTTTTAGTGCCAAGTGAGCAATGCTACTTGGCAGTTATATCAAACCCCACTCATATTCCAGCAAGTGAAATGTATTCTGTACTAACAAGGTTCAAAACAGGAGTCATGATGACATGTAGCAGGACCATCTCCATCCCAAACAAAGGCATGATTATGTGGTGAAACAATTGAACAGAGTGTCATAGAAGGTATGCTCCTTGCAGAACTGGTTTGGTGAAATGTAAGAGAGCAAACTTACAGCGCAGTATCACTTAAACAAACACAGGTGTTCCCTGTACTCCACCCGTGAAAAGCATTTTTACAAGCTGATGCTTGGGAGTTATAAATCAAAGGTTTAGTGTGCTAACTTTTTGTTATTCCTAAACCTATTAGTGTCAATTTCAACTTTATTTGTATCCCTGAAGGGCTATTGGGTGTGCAGCAGGTATAAACACATAAAAGACACATAAATACATACAAGATATACACACAGTCACGAGTAAGCCTGAACAACAGTAAAAACTGGTACACAACCGTTACAGTATGAGAACAAATACATACAAGTACTGAGCAAGGTGCATGGGAAGCAGCGTCAAAGTAGCCTACACATGGTAGGAAAAGTGCTTATCAGCCTTACAAAGTTGACACAATATAATCAACAACAATAATCATCAACAACATCAGCATCCATTACATTACATCACCAACCCCTTTTGTCAACGTCTCTGACGTCCTCAACACATCGTCAACAGACTAGAATATGTAACCAACCAAGAAATAATGAAAGAATTAAAGTAGCCACGAGTTCAAGTATGACTCCTAACCTGAACTGTATTCAAGAGGGAAATGGCTGTAGGTATAAATAAGTACTTATACCTGTTACTCCGGACAAGTGGTCATCTTAGACGGGAGCCAGAGGGCAAGAACTTAAGAATAATGGGAGGGAACTATCAGAGCGAATAGCATTTGCTTTCCTAACTATCTGTCTATGGAACAGTTCCGATAATGTGCACTGTTGAACTACCAATATCTTGTTGCTCATCTTCACAACTCTATTTAGTGATGTTAAGATTACCGAACCAACAGAGAAGAGAAAAGGTCAGGACAGATTGTGTCACAAGTGTTTGGTGATTCATTTGCAACACGATGAAGCAAAAGACAAGCAGAGAAACTTTCAATCTCAAAAGAGACAAATAGCAAAACATATGATACCATTAAATTGGAAAACAAATTATCAACAATACAGAGAGGATTAATAATGACATTGTCCTGCATTGTTTAGACTCCTGCCAGTTGGTCCTGGAGGTCAACAGCGTCCATCGCAACCTTCATCTCTCCGAGGGTAACCGAACAGCTACGATGAAGAATGAGCCTAAGAACTACCCTGATCACCCAGACCGATTCGACCATTGGCAGCAGGTGAGACTTTACTGCCCAACAGGATGTCATTTTGTGCCTGAAAGAATAGCCAAATATAGACTTAAGAGTAAAAGGAGACTTATGTGTCCGGGAACTTTCTCTTTGAATCACCCTCCTAAAGCAGCTCAAGTTTGTCAGACTTATTTATAAAAATGTGTCAATTGAATCATGTATTTTTCATTTTTAAAATTTGTTTTTCTCCTCTCTCTTGTATAAACTTAATGTCTTTTGTTGGTATTGATTGAAAAATTGCTATCCAAATCAGACTTTTTGTATTAGTCTGTAGTCTTTGAAGTTATTCTTACAATAAAAATACATTCAGTTGTGCAGTTGCAGTAAATTCTCATCTTAACAGCTGTTATAAGCCATGCATAAATGTTGTCTTTTAACCTCTCATTTCATTCATTTCATTGCAGGTCTTGTGCAGGGAGAGCTTGACTGATCGTTGTTACTGGGAGGTGGACTGGAGTGGAACAGAAATAGACATGGCCGTCACCTACAGGGGAATCAGACGTAAAGGAAACAGCAATGAATGCAGCCTGGGCTGGAACGACAAGTCCTGGAGTCTGTACTGCTCTGACTCCAAATTATCCTTTGTGCACAATAATAAGAGCAAAGATATTGCTGCTCCAGTGCCATCTCGTTTCGGCATCTACCTGGATCACGCAGCAGGAATACTTGCATTTTACAGTGTCTCTGATGGCATGCAGCTTCTGCACAGAGTCCAGACTGCATTCACACAGCCCCTCTACCCTGCATTCAGTGTGTGGGGCTTTGGTACTACTATCAGATTGTAAGATAGTTGCCATAGTGCAAGTAATTTACATCAAATTTACACAATATTCTCAATATTGTTGTAACATTTTGAAACAGGGTGTTTGATAATTCCTTTTGTTCCAACTTTTGCTAAAAGTAATTATTTTCTCATGTATGAAAAATGTGTTTTAAATGATCCTGTTAATCTGTTCTTGTTTTGGGGCAATCTAGTCTACAAAATGTGTCAGTTCAATTGATTATTGTGTTACTTTCAAAATGCTCCATAATGCTTTTCTATATTATGTTAAAGTTATATTACTAGTATGTTATAAATGAAATTAAATCACACTTTCTAAACCCCCCCACGTTTTTACTGATTAATTTGGGACTTTATATATGGAGCTGTAGTTGCTGTTGTGTTTCACACTCATATCAGTCTATTAGTAGGCTGGGTAAACCCCGCCCACTATTAGCCATCATAGCTCCATTAATACAGAAATACCTCTCTACTACTTGGACCCATTAGTGGTGGACCTGGGAAAAAACTATGCCACTGCTCTTTTGAGTTTTGTTTGCTTGAAGTGACAAAAACAACTTGTTCAAAGCTTGAAAATCAACAGGATTACATTTAAATTAATAATTACCAGACATTAAGGCATGCAGATATTACATATATATTACATCGCCATCTTCCGGTCGTCATTGGGGGATACAGGTGTAGAGAGACATTAACAAGTTAAAGCTCCAGGGGGCAGCAGAAACAAATTTTGTTGAACGGATCTCTCACACACACACACACACACACGCACACACACACACACACACACACACACACACACACACACACACACACACACACACACACACACACACACACACACACACACACAGTGAGAGAAGAAAAGGATCCATCATGATCAACCTATTTATGTCTGTGATCAACTGTAAGAGTAGACAAAAACAGAAGCGCCTTTTTTGTATAAAGATAAGCCAACACAATTAAGGAAATGAGTAGCCTATATCGTACTTCCTTCATCTCAATCGTTGCTAGGAAACAGCTGGGCTCCGAGTTTACTTTGGTATAATAGCTATAATATTACATTATTAAAATATCTTTAGGCTACTTTGGTCTCAAACTAATAGACCGGCAATGCCAATTGTGAAATGGTCTGATGGTAAAACACTAATTTAGCTTTTTTTTAAAAGTGCATAAGTAGGCTTAGCCTATACTGTAAAAGACGACAGACAATATAATGAAACTACTTTTTATGGGGCGCCGATTGTAAACGGCTGGTTACACTTTTTTAGCTGATAGATTTAACATTTAACATTTAGATTTAGATATAATATATATATATATATATATATATATATATATATATATATATTATATCTAAATATATTATATCTAAATCTAAATGTTAAATGTTAAATCTAAATCTTAAATATATATCTAAATATTATATCTAAATCTAAATCTTAAATATATATCTAAATATATCTAAATCTTAAATATATATCTAAATATATATCTAAATCTTAAATCTAAATGTTATATCTAAATGTGTCGCCAAGTGTAAAGCTAAATGTTTAGAAAATATTCAAATCCCTGAGGAAACCACGCCCACTGCAGTGGCTTCAAATCGCGCTGCGATCCTGCAGAGCAATAGCGGGACATTTTTAACCATTTTCACTATCTTATTCATCATTAAAGTTACTTCTGATAACGTTTTAGATATTTAAACAAACGGTACGTCAATGGCGAAATAAAAGCCTCTTATTTACGAGACCGCGGTCCATCTTACACTGGGCCGCCCGGAGAACAGCATTCCCCGGCCGCCACCAGCTGTCTCCCGTCACATTATGGAGGTTGTCAACTCCGAAAACTTTGAAGCAAATTGTCAATTCGGCATCGATTTTCACAAGACTGCCTATATTCGAAATCTAAACAGTTCATTTCTCGCCTAAGACGTTATCTGAAGTGACTTTAATGATGAATAAGATGGTGAAAAAGGTTAAAAATGTCCCGCTATTGCTCTGCAGGATCGCAGCGCGATTTGAAGCCACTGCAGTGGGCGTGGTTTCCTCAGGGATTTGAATATTCTCTAAACATTTAGCTTTACACTTGGCGACACATTTATATATATATATATATATATATATATATATATATATATATATATATATATATATATATATATATATAAATCTTAAATCTAAAAGATTTAAGATTTAGATATATATTTAAGATTTAGATTTAGATATAATATTTAGATATATATTTAAGATTTAGATTTAACATTTAGATATATATTTAACGTTTTAGTTTTAACATTTAGATTTAGATATAATATATATATATATATATATATATATATATATATATATAATTTCTGTCTCAAATGTGAGGAAAATGCACTAAATGTGAGGAAAGTGAGCTAAATATTGAAAATGTATCAGCTAAAAAAGTGTAACCAGCCGTTTACAATCGGCGCCCCATAACTTTTTGCGTCCCTATTTCCCCATGGTCGACCCGCCCACTCGGTGCGCCACCAAACAGAAATTCAACGTACACTGCCACTACAGGTTTTGGGAGGCGGAGGCAAACAGCTGGATACTCTGGAGTGTCTCGTGGCGGCGATGCAACGAGACCGTCTGCGTGTGAGAGCTACGAGCCTCCCCCTCTCCAATTCAAAGCAAAAGACGGCTAACGGGACCTCTGTTGTACGGAAAAGAAAAGACAGGATTTGATATAGAAATAAGGTTTTACCGTGTCCCGCGTGTGTGGAATAGTTTTGATATAACAGTAACGTTACCAGAGTTGCGGAGGACAGGTCGGCGTATTCAGAGGTAGCAACAAAAGATACAATTTGCTAGCTATAAGACAGAAGGTGAGTATTCACAGATTTGCTTTTGATGTTCGTCGTAGTTGCTTTGCCAAAAACGTGAAGGCGAACAGCTGTTAGTGTGTGTCATGAGAAGGGAAGTAGCTACTCAAACATGAGTTGTAGGCTAAATAGGCTAAACGTATGAGTAAATGTACGTGTGATATAGAATTTATTATAAAGGCAAGCCATCACCCTCATTAAACCAACCAGTAAAAAAAAGTTAAAGTTTCTAAGACAGATTACTTTACCTGGCAAGGCTCGATGATGATTGCTTTCTGATTAGTCGGTCAATGATCGTGACCTAACTCACTTCCCTCCTCCCATTCACCAGGTAAAAGGACACATCTGTCCTTGCCAGTGTCCTATGTACTATCCTCCATCTTCAAGAAAATGAATCTGTCGGTGACAATGCAGATGTCAGTCACACTCAGTTAAATGTTAGTACTACTTGAGCAGATATTGCTCGGCTGGCCGAAGAGGAAAAAGAAGAAAGGGACTGCTCAAGGTACTGGAAGATGTCTCTCTGGATGGTACTGCCTGTTAGCCTCCCAGTTCTGACCATCACTGGGATATGGGTTGTGTAAGTATTACATTTCTTTGACAGTAAAAACACTGGTCCGTCAAAAGTGAAAGAAACGTTATTTTTCACCGAAACACGTTATTGCATCGTACGCCACATGATTTCAACAGAAATTTATTTGGCCATTCACACAGGTTTATTTGAAATCCAACCAGTCACAAAGACAGCACCTTATCCCCGGCAGGTTTATGACATATTGCAGGGATTGTATCTATATATTTCTTGTTAAATATCACAGTGCACATAACAACAAAAAAAGGAATATCATTATAATTAAAATGATATTTTTCAAATGATCTTTCACATAGAATACACACAGGCCATACCCAGGCCATATTCTAACAAATTACAAATCTGTTTATGTTGAAGAAACACATTTTGATACCTCAGCCTCTGTTGCCTCCAGGAGAGCAACGCTGCACATTTACCCTGAATTCCTGGGAGCCATGGCGATTACACGTGGATTAACTTTCTCTAGAAAGGATCTGGGATTATCACCCCTCTTTTAATAGAGAGACTTGAGCAGATGTACTGGGTTGACAGCTCTCCTCTCTGCTCTGTTATTACTTTGGGAGGAGGAATGCTTACCCCCAGACAGGTGGCCCAATTCCAGATTGTCGTAGTCTACATCTTTGATGAGTTGCGTTCGTTGACAGTATGCAGTCTATTCAGATGCCAAAGCTGAGACCTTGCACACCAATCAGTGTTTGTGAACATGGCTGCTTCACAGTCCAATCATGAGTGTGTATTCAGGTGTACAGGGCTTTGCAGAAAAGACACGGTTGAGCTGTTAGTGTTGCTTCAGACCTATACTGAGTTAGAGATTGTGCAAGCGTTGCACATTTTTTTCTTATTTTGGAATTTGTTTCTGAGGTAGAAAGTTGATTTGAGTTAAGATGCTAAATGCTACTACGCTTTAAACCCATTTCCCTCCAGTTAACTTGACAAGGACGCCTTGTTTCTAGGAGCAGTCAAGGGTCCTTTTCCAGACTAGTGGAATGTCAAAGGATGTGACATGTTGCGTAACTCCCTCTTTCACTCTGGGTGAATGGGTGGGAGTAAGGTAAATATTGGAAGGCAGTAATATAGAGCGTAAGCAGAACTTTCACTCATCATCTGGTGGCCATGCCCAGTGTACGGCAGGTCTGTGTGGAGGCAGAGGAAGGCTTGTGCCCACCCAAAAGTCTTGGCTTTGATTCTCTTGCTGACCTTTTGTGAGTTAAGCATTGTGTTTGAAACTTCAGTGTGGCTCCACTATACCTATAAGCAGTACTTCTTGTCGTTTAGATTTTAGATTGCTTTTGAGGTTTTCAGTTTTAAAATACTGTATGTTTTAGGCGCTACAGCAACCAGCCAGAGAAGAAACAAGACTAGTCTATACTTCCAAAATTCATTCATAGTTTGTGCATCACACCCTCTCCTGTGGTTTCTGATGTTATTTTTGCACAACTTTTGAGAATTTTCACCGTCCATACCAGATCCTTCTGTTAAAGTCCTTGTTTAATTCTAAATAAAAAAACATGGTCTTTTTCACTTATATATTGCTCACAGGCATGCAATTACAGTTTACAGTTTACAACCACTGCTGAGCTTTGATAGTGGTCTAATTATATAAACAAACCTATTATTACTTAGTCTACTCTGAGCACAGAATGCAGTTCAGTTCACATACTGCTAAATAAACCCACTTTATTTAGAAATGTCCCAGAGCTGCATTGCTGCTATTCTAATTTTGGAAGCTGACCAAATATAAAAAGAAATGTGCCCTTAAACGTTATGGAAAATTGAACAACTTCAGCTGGCTACAGTTTCTTTTCCTATATTTTTTCTAATGAAGTCCCTTGATGATAATCTACAGTTGTAAGCTGCCTTTGTTTTTGTCAAGATGGTCGCATTGTATTGGCGCTCTGGCAGCTTTCTACCTGACGGCCATATTCCACTCACACCAGTGGGTTTGCTCACTACATTATGCAAGAGCGGTGCTCTTCACAGACAACATGTCTGCCATCTGGCTTATATGACTTTCACATGGTGAGTCAAATAGCCTAATGCCAACCAATAACCAGCCAACCAAATGTTACCACCCTCTGCAGCAGTCCGTCAATACCAGACATAATGTAGTGTTAGAAAACGAGAAGAACCAGTAGCAAAAAGAATGACCTTTTAATTGATTCTGTCCTCTGCGTGCTTACACTTGAGATGAGACTTGTGACGATAAAGAAGATGAGCCACAGATAGATAATCCAAAATGTTGATTATCTAACATCAATTAGTGTTCTTGGATTGTCTTAAAATGTCTCAGAATTAGGCTAAGTGGTGAGATTGGCTGGCGTAGTAATGATTGTTGTTCAATTTTATCTTTTGTATGTAGGATTTTGTGGTAGATCCCTCTTAGCGTATAATACAATGCAAACAGATGAAATTGTATGATATAACAAAATAGAATGGTAAACGTAAGCTTTCATTGATGGGAAGCATTTATACATTTGATGGATTGAAAAAAGTGTTTTAGTTGATCTGAATGGGTCAGTGTGTGTTGTCTGACTCAGACTTTTGACCCTGGCTTAGTTTAACAAGGGGTGAATATGTGTGAAACAGTAAACACATATTTACAATGTTTATTGGAATATCATATGGTTACTTCTTTATTGAGTACTGAATTATTACAGGACTATTAGAACCGTATGCTGTAGTAGATATTGGCAGTGACTTCTTGCACTGATTCTTACAGTTATGTACCCACAAAGATAACATAACTGTAACTATATATCTATATTATACTGTATGTTTCTCACACTGATGTATATATGTTCGTTTGAAGCACAAAACCTTTAACTCCAATTAGGATGTTCAGCTTTAAATTGATGACAACTTTATTGTATTGTTGAAATTATTTACACCAGGTCTTTGTCACAATGAATATGGTGCGTTGACATGCGTCTGTGCTTGTTATTGTCTTCTGGGTAGGAGGTATGTGTGTGTGTGTGTGTGTGTGTGTGTGTGTGTGTGTGTGTGTGTGTGTGTGTGTGTGTGTGTGTGTGTGTGTGTGTGTGTGTGTGTGTGTGTGTGTGTGTGTGTGTGTGTGTGTGTCGTAGTGATATGTCTCCATCCTTCAAAGACGTTTGTGGAATCAGCCCTGAAAACATTCGTAATTGGTTCTTAACCTCCTAGTAAACTATGACTGCTTTCACAACTCAGGACAAATAGTCTCTGTGGCTGACTCAGACTGTCTGTCTCTCCATCTTTTTCTGGCAGTTAAAAATATTATTTTGATCTCCAGCTTTAGTTTTATTTTGGGGTCAGTTTCGATATTGGAGATACCTCCGAACCTACCAAAAATGTTGGTATCAGCGAGTACGTGAGTCTATGCTACGAGCCGACGTAATTTAGCCCCGAAAAAAATCTACTTTAACTGAGTTTATTTATGCTCTTTTCCATTATGACTGACTGTCAAACTAGATAATGAAAAAGTTATATGGCATTCATTCTCTGTATGTATTTGTTATATGTATTTGTTATATATATACATATATATATATATTTAACGCACTGGTATTGGATCGGTACTTGGTATCGGCTGATACACAAGTTCAGGAATCGGTATTGGGAAGGAAAAAATGGTATAGGAACATCTCTATTGGCTATGGTTCTAAACATCTCTTATTCTGAATTATTACTCATTAAATCACTTTGGATGACACTGTAATCATAAATAAGCTCACAATATACCAACATTGTTGTCTTTTGTTTTGTTTAATCATATTTTCTCTCTTTTAGGTACGCCATGGCCCTGTACAATCAACATGTCTGCCCTGTGGAAAACTGGTATGTTGCTTAATATAGCCTGTATTTGGCTTCATCGTACCGCTGTTGATCCTTACACACTCACGAAATCATTTCACAACTTTCACGTGTGTCGTTTAACATTAACTTAGCTCTTTTTGCGTGCATGTTTGATGTTCCAGGTTGTACAACCAGTCATGTGAAGAAGATCTGTATTTGCAGAGTGGGCCAACCTTGTGCTGCACGCTAGACAATGTACCTCTCATCAGGTTCGTGAGACTCCCTCCCTGAACCCAATCTTCCCTCTCTCTGTCCCTTTTCTGTCTCTTTGTTTCTAGTGTTGTCTGGCGATTAAAAACAGGAACACTGTCCCATTGTTTTACATGACCCCTGTCGGCACATTGTTGATAAAAAAAAGCGAGTGAGCTTGAAGGCTACGGTTCTCCTGAGTGTGTGTGCACATTCTGAAAATAACTCGGGGCTGAAATATCCTGCCTGCCACCGTGGCAGTTCACAGGCAAAGCATGGGTCTGCAGTTTACCATGTAAACACACAGGCGTCGGCTTACATTTGGGAGGAAATCAAGACACTCCCTCTCTTTTGTTTGGCTTTTTGTCCCACTGAGCTTTCAACATCAAAGGCCAGTTGTACAGTGTTAATACTTTAGTTTGTTTTTATCTAAAAGCAATGAGCATGATTATGTAACCAGAAATATTTAGTAGCCCTCAGACTATATGTGTAACTAAAGATTACCAGAGAAACAGAATTTGAAACTGTTGCAAAGGTGGTGTGTGTGTGTGTGTGTGTGTGTGTGTGTGTGTGTGTGTGTGTGTGTGTGTGTGTGTGTGTGTGTGTGTGTGTGTGTGTGTGTGTGTGTGTGACTGCAGTCAGCTGAGAAGGCTTTGGCTTTGTAGGCAACTGGAGCTTGGGCATAGACAGCGTGCACTGACTGACTGTCTCCTGCCTTTCCCTCCTAACATTTCCCATTGCTAGAGAGGAGGCAGTAGGTGAAAAGTCAAAGGCTTGATGGGATGAGGAAGCGTGGACTCCCCCTCCTTATTGCATGAGTAGGCATGCATCTCTAACAACATGCTATATTTAATAGATACAACGTGGGAGGGCTGTGGTGCTGTTGCTGTGTATGTAGTGTGCGTAGGTTGATTCACAGTATTTATGTGTACTCTTTCTTGCAGTAAATGTGGGACTCTTCCTCCTGAGAGCTGTTTTTTCAGCCTAATCTGCAGCACAGGCTCATTCATGGGTAAGGGATCATGTACACACACACACACACACACACACACACACACACACACACACACACACACACACACACACACACACTCTGTCGCAATCATTGATATCATCTTCGTTATGGCTATAAGTCATCTTCAAATTGCCAAATATATTCAGGTTACTATCATATAAAACAGAATGTTTTGTTTTGTCAAAATTACCAAAATTATGAATCAACTATCAAAAGAGTTGCTGATAAATTCTGTTGATCGACTAATAGTTTCAGTTCTATATTTGTAAATGTGTTAAATGAATACATAAACATTGGATTGATGAATAAAAAATGAATTATCACTTTTCTTTCATAAGAGAATCATTATAATACAATGTATTCCTCAAAACTACATAAATGTAGTTGTGTTGACCAGCTTATGGCTTATGTTTAGGCTGCAGAGTAGTTTTGTTGTAAATGCTGGTCTTGTGCAAAACCTACAACCTCACTGACTAAGAGCCAGTGGAAACCTTACATGTGGTCATTTTGAGTGAAAGGGGAGGTAGAAAGGACAACATTCATACAGAAATATACATACAGAAATATACACAAATGCACAATAACACACATACATGGTGAGTGTGTGTGTTTTATAGGCACAAGGAAAACATGCATGATATAAAAGGAAAGGGAATGAGCTCCCATGTGTCTGTATGTTTTTTTTTGTGAGTCTACACGTGCTGTTCCCTGCGTTAACTGGTGGGTCTGACTACCCTGATTTAGTTAATGTTTCCCAGCTGTGTGTGTGTGTGTGTGTGTGTGTGTGTGTGTGTGCCTTGTTAGATACATCTGAGAGGGAGGCAGAGAAGGCTCCATGCTGCTGCTGTGTGTTGTTGACATCCAAATAACAGCTCTGGCCTTTGCCTGTGAATAGAGAATAGAGGAGACTTTGTGTGTATGTGTGTGTTTGGAGTGAGACTACACATAGGATACTGTGCTTGAGAGATCCTGGTAAGGACCAGGCTGTTGCAGCTCCATTCAGAAAAAATTACAGTATGTGGCAACCAAACAATGTAGCTGCCAAACAATGTGGCATCCCAGGGTTTAAAGCCAACAAAAGCAACACAATATTGCAGATTTTCTGTCTCCACTGTTGACTCAATCGCTCAACGATGATGACAGTTCATTTATCATTCAATATAGGTGTAATTATGTTGCATCTTTCCAGTTAACTGTGTTAACTCTGATTGCAGACAGAGCTATCCTGAAAATTAAACGTGTCAGGACTCTGGACAAACTATGTTATGGTGACACTGTCGTTACTTATTTGTTACTTATACGATACTTATATGATAAATACGACAAATCTGCCATAAGCTAATATCAGCCAATATATCGGCCTGGCTGATCTATCAGTCTAGCTCTAAACATTGTGCAACACTGTCTTTTACATAAAGTAATCTGATCTGCTCTGACCTTGCAAAACATAAACTGTACATTGCGACATATCCTGCAAAACTAACATTAAACACACTTGTTCCCCAGCCATCAGTTTCTGACAGGCATGTAACATCACGGCTACCAGTTTGAACCTCATTTCTTAGGTTTAACTGCCTGCATTGTATATTATTACATAAATAGTGGTTTTGGCAGCAGGTAAACAAAATTACACTATATTTAGTTTTGAGTCAAGCTGCATTTACACCTCGATAAATCTGTGACCACTTCTACAGGTGGTTTGAGTGCTTCAATCTTCAGTCTTGGTTGCATTTGCAGTTAGTAAAATTTGTTAATTAGTCTTGAGCATAGCACATGTTTATACCTATTGTAAGTTATTATGGCTCTACAAAAGTAGGTTAAGGTTGATGTGGCATGTAGCTTTACAAGAGGCTATTGTATAATCAGTGCTTAGCTTCTTAGCCTATTGATTTTGGTCTTACTTTGTGCCTGCTACAGTTGGCTCGAGGGCTCACTTATGTCTGGGATAACACAGACTCAATGAACTGTGTATTGCCTCATAATTATACTTACGTTTTGATCCCAGTTCCTATCTGTCTGCCAGTGTACACACACAATGTTTCAAAGACAATGCATGTAGTCTTTCTCAGCATGCCTCCTGTGGGAGAGAATGCAGCCGGGTGTTTGGTTGAAACATATCTCCTTGTGGGGACAGCAGGGTTTATTTAATTGTGAGGTGTGGTGTGGCTGATGTGACTTTTGTAGGAATATGCCCTTAAACTGTTCGCCCACGTCTGTGTGAATGCAAATCAATGTGTCTGTGCTTGTGACAGCATGGTTGTACATATGTCATAGTATGTCCATGTTTGTTAAATGGTACTTTAACTTCCATGGAAGAGTAACGTTGATGTGTTTGAGTCAAGACTCTACTACTACTTCCCCAGCTGGGCTTCCTGAGTTCAGAGAAAAGGAGTAAGATCCCGAGAGGGCGTTTGTGGAAGGAGACTTAAAGCTGGGGGCAGTGTTAGGGACACTGGCGTTATATAAACTTGTTCCTATTGTTGAGCTGTCATGCAACAACTTGTTATGCTGCTTACTCATCAGACATGCAAACTTTATTCTTTAAGAACCTGTGGCCCCTTAAGCATGACATGCATCCTCAAAGAAATATGCCAGAAAACAGCACTCAAAAATGTGCCTTTTAGAGTGCACAAAATAAAAGCTAAACATGAAGGATTTCCTCGAAAAGAGTAATGGGGAAAATGTTTTTCCATGTCTTTAACCTTCAGACCTAGCTTACATCATTTTAGCCTAATCGCTAAATGCAAGTTCAAACATGCTCATTTGTAATGATGAAAAAGTAATTTTGTTAAAATAGGGAGAAACAACAGCCAGCCAGTCTGCAGCAGATAGACCAAGATATCATATTGAAATGAACAGCAGTTGACTTCCTTGTCCCTTCAGCAATACAGTGTGTGCTCCATTTTAAAAAAAGGAGTAGGAAGAAAACAAAGACAAGATTGTTTTTCCGATCCTGGAGACACTGCGGTGTGTTTTTCCATGATTGTAACTGAAATCACTTTGCCAAGATGATTTTAGTGCAGAGGGAACAGAGAGAAACACAAATAACCACTCACAAGTTCTGGCTTGAGGATCTGTACAAACATAATATTGATATACATTTTTTTATAACATTATATTATGATCTCTATTGCATTAGCTTCAGACAGATCCTGTATTACATCTGTTGCATTGCTTATCTGTATGTAACAATGTTTATCTATATGGTCCCTGTTAAATAAATTCATAATATTTATTTAATGATAAATCACACTGCATGTTAAATGTAGGGTTGTCATTTTTTAAAATCTTAATTATCTCTCAATTAATTCTATATTCCAAAAATCCATGTTAAAATATAATTTAACTGTAAAATAAAAAAGACTGAAATGCTTTTCACGTTTTAGTAAGACTTGAAAACTTAATATAGCTGAGTTTACTTTATTCTAATGATATAAGGTCTATTTAGTGCACTTGTTTGGCAGTTAGAAGACATGAACTTAAACATGTCGTACCAACAGGAAATTACTCAAAATATCTCAACATTTTACGTTTAACTACGTGACAGTAGTGTCCACATTGAGACGCTGGCTTAGAGCCAGACAGGCCACAGCATATCCAAACCCTGACTAGTGGAGACAAAGCTTGACATTGTTAAGTCCTGCACTGACATTTTTTTCCCTCTCCGTGACCACGGTCTCCATTTTTATTCCCGTTTGACAGCACAGACGTCTTAAAGCCTGCCTCTTGAACAGATGGTGACAGATTTAATACAACAGTTTAGTCTCTGAGACAATGTATGGGCTTCAGGTCAAGACATGAGGGGCTCCTTGTCCCCTCTAATTCTCTCAGCCTCCTCTTTTCCACTCACCCCCTATGCCGCGCTTTCACCAAGCCCAGTCAGCCCTCGTCAAGCACCAGGCCGTGAGGAGCTGACAAAGAGAAACCAGGCGGGGGGTCAGCTCCTCAGGGCACCAACAATACCCCCAGTTACAGCCCATTAGCACATCAGCCGTCATCTGTCCCATATACTGTACTTGGTTTCCCTCGACCTATAATCTTATGCAAGACTTAGACCAACCCCCTACCCATTTAGCGCTACCACTTTCCCGCTATTTCCTGCCTCTCATATTCCCACTTGTTGGGAGGAAGGAAGTCTTGTGTTTTTTGGCTGTGTGAGGTGTGTGAGTGTTTGAATTAAATTGAAGCCAGCCAGCACTGAAATAATAACACACAATACCAAAAGGGTACTTTTCCAGAGTAAGTGTAATGCTACCTTTTCTCCTTTTCTTCAGCGATTTGAATGCATTAATAATCTGCTGAACAGTCATCATAACCACCAATAACTAATTCATCTTCTCTGTCTCTTTATGTCTCTCTCGTTCTGCAGTTATGGTGATTGTGCTGCTCCGCTATGCCCACGTCATTGAGAAGCACCAAAATTGTGTTCTCAACACGGCGAGTCTCTCCACAGGCTGGATCTGTGCTGCTGGACTCATCATGGTGGGCAACTTCCAGGTATGGGGATCCAGTTTACTTTCATCAAACAGATAAAATGCAACAAAGTAATAGCAGAAAAGGAATACAACTTGACAAGGGAAATAACAAATAAGTAGAAGTATCCCAAGTGTGTGCATGCATATCTATGAGTTAAAAATGAATCTGCAACTATTTTGATAATTGATTCATCGGGAATTTTTCAGGCAAAAATGGCAAGAAATTCTCTGGCTCCAGTTTCTTCGATGTGAGGATTTGTTTCTTTTTGTGATCTGACATCGTATTAAGTTGAATGTTTTTTTAAAAGTTGAAAACATGTGACTTACATGGTACGTACATTGGCCTTTTTGACATCCAAAATGCTCCTTCAGTTTTTGATACTATTTGTAAAATATATGCAGTGCTAAAAGCTTCTATTTTGAATGGAAACGCTTTTCATTATAAAGTAGAATACAATGTCTTCTTGTCATTGTTCATTCTCATTCTCAGCATGTTTTCACTAGACAACGTGTTGCCATCATGTAAGAATCCAACAGCTTTAAAGCTTTCAGTACCTTTGGAAATATTTGATACTTTGATATGTTGAACACTTGGCCCTATGTCGTCTCCTCCCGAATAGCCTTGCTTTATGTGCTTATGATTAATTGGTTTAAGATGGTTTGGTTATTTAGGAGAAGTGACTACAGGGAGATTTTGACTTTCCTATATATTTGTCCTGCAACATCACATACAGTATATGATTTACCATGTTGTCCGTTGTTGAAACATGAGTGGAGAGTGGATGGGACTGTGCTGATTCTGTATGTCAGGAGAGTTTTCTGCGGATGACTAGACATCTTAGTCAAACAATGTATGTCTGAAAGTTCACTGTGTGATGAGGAAGAAGAAGAATTGTCAGAGGTATGGCAGTTTGTCTGAGAAGGTTGTTTTCACCTTCTTCCCGCTTCTCCTTCGGGGCCTCTGCTCTGCTCTGCAGAACTAGGAGGAATTTTACGGGAAGAGCCAGGGGGAAGTGAGTCATCATGTCTGGCCATGCATGGAGAGGAGCTGGGCAGACAGGGTGTGTGTAGCAGAGGCCCCATCTATAACCAGTCACAGGCCTCAACACTGCCACTTGTTCACAGCTATCACATCTCTTATAGTCTGGGACATTCCAGTGGGATGGAAATAGAGTTGGTGAATAAACTTAAACCACATGACGGAATACAAATTCTGCTGGCAAAATGCGGCACAGACCTAAAACATAAGGACACAGCATCCCCAGGCAAACACTACAAACAAGTTGGAATAGGGGAAGAAAACTGCAGCCAAGATCTGATGAACCTGACATATCAAAGAGAGAAAGCACCAGTAACACAACACATGGCAACATACTGTGTTGTGGCAACTGCTTCACTTTGTAGCTGTGTGTTACGTAAGCTTTGGCAGCACTGTTGTGGTGTGGCCACTGTGTCCGATGGTCTGATGGTTTGGGCCGAGAAGCACATAACTAGATGATGGAAAAGTGCATCACTGCCACACCATGAAGGCCGTTTTATGCTTCTGCAGAGGCTCCACACTTTTGCTGTAAAGCCGCTTTATGCCACGGCCGAGAGACATGGTCGTGTAGTTACATTTTTCGAGATGTGCACATCAGGCTACGGATTAGGGTCCGGCGTAGATGCAGAGGGGTCTGCGGGGGTACACCGTCGCTGTATATGTTACACATGTATATGTTTTTATTTAAATTAGATATAAATCAAATAGCTAAGTTTCAGATTCTGTTTAGTTTAGCTATTATAGCCCTTGTTTGCTCTCTCCCATATGATACCAGTCTCATGTCTCATGTCATGTCTGTATGGTAAATATGAAGCCACAGCCATCTAAGCTGAGCACAAAGACTGGAAACAAGGGGAAACGGCTAGCCTGGCTCTGTCCTGTGGTGAAAACAACTTTTTACCAGCACCTCTAAAACGTATTAATTAAAATGTTATCTTGTTTGTTTAGTCAGTACAAACACCCAAGTGTAAAAACAATGTGTTTTTTGCTTATATTACATGACTACTGATGAAGTATGTTATATTGGGCGTTTTGTCTCTGAGGTAAAAGTAACGGTTATTATTAATTTATGTAATTGGTGAATTCTATATGAGAAAAAATGGTGGGGTTGTTGGCTTGTGCAACATCTTTGCCAAAAAAGCAAACCGATGCTCTTCAGATTAAATAGACTAACCAAAAGCTAAACAAGGCTTTCCTTTCTTTGAATAACATTGCATATTGTAATATTATAAAAGATTGGAATCATTGAAAGCATGTAACATGTGCATGATGATGGCTCAGGTGATTAATTATGTTTAAAGTTTTTGCCCATAAGTAAATAATTGTATTGAAGGCTTTTTATGCAGGATCCCCTTTTTGTACGTTCCCAAGCTGGTCTGTTGAAGTGCTTTTGCAATAGGAGGTGGTGGTGACACTTTCTGTTACAGATTTTGGCAGGCTTTTGGACGAGCAGGTGTGTTGTAAACGTTTGGAAATCAATCAAGTTTCACTTCATCTTATTTGTTTCAGCTTCCAGAAAATGAAAAGTGAAAGTAAAGCTGGATGTCAGTTGGGCTTGTTCCCACATGTACATCCTCACACCTCTTATCACCCTGCACACATTTGACTTTCTGCATCGCTGTAGTATACAATCTTTCAAAATGCATCACACATTAAACGTATTTATTTTAGATAGTTTAGCAATGAGGTATACATACACATATTCAAAATTCCTTCACAGTACACACATTTACATGGACAGATAACGCAGAGGATCATGTCTAAGAATGACGATATAGGAGAACTGATAATTGAAACGTGGCACCACAATTTAAAAACGTATGACAGATGTAGGCACACACTCTGGTGACTTTTAGCTGCAGAACATTTCAGCAGTGACAGATGAAGGCAGATGCTCAGAGATGTGTAATTTCTGGTGAACACATGCAGCCATAATGAGAGCTTCCCCCATATGGCTCTCTTCTGTTTCTTGTTTCTCACTGCTTCTGCTGCCCTATTTCAGTTCACCCCTCTCACTATCCCTCATTTTTCCATTGTTCTTACCTTTGCACATGGTCCTTGCATACTGTATAAGAAAACGTACATAAAGTAAAACAGCAAAGGTTTACTGCCATCAGGTAATGACTGCAATTAGTGATGGAATCTGGGACACAAGGCAACACACACACACACACACACACACACACACACACACACACACACACACACACACACACACACACACACACACACACACACACACACACACACACACACACACACACAGCAAGTCCTCACAATTGAGAAGCTGGAACTAGGTAATGTTTAGCATTTTTGCTTAAAAGACATCATTTAAATCAAGTTGCCAAGAGAACAAAGCATATGTTTTTTGTTTGTTGTGTGTGTGTGTTTTTCCATTACTGAGTGTAGTGCGTAAAAGCAACAGGGGTGATGCAACAGAAGGAACACAGGATGTTGTAACAGCCACTTTACTAAGAAAGATGGTACTAGACGAATTCCCACTGTGAACAAAAATGTGGAAAAACTTTAATCCTTGCTGTGATTTATCTTCCATCTTTACCTCCAGCTCTGGAGATGTCACAGGCAGATCCAAGAAAAGACTCATATTGCTGTGTGGGCTTTTACTATTGAATTGGACATTTCACTTTGTCACTTTAGGGATTAGCCTACTGCACAAGAATGTTCAGTATGTACTTGCCTGGTCAATGGACAAATGGCTTAGAAGCCAAATCTAAATAACTTCAAGGCTAAGGCTCTAATGATCCATATAAGTTACATGGAGCAGAGGAAAATTGTTATTCCAAACACAAGGTTCAAACCATTCAGCATCTCCCAAGAAAAGAAATTCTTTGTCATCTGTCTAAATTAGTCTGGTCCTAGATCTGTTTCTAGCTTTGACCAATGCTCCATTAAATCTCTTATCTGTTCTGATCTGTGTGTGTGTGTGTGTGTGTGTGTGTGTGTGTGTGTGTGTGTGTGTGTGTGTGTGTGTGTGTGTGTGTGTGTGTGTGTGTGTGTGTGTGTGTGTGTGTGTGTGTGTGTGTGTGTGTGTGTGTGTGTCCTGCAGTGGGAGCTGTGGTCACATGCTCCTGAGCAGCTCTTTTGTGTATTGTTTCTTATGGTTCTTGTGACCGGCACGGAAAAGGAGTTGCTCTGTGGTGTTGCTTGCTGCTGTTGTCGTTTACTATGTACCAGCTTTTGTTTTCACTTATTCTTTCTTGGCTCCTAACTAAAAGGAGTTCTAAGAGGCTTTGAACAAAGTATTATACAACAATGAATAATCAGACCCAACAGCTTGATGTAGAAGCTGTCTGATGTTGCCCTCTTCTGATCGCTCCCACGTGGTGTTTTCTTTTTCAATAATGTCAGGTGCTAAACTGCAGGTTTTGTGTTTTACAAAATTGTAATGTAAACCCTGTTTTTCCCCCACCCTCTCCTTTCTCCTTCCTTTCTTTATATGACAGGTGGATAATGCCAAAGTTCTCCACTATGTCGGAGCAGGCATCGCCTTCCCCACCAGTATGCTGTTTGTGTGCCTGCAGTCAGCACTGACTTACCGACTGGCCAAGACCCAGGGGGAGTACAACATGGCCCACCTCCGGCTCTGCATGACCTTGCTGGCCTTCGGAGCCTTGGTGCTCAGTATCCTCTACCGCCATTAACAGATGGCAGCCTTCGAGGCTGTCAAGTGCTTTAGAATAGAGCATAGCTGCCAGCCTGATTGAGGAAAGAGACATCCCCTCCCCATATCACAACGACAGTTTCCCTCCAGTATTCAATGTTAAATCCTTTCTTTCATGTTATTTGTACAGCTATACATGAGAGTATACATGAGAGTATACACAAGAGTGTATACACTTACTTGGCCAATAAAGCTGATTCTAAGATTAGATTCAAAGATTTGAATGGAGATGGTAGAGGAAATGTCAAACAGATATGTTGCAGTCAATTAGGGATGCAACAATTTTAGATTTTGTTGGTACGATTAGTCTGATTTCACGATCATCACGATTATTATGCATTAATTCATTTCACTGCTAATTTATGAAATCACATGAACACTCTACATGTTAATGTGTTATTTAGCCTATTGCTGCCCTTTGACAGAGAAATGACACAGTAACAGTTTTTAATGTTTTGAAACTGACTATATGATCAATCATCAGCCTTTTTATTTAAATTCATCTGATAAGATTATAGACTACAGGTGAATCAGTCACACTACAAACAAAGACCAAGTTGGCAACAACAGTGCTGTCCTTAAGAAGAAGTTGGCCCTTTTGGGTCTTGCTAGCTGGTGTGTCTAAAAGTTGGAGAAGCTGCTAGACAAGATGCACCTGTCACAGGGAGATGCGCAACATGTTGTCAAGGAATAAGTGTGATGGAGAGATCTCTTTGCAGCCTTATGATGGGATGAAGAGTAGTAATTAAGTAAGGTTAAGTGGTAACGTCAGTGACATGTTTGAGCTGTTGCGGAGTTTTGACTCGTACAGACGTAAAGCTATCGTCAGCTCTCTCACTGTAAATGCAAATGTCGGCTTCTGACTCGTTAACGTTAGATGGTAAATGTAACGTTACCCTTAACATTAGACAAGCTAACGTTAGCTAACTGGTAACGTAAAGGTAACAAGGTCAAAATGAATGTGTTTGCATGAGCAGTGATTGACGCAGTTAGACACCAAGTCTACACAAGTCGATTGTCAAACTCATACAATCCAATATTCCAAAACTTATTTTTTCCACCAAAAAATGATGGTCACAAATTGCCGTGGTTGTGTCCGCCGAAATGACCGGCAGCTCGCGGTGCTCTGTACCTAGCGCCCAGTCACCTATTCTTGGGTAACTAGACCACCAACTCTCCTTTAACACTCGGTGTAGTGGAGCCTTTATAATTAATTAACCGTGACGTTTTAAAGTGTGGTTAATAGAGAAATCGGTTAACCGCTGCATTCCTACAGTCAATGCTGTGAAAACTCGACATTTTGAGAAATATGCTTATTTGCTTTCTTAGTGATAGTTAGATGAGTAAATTGATACCACTCTCATGTATGTACGCGTAAATATGAAGCTGCAGACAGTTAGCTTAGCTTTGCATAACATAACATAACAGCTAGAGTATTGAAATAATTGTGAAGATATTTGACCTTGAGTCAAAGAGAGTTTGTACTGAGGTGAGTAGGCGCAACGTTAGCCTGTCTAAACATGGACAGCGGACGTATTGTTTTTACCTTTATTTATTCAGGGAAGGTTCACTGAGAGGAAGCCTTGCTTTTGCAGGAACGCGTTGATCACATTCACACAGGTACCTGGAAGCTGCCCAGTACAACCACAGTCTGATCTGCTGGCCACTGAGCAGCTCCACTGGAGCGGTTGGGGTTAAGGGCCTTGCTCAAGGGCACCTCAGTGGTGGTAATGAGGGAGCGACAAGCGCTGCTCTTTCACTTTCCCCACCCAGATTTTATCCTGTCGGTCTGGGGATTGAACCAGGCTTTCTCACTGCTTTCTCACTGCTTTGATGTTGTTGTCCTTGACCATGTTTTCAGGTGGTGTGTTTTTCTGTCAGGAGAGCTTCGTCCTTCAACACGCATCAGCAATTTTCGAATGGGTGTTCTGTGTCATCATCATGCTGTTTTACGGGACATTTGCCTTTGAATTTGCCGGCATGTCATCAGATACCATGGTGGTGCTGGCTAGAGGGACCCTGGGACCTGCAGGGAGAGAACACAAGGTGGACACTCTGGGATCGCTGGGAGGGCCCATTCCACACTCACAGCCACATCCACACCAACCTGAAAACATGTCCATACTGTAGCCTGCTGGCACATCTTGATGCCACACAGCTGGCTTGTTTATTTCTTTCAAAATCAAAGTCTGGTTGTGGATTTAGTTTACTATATTTCCAGCCACATTCGTCTGAAGCTTTGAAACACCCATGGCAGAGTGAATTCTACTACTTGAGCCCCAGGGTGTAGACCCGCTGCCACAGTGAAGAGCTTAGCTTGTGTTGTGCTCACATCAGAGCTCAGTGTCTCTCAATTACGTTGTTTGTATTTTCTACATTGCACAAGTGAGAAACCAAGCAGCTCAGTCCTGTGACCAGCAGCGGAGTAGGAGTAGATCAAGAAAATGTACTGTTCCCCCTTAGATGCTGTAACCTGTTTAAATAAGTGGCCTTGGACCATTTAGACTTCAGATGACTGCCGCAATGGGCTGCTGGACGGCCAAGCTGACAGTATTACAGGAGAGAGAGAGAGAGAGAGAGAGAGAGGCATAATTTAAACCTGCATTAAGCAAATAATTGTAATGTCAAAGAGTCCTTCATAGTACTGAATCCCCTGAGAATTAACCATAGAAATAAAATGGATTCTATTAATTATAATATTTTTTATGGAATTAACACCTACATATGTTAGCTGCTTTTAGCTGACTTTTGGTTATTCAGCCTGCATACTCGGTCAAGCTGACTGTACGCTACCTTCTATCCAAAGTAAGTCAACCATTTGGCGAGCTGGAAACGCAGATATTCTTCTCAGGAGCTGGTTAATCAAGGCTAGAAAAAGAAAAAGTGAATATTGGACTTGTGTTTTTCAGGTGACCATTAGGATGATAATGTTGTCCTGTCTCTGCTGGATGTGTGAGTATGCACAGACCTTAGCCATAAGCCATCAGATTGGTTTGTGGTCAAAAATCGCTTAATACAACTTTAAAATATGCACCATCAACAACTGTGTTTGAACAGCAACTCCACATATGCAAGCCTTACACTATCTTTAAAGTATCAATGGAGCACACATTGTCTTTTTGTGTCGGGATACTTCCAGTTATGTGCCATATCATTATTTGAACTGTATACAGAACAAACAGTAGACCTGGTGCCTCATTAAGTCAAACCTTTATGACAGAGTCTGAAAAAAACACGTTGTCCTTACCTCTTGTTGTTACTATATCAACCTTAAACCTCAAATTGATTCAACTTCCTCTCTGTAGAGTTCTACCAATGAATATGAAAGAGAGATGATACAGTGTCCAGAGGCTAAATGCTTACAGTGCCAGCTAATTCAAGCCAGAGCACTGGGTTTATTGAGTTTGGTGAGGAGGCACACATGTGTTTTCAGGTCCTATGGACGTAGGTCTGCATCTAATTACTCCCCAACAAGGAGCAGAACATGCTGTCTTTGCTTTACCTAGTTACTCTTTCTTTAAACGCTCCATAGTTGGGAGTTTTTACAGCATGTATAGCTGGTGTAGCGGGAGAACGGGAAAAGGAAGGATTTGTAAAGTAAGATATTACTAGTTACAGTGTCCTGCCTCCATGTTCCTGTCATTTCCGCTGAGGTTAGCTGTGATTATGAGCTTGAGACGTAGGGCCAATGTCAGCATCATTGACTGCTAATAGTGGAGGAACAGGGACAGAAGGCTGCATGCACACTTGTGAGTGCCAGGAATACCAAAGCCGATATTTGGCACGACCAATTAATTTACCTTGAAAAAATGCTCCCTGCTAATAGCTACACTGACTTGATATTTTGATATCTATCGGTGTAGTTTTTAAATTTTATTTTAGCCTCATGGCCTTTTTGTTGTCCCTCTTCATTGACTTTCTCTGACATTCTGTGCTGTGTTGTAATACAGAGTTGTGCCAGAATTACTGTTTATATTTTGTTGGAAATTTTCAACATCTCAGTGTAATATTAATGCACTCTGAGCTCTCTGGTGAAAACCAGAGCAAGCAGAGGGTTTACAATAGTAATAGTCTTGTTAGTATGCTTTCACTCAGTGAAAATATCACTTCATCATACCACAAAGGGGGTGCCACATGATGGGCAGAGCTTTTTTTCTTGCCAGTATTTTGGGTGCAAGTTGCTCAAAAGCCCATTGTTCAATCACAGATTTACAATCTGTTACAGAAGGACTGAAATGTAATAATTCACTCTCAGACTGAATGTATGAATACTAAAGTGGAAAAGCTTGTGTACGCTGCTCAACAGTCGAAACTACATCAGACCCACCTCTGATCACTTGCTTCTCCCTACTGGTCAAACTGCTCATTGCATGTAAAGTTTGTTGGAATCAGAGCCGTAATGTTGTAGCTCGGCAGCTTGAAACATTTTTGTATCCGCAGCATTGAAATGTCAGTCACCTACAGGTTTAGGCCAAATCTGCTTTTGTTTTACTTCTAAATTGACTATACCTGTGCATCTGGCTTTAGTTCAACAGTAATATTCAGATTTGATGCATTTTAAGTGTTAAGCCAAATGATGCTGCTCTAGCAAGAAACATTTTGTTATTACACATTTACTAAAAGGGTGTAATTTTACTGAATGGTTTATGCATGTTAGGAAGCTATGTATAATGCCTGTTTCCAGCTGAACACTACAAAAATATCTTTTGAGAAGTTAGTCAGATTCCCATTTTGCATTGCCGCGTCCTTCTCGTCGTTTCATCTCAACCTCTCTACTTCCTGTCCTTTTTTCCTCAGTGACTGATCTGTCTGAACTTTGCACTCAGGAAAATATTACGACACCAGCTGCATTGATTGAATCAAAGCAGAATGAACTCTGCTTGCTTTTGCCTTCTGTTGTCTTTCTTTTAATGGCATTCATTTTTATGTTTATGAGGATTTGTCATGTTTATATGGTTTTGTGTAATATAGGTGGGTAGCCATGATATAATAGATTATTTTTGTTAATCAAGACTCTTTAAAGCTTAAAAAAAATAAACATTCCTGTGTAGTTTGCTTGTGGGAATGCTTATGCTGCTCACGCCAACATGGTTAAATATCTGCAAGAAAAACTCACTCACTCATACAATCAGTAGATCATTGGTGAGAGCATGCTGACAATCCAGCGTCTCTAAACCTCACAGACATCTGTTACGTCTTTGTTGAAATGCAAAATGCTCCCTATGTGCCTTATATATTATTTTCATAATGAAAACCAAAGATGTTTAGGTTGTAAATTCTATTTTGATAAAAAAAGTCATATGATTGTGTACATGCCTTAATGTTCAACAAATAAAAACTGTTTAAAAATAATAATTCATCTAATCCAATTTTATTTTCACCACATAACAGTTATCTTTAATTTATTGTGTAATTATTTACATTGTCCAGTTTCTCTGCCAACAGAGTTGACAGAAGATGACGCAGATCAACACATTAAATAGGGGAAAACTTCTCTTACAAAAACAATGTTGGCTGTAGATGAAATCACGGGTTGTTTCACTCACCACAAACTCCTAAACCTCTACAGACATGAAGTTTAAAGATGAATACTCTTGACACTTCCTCGATCCCATCAGAAGGAAATAATTCAATTAAATACTTTGTGATTAAGCAAGGATGAAAGCTGACCTAAAATTCAATTTTCTAAATGCCCTATTGAGAAACATAATTTAATAAACACTCCCTTTTTCCTTCTAAATCCAAGGGAAGAATCTCAGTCTGCAATATAGAGCTTGCAGAGAAAACTTAGCACTTCACATTGAGTAAGAAATTAACTAAATATCTATAAACAGTGTGTGGCATCAAGACTATTCCAAGTCAGATATTGACTAGGATCAGCATAGGCTTCAAACATTGTAGAAACGCAGCAATTTTAAGACACCACTGGTGCACTTAATGCTTTTGTCTAAACAGCGTGCAGCTTGGTAATCCACTGCAGAGAACAAAGAGAGAAGAGACTTCAAGTTATTTGCTAAATGGGTCACATCTACAGACTCAGTCACAGCAGCAGGTCTGCTGGTAAAAAAAAAAAAAAAAAAAGAAGACATATAGATAAAAATCAACCACCAGGTGAGCTGTGCGGCAATAAAAACAGCTTGATGAAGCAAAGCAGGGCTAAAAGGATGACAGAAAATTAGAGCAGTATGAATACATAAGAGTGCATGGCTTGATTGTAACATATGCTCAAGAGATAATAGCTCTCTCGACGTTTTAATGTCCTGCCTTGTTGTATGACGATGATTGTAACATTGCAAACAGCTTCCCGTAGCACACATTACAAAATAAGACTTAGAAAAGAATTTTAGTCACGGCAAAAAAGATTACGTTTTCTTCTAAAGCCGTGCCTTTGGTTAAGCCATAATTACACTTGATGTTGTCAAAAGCAACTTTTGTAAATGAAGCACCAAGTTTCTGTACACCATACGTATCACGTAAAGGAACATTCACAGCATTGAGACACAACACTGCTTCTAGTGGGGTAGAGGTATTTTTCTTGAGAGGATTGTATTTGGTGTAGTGCTCCTTTACGTCACTAAGGAAGATCTGTGACTAGTGATTGTATGTATATTTCTAAAGCACCAATAATTGGATGTTTATGGACGGGGGTGGGATTGGTTACTGTAATGTCCTCTGCAATGTCTCTCTTCTCACTGGTAGAGTGTCCCATTATATGTTCGTTGGCTACAACCACTCTTGCATATAGCGGTAATTGTCTTCTTATCTCTTTAAAGTTGACTTATCACTAACTTTGGCTTTAGTTCTTCCTATTGAAAAATGTCCTATCGTTTGAAGGATCTGGCAGTTGTAGCCCATGAAGAGACGTCTGGTTCAGCCTCCAGGTGAGTTGATCAGGACGAGCAGGTGGAGTATTTAGAAGACAAGCTCTTTGGGCATCTCCCAAGTGAACTCTGGTCGACCAAAGTGGCCGTAAGAAGCTGTCTGCTGGTAGATCGGCCTCTTCAGGTTCAGTTCCCTAAGGAAAAATACAACGCAATAAAAGAGGTGAGAAAGGACAGTAAGGTAAGTAAGGATCATCTTAGTTAGCAGGGAGGATTGTTTAAGTCAGTAACACGGGACGCCTCTACCACTAGGATCATTTGAAACTAAAGTGTTTAAAGAGGGATCAGTCATGTATTAACGATCTGGTGCTTGCCATTGCATGGTATTTGGCATTGGTTCATGTCTATTACTTGTCCCTGTACAAATATGAATTTCTGGGTGATTCTATAGGGATTATGGGATGGGATAGGCAAAAAAGCCTTGGCTTCAGCCTATTCTTATTCTTTTTTCGGTTAGACACGTGGCAAATTGTGGTAATAATTGTTTCTTTCATGTACAGTATGTTAACCGAAATAAAATTATTCATCATTATCATACATAAAATAAACAACTGAATGTTCTAATCTTTCTGTCTGTCATTACATACAGCCTTCACTGCAAAAGAGAATGCAAATTTAAATGCAGACAAAAGCTACCATGTGTACAACTTTGGTACACATAGTCTAACTTTGGTGCCTCCTAGTGGTAAAATAAAAGAAAATGCATTTTCACGGAGTGCTAATAGTCTAATTTTGCTAGAAACAAAAACATAAGACATCAGACTATTTTAATATATGCTATAATAAAAAGTCTACCCACAGAGACTTTAAACAAAACAGCCGTGACATTATCTTGCATAAGGAGGATACAGAGGTTATATTGTCATGGTTACCTGACAATGACTCCTGGCCGCAGATCAAAGTTCTTGTTGACAATCTGGAGCAGCTCTGACTCCGTTTTCTGGGAGGAACCGTAGGTGAACAAGGAGATGGACAGAGGTTTGGCCACTCCAATAGCATAAGACACCTGTAACACACACACAGAAAGGTAGATAGAAATGTTTTTATCAGCACAACTTAAAGCTTTAGTCTGTAACTTTTTGATATTAATGAACGCCCGTTACATTCGAGCCATTGCCAAATTAGTTGCTACAATGCTAATTAAGACTATCCGCTCTACACAACTCTGTATTTCTCAGTATGGCTATGTTCAGAAGATTGTGTCGTCCGGCGCGCGCAGAAACCAGAGTGAAGAGAATTAACTCTTCTGAAGAGTCCATCGCATTTTTGAATCCTCTGTGTCCTCCTTGGCTACTAGCAACTGCTTGGAGGAGGGGTGGGGGCTGTGCGCGATCACGGAAGGCTTGTATCATGTGTACGCGCCGACAGTTTTGTTGTCATTACTTAGAATTTCTCAAGGGGGGGCGACAGAAACTATGCACTACAGCTTTAATGCTTCAAACGCTGGTCATGTACACACGGGTGAATTAATGATGCTGTGGGCTCACCTGAACCAGAACTCTCCTGCATAGTTTGGCTTTGACCAGAGACTTGGCAACCCAGCGAGCAGCATAGGCAGCAGAGCGGTCCACCTTTGAGAAGTCTTTTCCGGAGAAAGCTCCGCCACCGTGAGCGCCCCACCCTCCGTATGTGTCTACAATGATCTTCCTGCCTGTCACACCAGCGTCACCCTGTTAAAGAACGAAGGAAAGATGAGCAAAAATCAGTGGGGACTTTTTTACATTTTTTTGTCTGTTTTCGAGATGAAATGAGCAGCTTGTGTGTGATGGTCACCTGAGGTCCTCCAATGACGAAGCGACCGCTGGGCTGAAGGTGGCAGATGGTCTTGTCATCCAAATATTTAGCTGGAACCACGGCATCGATCACCTAATAGAATCAACGCAACATTAGAATCAAATATGTGACTTCATTTCCTAAGCAATGCATTCATCAGAGGCCAGTGAAGTGTGTTTATAGGATCTACCTTCTCCTTGAGGACCCTCTTCTGTTCCTCCAGAGAGATGAAGTCATCATGCTGGACAGAGATTACGATGGTGTGAACTCTCTTGGGGATCACAGCTCCGTCCTTCTGGTCATAATGTACCGTCACCTGTGGGACACAATAATGTATATAGTATATATACAGACTTAATCTACAGTTCTCTCTCTTTTACCCTCATTTATCTAGTTTCCTGCTGCTGCTTTTCTCCACAGGATGACTACATTTTCCTTTGAATTTGTCTGTTTTCTTGTGCAGATCCTCACCTGAAATTCTGAATGAAAGTTGTGCCTGATATCTTCTAACATCCCAGAATTTGCAATAGTCAGGTAACTACATAGTCACTTTGTTGATTCATTAATACTTCTTTGTCATAGTAAAAATGTGTGCTCAGTCAAATCTGTGATACATTTAAAGCTCTTGTGTTTCTTTCTTGCCTGATTTTCTAACAACCTACATTGGACCTGGGACACAAAGGCATTAGACACGTAATGTCACAGAGCTGCAGTCAGCGGCTAACTGCCTCAAACTCTGTCAAAAGTCTATTATTTCTACACAGAGAGCTTTATGTTAAATACTTGCAGTAACCACAGCTGATCCGACTTTGTCTGCTGGCACAAAATAAATCTCTTGGAAGACATCCAGAGTAGAAACAATAAACTAATTCACAGAAAGACTACTGTGGTTTTGTTTCGGGAGGGAAAAAAGAAAAATATTGCATATGTTGTAATACTTTGTACCACACATAACCTCACCTGGGTTTTAGAGTCGGGACGCAGCCAGGCAATGCTGCCGGATCGTCTGAGTTCAGCCATCTTTGAGTTGAGTCTGTGGGCTAAGACGATGGTGAGAGGCATGCACTCCTCTGTTTCATCCGTGGCATAGCCAAACATCAGACCCTGCAGAGAAAGGGAGTCAGTACAGAAACAGAAAGATGTAAACTGTATAATGACACAGATCATCATCAGCAGGAAATAGTCATATTGACTAAATCTGTAACAAAAACAATGACAAAATAGTAATAATGCGTTGTACGACACTGCGGCCTGTGAGGAGTCAGCTGGAACTAGTTATATTGATATAATATCAGTCCAGTCACGAGACAAGACACAACAAATGAAAAGAGCACTTCTTAAAACAAACATGAAGGTAAAAAGACATTAAAATAGACGCAGAGGACATAAAATAGAAGTATAAATAAAAGATAAATCAAGTAAAATAAGATAAAGTTATGTTTTAAGAAAAGATTTATAAGAAGATCTTGAATCAGGGAGCTTTATTTTACATCCTTAGACGTGGTATTATAGATATTGCAAAACGTATTTTAATTGTTGACTTTTTCAGATTGAATTACACTTAAACTTAAATTACTCAGAATGAGTACATTGACATTGACATTTAGTTGTAATTGTACTTAAGTAGGATTTTAAATACAGGACTTTTACTAGGACTCTTTTTTCTACGTAATAGAATATTTACTTTTAAAGTAAAAGATCTAAGTACTTCTTCCACCACTGCTGAATTGTCTCAATTCTTTAACACTAGTATTGAGTCAAACAAATAGAAACAGAAGTCAAATATCACAGCCATCCAGCCCTCCAGCCAACTTGAGCCAAAGGTCACATTGTCCTGTTGCAACAGTCCTACCTGGTCCCCCGCTCCAATGTCCTCCTCCAGTCTGTCAACGTGGACCCCCTGAGCAATGTCTGGACTCTGCTGCTCCAGAGCCACCAGCACATTACACGTCTTATAGTCAAAACCTACGGAAGAAAAGTGAACGAGAGTGATACAGCTGACAACACAGAGCACATTTTATCTCTATTTTCGTTGATTTCCAAGTTGTTTTCTCACCTTTGTCAGAGTTGTCGTAGCCAATGTGTTTGATGGTGTCCCTCACCACCTTCTGGTAGTCCACGTTGGCCCGAGATGTGATCTCTCCACAGAGCAACACCATGCCAGTCTTACACACCGTCTCTGTCAATACAACCAACACATCACACATACTTTTAAACGCCTTGTGAAATTAGAAAATCTTTGGGCACAGTTCTACTTTTTGACTTCTATCTATCTAACAATCCAGACAATTTAAACTCAAACTATCAGTCGGTTTGTCAAAACTGACCGCATGTTGCCCTTTGTCCTACTTTATTATTTATTTAAAGAACAAGTTAAGATATTGAGATAATGACATTAAATCGATCTGAATTCCAGTTTACTTACCACAGGCCACTTTGGCATCTGGGTCCTGCTTCAGGTGAGCATCCAGGACAGCATCACTGATCTGGTCACAGATCTTGTCTGTGGAGAGAGGACAAGCATTAAACTAAAAGAACAGAGACAGTGTGATTTGAATGTATTAGTGCACAGAGATTTCTAGATACAGTATTTGAGCCTTTTGAGGCAGTAATTTCAGTTTTTGAAAGACAGAAAAAACTCATTATTGTAGCATTATTACTGTAGGTTCTACAAATATTTCTCTGAAAGGTTACAAGCTAATATTTCAAACAGGACGAGCGTTGGATTTTAGTTGTATCAGTCAGCAGCAGGACAAAGTCTCACCAACCACTCCATTCATCTCTATCTGTCATCCTGCTGAAGCATGCAATACACGGGTTACATCAGAAACAACATCTGGTGGCATCGGCTTGACACGACACTGAGAACCTCAATGTGGAGTTTTAGTTCTGATATACGGAGGAATTAAAATAATATTAAACTTTTTGTCATCTTCACTTTAAATTGACTAAATCGATTTACAGCTGGTTTACAGTCTGTAGGTGTAGGACTATGTATCTTTGATCACCCCCCCAAAAAAAAAAGGTCACTATCTGTGGGAACAGCCCAGACCTCGAGGTGTGTTATCAAACCAAAAGTTGTGTGCTGCAGCTTTCCACCAAGGCCACACACCTGTAAATATTCAAACAGTATGGAAAGTATTTTAACTGGTAACTAGGTAACTTCTTCTGTTTTAGGATTGTTTTTGTTTTTAAGACCTAAAAGACTTTAAGTAATGTCTAATCCATGAACTACTGAGTGAAATATGATATCTGTCTACAATAAAGATGTACTTTTGGCCAGGTTTCAAACATTTTCTTTTAAAATGAATGCAAAAAAAAAAACTATGACACAACCAAGATGAATTTCTCCAATTCAAAATCAGTGTAACTTATTTTCTAACCCAGTGGTTTTACACAATATTGGGCCAATCTGTGAAGCAACTGGTTTACTCTGCTGAGTTTACTGATTATCGATTTAGGAACTTTGTAACATATTTGTGAAAGGATTACAACACTTTGAAAAAAAGGGGTGGGGGAGCAGTGTAGAGGGTAGAGTACATTTTAACTTTTTTATAATTAGCTTTCTCAGGTGTGTATAGAACATCTGGGCAACATTTTGCATAAGTCCTCCTTTTTAGCATTTATAAGCAGCATATAAACATGTAATACATTGTTAAAAAAAACACTATCATGTAGTTGTAAGCAGCTATAGACATTTTTACAGGTTTGATAAATATACAGTAGTTGTCAGCAATTATAACTTCTCCTGTGAAGACATATTTTATATTATTACAACAACTGTATTTTACCATATTGCAATTAATCATACACCAGCATCTACTTATGGTTGCCCACAGGATGAGTTCAAGTTGTTGACGAATACATTAATAAAGACTTAAATCTGCTTATATAAGTGATGTTATAAGCCATTTATTAAATATTTATATTATAGAGTGCTAATAAATGCTATTTGGGGGACTTAAGGTAAAGTTTTGCCAACATGGGATTGACAAGAATTGACAGCCATATCCAACAGCAATCCACATAGAAACTGTAATGGGTCATTTTAATTAGGTTAAGGCTGTGGCACAATGTCGTTCTGTCGCAGTATTTTGGATTGACATGTATTTGTATGTACGTATACTTATTTCAATGTCAACATGCCAGATGTATCCCCGCATAGAGTCCACATGACACTTTTATCCAGTGTGCAACCTTACACCAGTGTGACACACATTCACCTCCTGCTGTCCATAAGTGAGGGTGAGGGTGAGAGGCAGTAAACACATGTTGCTGTGAATGGAATACCAACCATGCTTGGAGTAAATACTCAGCACTGTGGAGCTATTTTGGACATGAAGTACAACTTGCCTAGAGTTTATTCATATGTATGTCTATGTTTTAACCATGGAATGTTAAATATATTCCTCTGTGTATAGATAAGACAAAGGTAAAGAGGTGTTTTGAAAATTATATATTATGTTCTGGATGTGTTTACAACAAAGTGTGAAGAAATGTATTGTGAAGTTGTGAAATGTCTCATAGTAAACACTTTAACACACACAAGTTGAGTGGAGACTCACCTGGATGTCCCTCTCCTACGGACTCCGACGTGAACATAAAAGAGCCATCGTCCAGCATGTCACTCATTTTTCTTTACAGGGCCAGGTATTCGGCAAGACTCAGAGAGAAAGGTTTCCTCAGCTCCAACAAGCAGTCCAGAGAGATCTGAAGGCTGCTTTATATTCCTGCTGGTTCTCTTTAAGAGAAAAATGAAGAAAAAGAGGCCAACAGCCCTGCAGCCAATACAAAGTCTATCCTACAAAACTCCACGCCTGTGTCCACATGGCCCAATATATATGGCTAAGAGAACACACTCTCTCTATGCGCACACACACACACACACACACACACACACACACACACACACACACACACACACACACACACACACACACACACACACACACACACACACACTTTACACATTTGTCATGTGAATCCATGGGACAGTCCATTCCAGGGGGAGTGGATGATGGGAGGGCATTTACAGCTTGTGGAAACTGCTTTGAAACACCTTGCGTACAGTATGATACTTGAGTGTGTTTAAAGTCATCACCTCCACATTGACAGCTCTGCTTTTTAGGGTAGAAGACTGGGAGGGGCGGGGCGGGGCAGAAACATCTTAATTAGGGGTTCCCCTCCCCTTGTCACACCGGTGGCATGGCTCTGTCTGCTGGGACCCGGCCAGGTCAGGGCAGCCTATGGGTAGAGGGACAGAGAGATAGCTGGTTGTTGTCAAGTGCAAAAATGATGCAATTGTACTTCTGTTTACCTCATGTCCAAGTAGTTTGTTCAACAGTGGTTAAAGAACACAAAGTAAATGCTCTGTAACATGATTACAATACAATCAAAACAATGACATATGCATGTAAAACATAGATCCGCAACAATTAGTCGATTGAAAGAATATTAATCTGCAACTTTCTTTTAATGGATTAATCGTTTAAATAATTTAAGCAAAAAAGCCAAACTTTTGATGGTTCCAGAATTTGTTACTTTTCCTGGTCTTACATTTTGATAAATTGCAGTAAAAGTACATTTAGTCAAGTACCGTACTTGAATTAAGTAAGCTACAATTTTAAGGTACTTACACTGTACTTTTTACTACTTTATACTCACATTTCACTACATTTCAGAGGAAAATGTACTTTTTACTACACTACATTTATGTGACTGCTATAGTTACTTTGCAGATTAAGATTTTGAATGAAAACCTGATAATTAGTTTATGAACAATATAATGAAAATGAAACTACCCATCAGTGTAACTATAAGTGGTTGGTTTTGACATTGACTATCATGAGACCACTATAATTGTCTCATGAATAATTCCCTTGACCTCAAGTAAAGTGGAACACCGTTTCACTTTACATTAAGATGTCATAAATGTTACAAGGCTTGTTTGACGACAGAGAATGCAGTACTGAGGTGATTTACTGAGTTTTAGACAAATAGCTTTAGGCTACTTGTTGCTAAAGTAACTGCTAACTACTGCTAACTGTAGTAAGCTGGACATTAGCTAGTTAGCTCGGTTAGCTGTACAGCTGTCCTATTAGCGGACCCGGCCCTGGGGTGCCAGTAGCCAAACCCGGAAAGAAAACCACCTATGGGTACTGTATTCTGGGGTACTGTTGTTAAACTGGCCTGGTCAAAGTATTTCAAATTTGTACTTCAGTACAGTACTATGTAATGAATTACTTTCCATCACTGTCGATAATTAAATTTAGACGGACAACCACCTGTTGTCTGAATGCTCTTTTCCATCTAACTCCCAGCCTGAAGCTCTTGTCTCTGTACACAAGTGCAGAAAATATCGAGCCATTTCCTGAGAGGAGATCAAATAATGAAGATGTGTCTCTCAGATATATTGAGGCCTTTAAGGTGAATCACTGTGCCTGTGTTTTAATCAGAGATCTTCAACAGGGGCTCCGTGACACCTAGGGGGTCCTCAGAGTTAGTGCAGGGGGCCTGCCAAATTATTCAAAATATAATAATAATAAAGGTAAAATAAAAATATTTAATATGAATCCAACATATCAATAGCAAAGATAAATCTGCCTATTTGTGAAAAAATACATATTTACATATTGAAGATAGCAATATATGCAGTAGGTTGCCCCTACTCGTTCTCAAGGGGTCCCTGGCCTAACAAATGTTGAAGACCCCTGCTGTAGAGGACTGTTTATGTAAGTGATGCTCACAAACATACTGTATGTGTATGCACAAAACATACACCTGGAGAAACAATGGGACTGTAAACTGCACAGACACTGACTCTGTGCTTTTTCATATGGTATACAGATAAACACATCTCTCTTTACCGTAGCGTAAACAGTGCAGAGGAACCTCTCTCACTCATCTGGCTCTAATATCAGCTAGTGTTGAGTTGGCCTCATGAAATGACAGAATGTTAACTAGCTCTCAGTAGTGAATACAATTCCTCTTCCTTACTGTTTGAAGCCTCATTTAAAGCAGATTTAACCAGAAAAGCAAAAAAGCACGATCTACATTAATTACAGTAAGCAGTAAATGCATTACCTTTTTTTCTTCACAGTTCTACAGAAAGTCTAAAAATGATTGAGATACCATGTACTGTATTTGTAAAACTACAGTAGGTCTGTGCATAAAAACATTTGACATTGTGTGAATTTCTGTCTGAACTGCACACTCGAAGAAATAAATCCGTAAAATAACAGAAACATTTCTGGCAGCTCATTACCCGGACTTTGTCCCATAATTAAAAGCAGAAATTTTGTGTGTAGCTTCAGTTAAAATACAGAACATTTTCTATCAGGCCTTTATTAAATTCAGTTAGTACACTTCTGAAAACTCTCTGTGAAAAAAAAACTTCCAAAATGTTGAACAAGCCACAAAAACGTAGAAAAAAACCACCCAAAATGTCGGAAAAAAACCCGCCCAAAATGTCAAAAAAACTTCCAATATGTCGAAAAAAACGTCAGAAAAAACAACAAAAACACCAGAAAAAAGCAACAAAAACACCAGAAAAAGCAACAAAAACACCAGAAAAAAGCAACAAAAAGGTAAAAAAACAACAACACAAAAACGTCCAAAATGTGTTAATAAGCAACAAACATCGAAAAAAGAAACATGGTGGACTTCTTTAACCTCTCAAAACCAACTTCCGTGGCTGCCAAAAGTTATCGAAGCACAAATTCTTAATGTATAAAACAGAAATACAACTGTGAATCACGTTCTATGGAAATTTCTGTTAAAATAGTCATACAAGATATTTCTTGAGTGCAGCCTGCAGGTCATACATGCACATAAGACATTATAGAATCACACACATTATACAGTAATTTAGTGTTTGCGTTGTTCAGAGGAATGGGTGAGAATTATAAACAACATCAAAAATAAATGCCACTTAAGTAGAAAGTTAACCTAATCATACCCCAGGTCAGCAGAATCAAATCAAACCTGGAGAGGCAGGAGCTGCATGCTGAGTGTGATATAAAAGCTGCTGAGGGGCTAAAACTAAAGTACTCATTATTCTTTCACTACCAACAAATCAGATATTTTATCCCAAAGACTATTTGACTAGAAGCTCAGAACTCTTTTTGGGGGAAATCCCCACACAGTCTACCCTAGATACACTATTTCATATTATACGATAAAAGTAACTGATGGACAGTGATGATATAATTAACTTATGCTAGCTAAAGGTAAACAGTGAAAATAATAAGCTAAAGCCCAGAGTCCACACTCACCAAGCGCCCCCATAAAGGTGCCCGGCACTCACTACTGTATTAGGCATAAAATATATGAATAAACAAATGATGGTGTTCCTACAGTGTTGTCTGCCTGGTACGCCCTGAAGGGGCCACCTGACGTTCGTTTTGCCTTTCTGTTTTGGGTGGTTCTTTACTAATTTTCTAATAATATAAGTCATAAGTTAAAGAATACTGTATAGTTTAGTTTGGAGTTAACTGAAGAATTTATCATCTTTGAGAAACACAAAGGTGTTTCCCTGTGTTTGTGAGAGTGACAGAGAACAGAGAAACATGGTAGATGTGTGGCTTCAAAATTAGTGTAATCATGTTATTCATACTGTGATCCAATTGTTGACGGTGAGAATATTTTCTGCTGCTGGTAAATTGTGTATTGATACCTGTTTTGCAGCTGCAAGTAGATCCTTCATTTGCATTGTGGGGAGAGTAACCCTGCATTCCAATACCCATACCATACTATTTAGTATACCAGAATAAATGTAGTATGTCCCAACACCATAGTATGTCAAATGCAGTATGCCAAGAATATCAGGGTGTCCTACTTCATCGGTTATAAGCCAGCATGCTTCTCTGGCTATTTTGACCCACAATCCTTTGTGCAGCACATACAGTATGTACAGTAGTAAAACGCAATGTTATGAAGAAGTAGAATTTCCCAATTGTATGCATTCTGAATGCAACAGTACATATGTTGTAAGGGCAGCTGCAGTACATACTAAAATTAAAAAGAGCCAGCCACCAGCTCAGCCACGGTCTGCAAGGAGACAGAGGTCAGAGGTCAGGGATGTGATAAACATAAACTAGATCATAAAGAGATAATGAGCCAGTCTGATGGCACAGTGCATGACCTTGGGATGATACACCTGTTTATTTTGGCATGACTACTGCCTGTATGCCAGGATGAAAACACTCAAGACGGACACCACACTTGTTACGTAAACACACATGAAACTGACTCCTCTCTGAGTTTGTGTAGTTTGCCTCTAAACATTTGTTAATGACTGACCAGAAGAAGGGAATTTTTTTTCACCTCCAACAAGATCACTCTGGTTATGTTGAACGATAACTGCTATCAGAGCTTTGATAAAGTGTCAATATGAAGAGGATGAATGCGTGCCAGGGAATTGTGAAAAATACAATACAGATAATGCTATAACCCTCAACGTGTAATTTATTGACTTCTACCTTTTTCTGTGTTCTACATGAGGCTAGCCCAGTGGAACAGAGGTATCTGGAGGTGAAACATCTGACCTCTATGTACACCAGTTATCATGCACATGGAGGTCAGTCTCTTATTAAAAAACAAATGGAACCGCGATACACAAGGTCTTTTGAAGTGTTGTGTTGTAGTGTCTACTTCATATTAATCTAACTCAGTTTTTCCTCTCTTTGAAGAAAATTCAAGTTTATTGAAGTTTGTAGAAAACCCCTAATTTCCCAAGCAAAGCTTTTGCCTGTAATTTTATTTTTAAGTTTTCTTATTTCTATACATTTTTAAATTCTATTATTTCAGTGAAATATTTAGTTTGAACTATTTTATTCAAATCTAGTTTTGTACTTCTGAGACACCATTTTGATCCATCTCAGGTATTTTTTTTTAATCATCTATTCTGATGGGATAACATAAGATAACTAAGGCAGGATTGGTAACTATTTGCAATATACAGTTTTTTTTTTATATATTTTTTGAAATGATATTTACACCCAGACAGAAATAAATAAATAAAAGGAGCAAAAGATCTGTCAGCTGTAGCTGCTGTAATCCTGTAAAAACACCCACCAACCACTGCCTCTCGGTATGATATGGGTCCTAAATAGACAGAACTCAGAGGAGATGCTACTTTTAAGTCTTGCTAGCTTCTCAACATTAACGACCCTGCCTTTAAGTACTGATTTTCAAATAATTCTATATGAATAATTTTCACAGAGAGCACATTGACAAATTAAATTGACAATGTTTCAATCGACTGGATCTCTGTCGGGTCAATCTGTGTAATCAAATACATTTCTTGTTTGGAGTCAGTGTGCAGGTGTTATGTTTTTTTTTTTATATTTGAACTACCTTATAAACTAGCCTACTAGGTAGCTTGTGATTTTCCCCACAGGGATCAATAAAGTCTTATCCTAATCTATAATAACATCATCATTTATTTTTTAGAATATTATATTTAGTATTATTAATCTGAATCTGCAAAGTGACTTGTAACTAAAATAAATGTAGTGTAGTAAAAATTGTGAACGCATCATTTAGGGGTGAATTATTACACATAATACTATAGGTACAGAGGGAATGGAATATTATTTTGACATACTCCAACATGGGTCCTGCCTAATAGGTCAGTGAGAAGAGGTGGATATATGAAACCTACAAAAGATACACTCTAGATAAAGTTTAAAGTTCAAATCCTCCTGAACCTTTATCCACAGAGCTGTTGGGCCCCTCAGAAGATGACAAGCAAAATGATAAAAAGCCTGATGACCTTTGTGTTGCAGCGTGTAGCTGAATAAACTAAGTGAAAAAAAAACTAAACACACATTATACATTCATCATTTAAATACTATAATTCCACATTACACTTTATAAAGAAAAAAACACAATGTGGCTGAACCGATCTCAAATCCAACATGACGGCGTCTCCTCCTTCTGTCTGATTGGCTACATCAAAAGGTGTGTCATATATTGACCCACTTCAATTTAATTTAAAAACATGGGTCACTGTTTTGGAGTTTTGGAGTCAGTCAGATTCAAACTTGCCAGAACAGGTTGAGATAAATGAACCCTGGCAGCGTCAGGAGCAGGTAACACCTGTTTGTCTTTCCCCAGGTCCAAGGACACAGTTCGGCTCTGAACCCGTCGGGTTACCAGCCAGTTTCATCTGGATGACAGTCACAGCTCGCAGGATGAGTAGGATCCTGCCAATCATAGACATTTATTAGGGTTTCAACTAACGATTGATATTGTTAATCTGCTGAATATTTTCTTGGTTAATTGATAAACGTTTGGTCCATAAAATGTCAGAAATGGAAATGTCAATCAGTGTTTTCCAAATCCCAAGATGACGTCCTCAAATGTCTTGTTTTGTCCACAACTCAAAGATATTCAGTTTACTGTCATAGATAAGTGAAGAAACTACAAAATATTCACATTTAACAAGCTGGAATCAGATAATCCTTTTTTTCATAATAAATGACTTAAACCGATGAATCGATTATCAAAACAGTGGGCGATTAATTTAACAGTTGAAAACTAATCGATTAATCAATTATTCTTTGCAGCTCTACGTTTATTGCTTGGTTGAGAGATTGTGGAGTGTGTACAACTTGTTAAATTAGGAATTGCAATAAGGTAATTTCTGTCATGCTCAATTTGTGGCTTCTTGTTTGTATTTATCTGAATATTTATTATCATCTTTGATAACACTGATCAACATTATAGAACTATTTATATTGCCAATTTTTTACACAAAGTTTTTGACATTTCTGCCATCAAACTGATCCAAAAGAAGATCTCTCTTTTCAAATGGATTTGGACAGTAATTACTATTATTACTATTGCACTCCCTGACCTTCCTTTATTAATGCCCACTTTACTCTCTGATTGGCTTCACTTGCACAATAATAATATCACGTGTCAACCAATGCCTGCAAGCGACAACACCACACAGGAGGTGGGGTGCAAATCTTCAGCTGTGATTGGCTGTTGGTCCCCCACACTCCCCACTAGAGCAGCATTGGTCCAAGGAGAATGTTCTGTATTTCTGTGTATGTTTGCAGTGTGTTTGCAGTGTGTGTGTGTGTGTGTGTGTGTGTGTGTGTGTGTGTGTGTGTGTGCGCGAGCGTGTGATGAGAATACTGGCGACAAAACAGTCTAATCAGACCGATCCAAGACCTCACTTAAACCTTACAGATGAGAGTCTTGTGCGTTGTGAATGTGTGAAATGTTTACGGTACATTGACTAGTCTTCGCATATTTCTTTGATTATCTGCCGAATTACAAGCATAAGCCTCACTTTGTCATATACTTTTGGGTGGGGATCCATTAGCCATCCATTATGTTTTATAGTAGATGATGTGAAATGGTTTACAACTACAAAAACAAGCAGACTCTATTCACACACACAGCCCAGCATATGGCCGAGCAGAGTAGCCGGAGGGAGTGCAGCAGCTGGGCTCGTTGAGTGTCATCCTATCCCATCTCTATTTCAGCCCATTTTGGACCCTCAGCACATTCCTCTGCAAAGCTGCCACCAATGAGTGAAATATTACCACAATACCAATAGCAATGCATGTTTATCACACTAGTAGTTTTGCAGGAGCAAGACAATGTGTTCACTCTACTTGACTGTAGAAAGATGTAGTTACAAAGCAATACAACTCCGACACAGGGTTTAGAGAGGTTATGTAAGTTCACCCCCTTCACACACACTGCCCTCACCTGAACCCCCTTTACTACACTGCACTGGGGTGGACTGGATTTTTAAGCAATGGCTTCTCTATAAAACGGCTATCTCCACTGGTGGTGGTTGTAAAAAAGGGCCATACAATAGAGTCGGGATAGAAGATGGACAAAATCTATGATAGCTATAAATTTAGTAATTCCGTATGAGTCAAGTGATGTATTATCTAATCATTAATCAATTTTACATTAGATATAGTTAAGTCAGCAACTGTTTTGATAATCAATTAATCATGTTAGTCATTATTCAAACAAAAATGCAAAAAGATGTAGGGCCCACCCTCTGTGAGGATTTGATGCTGAACTTCGTCATGCATGATAGTAAACTGAATATTTTTGGGTAAAGCCAAGCAGTTTGAAGACGTCACCTTGGGTCCTGGGAAATTCCAGTGGCTATTTGTTCACAATGTATAGACCAAATGATTATTAAATAATTGAGAAATTAGTTGTCAGTTTAATTGGTAATGCAAATAATTGTTAGTTGCAGGCCTGAATTCAGCCACTGAGCAGACTGTGTCTGCCCTATAATGTCACTAACCTCCTGCAGGGGGCCGTCTTGCTCTGAGCATAACAGCTGGAATGTGATCTCAGGACCTCTGCGGCTACTTTGGGACTGACCTGAAGAGATAATGAAAATCCAAATCTTACAAAGACATTTGTATGACCCCCCCACTGACACGTGTTTATGTCAGCAGTTAAAATAAGTTTAACTAAAAAGATCAGGCGACTTTGGGTGTATTTGTATCGTTGTTAAATACTGAATTACAGATGCTATTTATTATATTTATGGATGTTAAAATAATCAAGGCAACATAACTGATTAAATCAATATTTAAAAATGCTGTCACATTGCTATTTGATGTGAGCTCCACTCTGCACCACGCTGTACCTGGTACTCAACAACATGAGCCTCGTTTCACAGCAATCTTTGAGAAATTCCTATCATGTTACGTTGACATAAGCAAGGCTTTCATTGTGAGGGGGACTGATGGGAGTTTAGTCGGCTTAAGGGGCTGGTTGCAAACATCAGATTCCTTCACACTAGCAGCGAGGCACATTCAGGTCAGTATCACCTTTTTACAGTTTTGTTTGACATATTGTACTCGAACAAACGTTAAGTTAAATGTTAAGCCGTTAAAAACAAAGACTTTCATCTTATTGATGTTTCTTTTGTTAATATGTGGTTAGCAAAGCATTTTAACAAGGCAAATTAACAAAGCATGTGTGAGTGCACCTGTTTTATCTCTGTAACGATATAAACAGCCATGCTAAAGTGATCTGACTGATGGTAAAACATCTTAATCTTGTTAAAAGTTCCTGAAGCAGTTTTTTTTACATGTTTTCTCTGTAGAGGGCCTGCGGAGTGTGTTAAGGGTCATGGTGAGTGTGACCGTGGTCCTGAAGGCGTTGAGCCTGTTTGTTGCAGAGCACATCAGCTCCGTCACAGACTGGTTCCAGTCCAAACCAGTATGGGCAAACCTAGAAGTGCTGGAGGACACAGAACTGAAGACCACTGGGGGCGGTGAGTCCAAAAAGAGAAACCAAGAGAATCAGTTAACTTGCAGACATGCTGCACTTTTGCACTGAAAAGGTTACAGATTTTTAGTATGAAATTCCCTCTTTGTGTTGCTATTCTTCCATCGCAGTACAACAAGGAACCACTGTCTATTTTTACCCTCTGAACTAATAACACTAATGAACACTTTGGACGAAGGTGAATGCAAGACCGGTCAAAATCCAACTTTTGGTGTGTGAGATAATGTTGACCAAAACAGACCGCATCATTCATAGGGCTGGGTACCGAATTCAATACTTTTTAGGCACCGACCGAATTGCAGAGTATCAAAAACTGCCTAGTCATTCAATAAAATAATATTTTTTTGTGATTGGCTGTCTAACGTTACACGTCCTAGAGACACGCAGGAAAAACTTTGCGGTAATGTTGTCATTTATTTTCGTTAAAATGGATTTCATAAATTGGCATCGAAAAAAAGTATCGTTCAGGAACCGGTATCGAAGTCAGGGTATTGATATCGGTACTGGCAAACATTTGTTAACGATACCCAGCCCTAATCATTCATAAGGCACAACATCGTTAATGGACTTCTTCACTTATCCCTTATGAAGACAAGTCAATGATTTAGATTCAATAATGCTCTTTTGTCTCTTTCAGTCCATGAGCGACACAGGGCCAAAACTCTGTGGGAGAAGACTGGCGCTGTGGTCATGGTTGTACGCCGACCTGGATGATTATTGTGCAGAGAGGTAAGAAATCACTGTATGTGTGTCAGTAATAAGAACTCTGTAGTCACCTAACTGGTTAACTTTCATCCATGCTATTTGATTCTTTCTGTCCGTATCTCTCTAGGAGGCTGCTGAGCTGTCCTCTCTAAAGTCCCAGCTACAGGAACTTGAAGTCCCTCTGTTTGCCGTGGTCAAAGAGAACCTTGGCAAGGAGCTGGACTGCTTCAAGACATACTTCTCTGGGAAGGTCTATGTGGATCAGAAGGTCTGTATTTACACATGGCTTTAAGATATTAAGTGAGGGTTACATACCGGTAGTTTAAGACAATAAGCTGCTTTTATATTATTCTCATAGAGAAATTTCTACGGCCCTCAAGAGAGGTGGATGTGTCTATCCATATTTCTGCGTATTGGTGTGTGGAGGAACATTTGGCGGGCCTACAGGAAGGGCTTTGGAGGAAACATAAGAGGTGAAGGACTTGTCCTGGGTGGAGTCTTTGTCATTGGGCCTGGAGATCAGGTAGGCAATAACTTTTATAATATTTTCTGACAAGTGCATCTGGATGTTTTAATGGGTTTTGATTGTGTTTCCCCCACCAGGGTATTCTACTGGAGCACCGCGAGAAGGAGTTTGGGGACAAAGTGAATATGCTGGCAGTACTCAGAACAGCCCGCAAAATACAAGACGATATGGCAAGATAGACCTCATATGTGAATGAATGGACTGTTTTTATCACTGAGATGTTATGTAATAATGGTTGCTGCATGTTGCCATTTGCTGTCTGCATTCTATAAGCTAACCCAGGACCTCTCTACACCATGATGTGCTATACTCATATTGTATTTGGAAATGGAATGCTTTTCTGGCTGCATTCACCTGTTGCTGATATGTTATGCTGAGTCACAACTCTGTGGTTTAAATGTGCTCCCCTTTAACTGTTTATTGACCCACTGTCTGCAGTTCTGGTCTTGGTTGTGTGATGGTCTTCTGTGTGTTTTAATGAAGATTTGTTTCTAAACTCTGCTGAGAGAACAGATCTGATGCTAGCACACAAAAGCCAACACTTTTAGCAAGACAGTCTTGGCCTGACATGAGGGAGATTGAACCGTTGGAGTGATTAACGCATTTTGTGTTTTGCCATGTAATACATCACTAAACCAGTCATGCTGGAAAAAGATTATCTGCATATTTACGTGTCCGCGTGTCTTCTTTCCCCATGCCTTGCTCCTTTACATTCACGTCAAAGTTCAAATCTAGCTCGATTAGTTTCCCTGCTCCTGGAACGTTTAGTGCGCCTGCGCCAAAAATCTGTTTACAAAACGCTCATTCAGAGCGGAGAGGCGCTGCTTGTCGCTTCATTGATTCTGGTGAGTGCGCCTTTATTACGAAACTGCTCCATTGACTTTATATGACAGTAACAGCTTCTGAACAGGTGCACCCGCTTCAAGAACACCTGCTATCTCCAGGCCCGGACTCTATAAACCAAAGGCTAAACCTTAGCCGAGCTAACTGCTAATTTATTGATCGTATGCCACGACACTTGTCTCCGGGCCAACTTTGTAGGACACTGAACGTATTGATTATATAACCACCATTACCATACCATACATCACCATATTTATTTAAACAAGATCAAATATCAAGACATATTCGGTTACAATTTTAAGTGTAGTCTGTAGAGCCATCAGGTAGGCTATTGATTGATTTACGTCACACGTTGGTATCATAAGGTCATATCTGTGTCTTTCTGCGGGCGGTGATCGTTAGCTACTGGTTTAATAAAAAAATATGACTTCTTCTTTACATGTAAGTTGAGGAAGAAGTAGTCGGGTCCTTTACTTAAAGCAAAAGTAGCAAAGTAAATAAAGATGTCAAGTTCCACGTACAATCTTTGCATACCTGTGAAATTATTTTTATGAATTTTGTAATACAAAATATTAGGCCGGAACAAAGAGCAAATACAATACCAACTACACACAGCTGCTAGACTAATAATAAAATAACAGCACATTACATCTGCAGTGGGTATAAAGGCAAAAGGCTGCCAGAATTTGAAGTAGAGTTGACCGCAGCTTCCTTAAAACTTAATTTTAGGCGTCGTTGGGCGAAAATTCCAGGATAATCTTTCAACATATTGTAATGCAATTTAGTCTGAGAGAAAACTACTGCACCCCCTCTTGGCTCTGTTTCCCAGGCTTTAGATCATTTAGTAAAGCGGTTAAGCTGGACAATATTTATTCAGCTTGCTTAAAAAAACAGCTTTGTTTAGCTCTTGAAGAACTCATTATAAAGTTTAGGTGCTGCACCCGAGCCGTTTTGGGCACCACCTAGGCCGAATGAATGTAACTAAAAGACATTTCACAGATCTAATGAGTTGGACTTTTTTAGCAAGTTTTGTCTTTAAGCTTTTTTAGTGTTTTTTTTATTGATTATCTGCTAGCTTTTTCAACGTTTTAGACACAGATATGGTAATAATAACGGTCCAAAATGGTGTTAAAAAGAGACGCGAAACTACCACAAAGAGACACAAACCGACTACAAAGGGAACTGATGTTGAATTGTTGTTAAGTCCCACATCCTGCCAGGCAAACGAGTACAAATTGGGGTTTTAACAGCTGGTTAACAAAGAAAAATTAGGTACACAAAACAATAGGTAGTTAAGCTTTTGAAAAGGGTAGTTAAGCTTTTTGAAAAGGGTAGTGTACCTTATTGTAAAGTGTTACCAAAAATTATAAAAAATAAAAGTAATGTTATTAGCATATATGATATTTTCATATATATGCTATTATTAGATTATTATAACTGATGTAATTAACATGTATGCAACGTTTTAATGTTGTTTTAACTATTTTATATTCTGTTGGGCAGTTAAATATATGGCAAATCATCCCATTAGTTGATCATGCATCAAAAATCAGAGTATTCAAGGTAAATATTAACTATAGCTGTCAAAGACAAGAAACATCTACGCAGCATTTGAATGTTGTATTTTACCATAAAGTTTGTGGTGGTGGAGCTAATCTCACCATACCGTCTTTATCAGTGTTTTAAGCCCCCAACGTCGTCTTCCAGGCAGCGCTGCCTGGAAGACACCAAGGTTATTGCCATAGGTTATTGCATAGACAGTTAAAGAAGAGTTTTTTATTGTTCGGTGCCTTGAAGTCAACGGTCGCAGCGCTGCCTGGAAGGAGACGTTGAGGACTTAAAACACCATCGATCGTTGGGTAGTTTAATCGCCTAGATCAGGGATCTTCAACAGGGGGTCCGGGACCCCTAGGGGGTCCTCAGAGTCAATGCAGGGGGGCCTCCAAATTATTGTTCAGAAATTAAAAAGGCTTAACATTAATCCAAATATAATAGCCAATATAAATCTCAACTGCTAACTGGCCTATAGGTAAGGTAGTCACTAAGGTAGCCATCCACAGACAGTGTTCATCCTAAGGTTTCACTGTGACTCATGTATGTATTAAAACATGATTTTATAAAACCATGCCAACAATTATTAAGCTATTTGAATAGCTTAGTAGTCTATGCACTAAAAAGGTATGTGTAAAGGTTTTGGCCGCCCTACACGTTATTGTAGGCCCAGTTTATTTTGCAACTTAATTTATACAATATATGTAGTAGGGGGTCCCTGCTCTGTCTCTCTTTCAGTTGAGGGGTCCTTGGCTTAAAACGTGTTGAAGACCCCTGGCCTAGATAACAAATCATATTTTAGAAGCTGATCACATGTTTTGTATGAAAATCATTGCAGTATTTTGAAACTACAGCTGTCAAATAAATGTAGTGTAAAAAGCACACTATTTCCCCCCTGAAATGTAGTGAAGTATAAAGTAGCATCAAGTGAAAATACTAAAGTAAAGTAACTCACAATTGTACTTTAGTGCAGCATTTAGAAAAATACTATTTACAAGCTGCTGTTCGACCCTTCCCCCGTCATCTCATTAATGTAATGTACATCACTTGATTATATTTGGTGATTATGTTCAAAGTGTTAGGCAACGCTACGTCATGTTTGGCAGTGCCAGTGTTGACAGCTCCTCTCACTGCTTGCTCTGCAGACGCATTCAGTGGACCTAGACTCTTCCTTGAGTTGCAGGCGTGGGCGTCTGTCTAGCTATTGGCTGTTGCTGTTATCATTTTTTTCAGCCCTTAGTCCTCCCTGTCTTTAATTGTCAGAACACAAGCGCATTTGGGCCATTTACGATTCGAAACGGGATGAGCTAAATATTTCTTCACATTTTGGAAATGGAGACAAGTTAGTATATTACATTTTTTTTACTTTTCTAATTGTTTATAAAAAAGATAGATTTGATCCTTCTTAAACTTTAAGTCCGTTTTTTTTCCAGTGTAATATCTGACTGGTCATATTTAATTCTCAGTGCATGAATTTGTCTGTGTACTAATTGTTAACTGATTTATATTTTTGTGTTTTCACTGTAATTTATGTGTTGATGTGTTAACCAAACAGAGAGCTTCCGTGCAAGAATAGGAAGTTTGTTTGCAAATTGGGAACTGTCATACCCCAGTAAGATCATCAAGATAAGAAAAGGACCTTTCGTGCTTGCTTATATGGTTCTTTCATTTTGATATTGCACACTCTGGGTGGGTAATAATTTCAATGGAATCATAGCTAAAACTTGGCTAACGTTTTATCTGGGTAGTCTAATGATGAAGAAAGGTGCCAAGGTATTTTTCTCTCTTAAATCTGTGAAATCAAATGCAGCCTCAGAAAACTTGTCAGAAAAATTAACAATTAAAATAAACTGTACAAACAAAGGTTAGCTGTCCCAGAGTGACTCATTAAGAAACACACCAGCTGCAGTCCTGTCATGTTCACCAGCATTCCATTTCCTTTGTAAGTATATAAACTATTTAATCTCATGGATGGGCTTTAGATTAAAGTGAGAAGAGGTGTAAAAAGCAACGCACACAGACATGACACTACGCTCAAACACAAGCCAAAATCAAGCCAAAATCTGCAAGCTGGGTCTTGTTGGTCTCTCTGAGAGTGAAAGAGTATGTGCAAATGTAAACTAGCCTGCACATCTAGCAGCTCAGTTACAATAGGCAATGTGAAGAAAACTGCAAAAACTGTATGGTTATATAATGTAATGTCAGAATTGTGACACATTTCTCTCCTCGTGTTGTTGCCTGTTTGTGCTGCAGTGTTGTCCTCTGAGTCCGGGCTGGAGGGGGAGCTGTTTGAGATGGGGATGTGGTCGTTGGGTCTGGGTGCTGTTGGAGCTGCGCTTGCTGGGATCTTCCTGGCCAACACTGATCTGTGTCTGCCTAAAGCTGCGCAGGTGTCGCTGGAGAACCTTGAAGATGCTGACCTGCGCTCCACCGTAGATGGTAGGCTTTCTGATTGGCTGTCTAATATGTCACCCACCACAAATAAACCTGTCTCAACGCTGGCTGGTGTTAAAGCCATTGGGAGCAGAATTAACCATAGAAATAATGGAATTAACATTACATCAGCCAATTCCAGTTTTCTTTACGGTTGCATTTGTATGCAACGTATGCACTGAATGAGGTCTTGTGGGCTTCAAGGCAAAGCTGCTTCCTCAAATCTCCTGGTATTACAGATTAGGCTACATCACTGTAACAGTCTTTGTCTGAAGCTGAAGGTCGAGTTACTGTGTTACTCTTAATAATACATATTGATGGTCCATGTGACCATGAACATTTAGCCCTTTCTCCATGTGAAGGCTGCATCTTTTATCTTCCACACAATGGCTTAACTGAATTCTCTTGCAGCTGTAAAATCCATGACATTTTTGTGCTTTGTTTTCATCAGAGACATGTCAGTTAGATTGGAGCCTTGTTTTAGAAACCGGTTGTTCTTGTTTTGTCTGCAGATGACAACATAATTAAAGCTAAGAGCCTGTGGGAGAAGAATGGGGCTGTGGTCATGGCCGTACGACGACCTGGATGATTTTTGTGCAGAGAGGTGATGCATAATGTTTCTGAATGACAGAGGATAGGCTGTTACATATGACTGAAATGGATATAGTGTATATGAGTAATATCTCCCCAGATGGCATAATCTCTCTCTCTCTCTCTCTCTCTCTCTCTCTCTCGCTCTCTCTCTCGCTCTCTCTCTAGGAGGCCTCTGAGCTGTCCTCTCTGAAGACCCAGCTGGAAGAGCTCGGGGTCCCTCTGGTCGCCGTGGTGAAGGAGAACATCGGCACAGAGATCCAGGACTTCAGACCGCACTTTGCTGGGGACATCTACATAGATGAAAAGGTCAGCCGTGGTAGATAACATCAGATCTTCCAGAGCCGCTGTCAGAAGTGCTCACCCTCCATCCAGTCCATCTAAACTACATTGTGATTAAAACAACATCTTATTTCTTTTTTAAATACCTTTTTTTTTAAAGACCTCAGCAGCACACACTGATAATGACAAGCTGTCCCAATCTGCTTCTTTGCACTTTTCTTAGTCTTCTATCATTAAAAAAAAAACATTCATAAGAAATTATACACATGGAACTCTTAGTCCATTAGTGGAGTGAATATGGCCACTGAGTTTTGGTTAACTAAGTAATTTTCATTACTTTTTAACAATTCTTTTATGGCGAATGGGCTATTAAGCATTAGCTATTGCTGGAAAATGAAAATGAGCTAGATTTTAAGTAATCCTTCTGCGTTACTGTAATTATCTGCTGCGGGGCAACTTGAGAGTTGGCCAATGAGGTGATAAAGCATTTTTTGCTGTTAAAATATTAGTAACATAAATCTACAAGGACATTTTTTTTCTCTTGATAAGGCTGACTAAAACAAAATTGTGTGATTGTAGAAACACTTCTACGGCCCGCTGCAGAGGAGGATGGGGGGCCTGGGGTTCATTCGCCTCGGAGTGTGGCGGAACTTCATGCGGGCCTGGCGGTCCGGTTACCAGGGCAACATGAACGGCGAGGGCTTTATCCTGGGGGGAGTGTTTGTCATCGGAGCAGGAGACCAGGTAAGCGTAACAAACATCTGGACTGCACCAAAGAAGTTTGGCTCAATAGAGCTTCATAAAACTGTATTTTCACTGTGTTTGCAGGGGATTCTCCTGGAACACCATGAGAAGGAGTTTGGCAATAAAGTGGAGACTGCAGATGTTTTAGAGGCTGTTAAGAAAATTGTGCCAGTGAAATAAGTTTTTTTTTTTTTCCTTCCTAAAACAAATGGCATTGGACAAAGGTACGCTGTATTTAGATCAAAACATAACTGCATTTTTAACTTGACATGCTGAGATGCAATCAAAATCCATCCATCACTGAAATACTGATATTATAATGACAATTAAGTATGTTAGTGTTGTCTAATATCACAATATACCTCTGTTCTTTTGCACATTCATTTATTGTTGGGTACAAAAGTGGAGCTGGGCCAGTGTGAAAATGTTTAAACCGGTTCGATATTAAGCCGAACACCGGACCAGACCAGTATACCAATATGTCACTCTTGACTTAGCAGCCACCCCTGAGTGGGACATAATGAGACTTTGAGAGCCTCTAAGCCATGACTTTTTTCTTGCAAGTTTGCTTCATCTTTTTCAGCTCACCTCTTTCATCGGCTTCAAATCCAAAATGTTGCCATATGGGCAGCCCACTTCTAGCATACATCTATGAGTTATAGTTTAATCTGTCATGTCTCGTCACCCCAAAAAACACCGTTTTATTTCAGCAGAAAGCTCTTCTGCGCTTGAGCTTCACAAATACTTGGGGAAGTGTAACGTTACATTGTGTGGTCGCTACCACACTGCTTGATCAGTAAAAGAGCTAAGCTACTGAAAATCTATTTGATTCAGAAAACGGCAATGCTACTGAGAAACCAATGTGAAGTAGTTATGCTGCTGTAGGCCTTACTGCCCAACATTTAGCGGTGTGACGCTGCTGGCACAGGTTGCTGATGTACACAGTTTTTTTATTTTGCCAGAACCATAATGAGTCATAATGACAAATGCCAGTTTTGCATAAAATCAAACCGGTTTAAGCTCGTACACCGGACCAGCAAAACCGGAAATCCACCCAACTCTAGGAGCCAATATTATTACAAGATTTGTCACTGATTATTGCTTTTTACCTCTGCAGTCACCTAGAAGCTAGTGTTTTTGAGACGGGTATTAATAACGGGTAGTAAGGGACTAAAAGGCAGCATTTTCATTCAGGTACATCAGCTATTACATTTAAAGTAACTTGAAATTTGCCTTAGAGAACCACATAAATCAATCTAAAGACAGGAGAACACATTTGATGAATTATTCTATAAGCTGTCTGTTAGGGTACATTTGTAATAATGTCCTATGTGTTATCTTCCTTTGCTTCTCCTGGTCAGGCACCTGAATGGGCCTCCAACATGGCGGATGAGTGTAAGCTGTCTGTGTGTGCGATAATGACAACTTGACTCTAAACTCAACATTGAGAGGAGCAGGTTTGATGCTTAAACGCATACAGGTTCAGCCACTGTCGCCATGTTGAGGAGTGTTTGTGCTGCCTGATGCATGTGTGCGTATTTGTCTGTGTGATAGAGATTGTGTGTACCAGTACATGTCAATAATTATAAATAAAGAAAACCTCATCACCATAGCTTCATTGTGTGTTTATAATTTTTTTTTTATTTATAGATTCTGTATATATAGACATCTGTATGTTAGGGCACTTTACAGGGCCAATTTACAGAAGTGTTGGTAATAGATTCTACCAACTCTTGTGGATGTCTTTATATTTCAAGTTTTTCACACAAACAAACCACTGAAAAGTCTTTATTGTGATGGCTGGTAGGTTTAGATTTGTTTTTCGTAACTGGACTTTATAACTAGACACATATGTGTTTGCTGTTCTAAATTAGTACGCTAGTATGTAGGTTCTTAGCCTCAATTACAACTTCCAGTTTGTACGAGACAGCAGTCTGACTCGGTCAAGTTTGTGTCTGGTTCGTGAAAATGTATCAAATCCATCTATTAAAATTTCAATTACATACACACTCCCTTTTCCTTTAGTGTGATTAATAGTCCTGTCTTATTAATGGAATCCTGTGTGCTTTCCAGTAACACTAAATATACAGTAAAATAACTAAAATGAGCAAAAACACCATCAATAGTTTATATTCTAAACACATTTTTCTGGTAAATAAATCTGACCATTATTTAAACCATTAATTTATTATAGCTACCGAAACAGAAAATCTGAATACTATGGCTGAAAACTAAAGAAAAAAATAATCTAATTTTCTGTAGAAAGCTCTGGATGGGTCCAAACATGTCATTAAAAATGAATTGGTAGACTTAGATGTATAATAGACTCAGATGTATAATACAGTCATGTTTATGATATGAAAATGGGTTGGTCACCTTGTGTGTGTGTGTGTTTGGCCAAAACACATTGTAACAATTCAGATGTCATTCTCAGTTTAATCTTAGTGTTATCTGATTGAGAACATGGCTTTCACTCTTTAAAGTTATTTTTCTAGTCATTCCCCAAGAGCAGGAGGATGATATATTTATAATATACAATGTTTAATACTGTAATGTCAAATTAGGCAGACAGGTTTGGAATTTAACATATTTTATTCTATTGCTCTGAGTAAAATACATTCCACATCAAGGAAATATACTTCAACAATACAAAACAGAGGGAGAATCCACTGCACCAATACTGACAGGACTACATGTGTGTGAGTTGAATGACATAACCAAAGTATTAATGGAGTGTAACAATAATGGATTGTCTTTACATTTGTGCTTTCAGTATGCAAAGATTTGACATTTCCTTAATGACATGCACAACCAAAAGTTACAGATTAGTGAGTTTGCAACCAGTGCACCAAAATTCACTGGTGCTATGTGAAATCATGTTTATTAGGAGATTTTATTATAATGCCAGAACAAAACAAATCACTGCCAATAATATGATCTTTTACCAAACTAAACTGCGTGTTTCATGTATTTATATCTCAATCTGTTAGCTGTGTGTTAATGACAATGCTTTGTGATGTTCTTCAACATTTTGGTGTGCTGTTGACAAAGTTAAGGTACATTTCTGTTAAAAAAACAAAACAACAAAAACATGTTTTTGCATGACAAAAAGGTCCATACATTAAAGCTGAAACAAAACAAAAAAGCTACACACTTCTTCTCCTCAATCCTGTACAATTCAAACCCGTCTCATCTTTGCCTAGATCTATTGGTGCGACATGTTACGGTGGTACAGTACGTCACAAGCTGAGATACGTGTTTACAAATGGATTTAAATGCTGACTAAAACCTTCCAGTTTTGTTCTCGACACTTTTGCGCTATAATTCCAAGACCAGAAGAACAAAAGGGAAAAAAAAGCAGAAGCTAAAGCTACTCGGTTATGATGATTGAAAACTGACAGACAATGAATGGAATACTAAAATAAAAGCAGTAACCATAGTTCGTTTTAACATCACCCAGCACCATAAACAAATACAGTCTTCAATATACTTTAAAACAATCCTTTTAAATAGCAACACAAATCCAACTAGCTCCTACAGCAGTACAGCAAAGGTTATATAGTGCAGTTTCACCATCAGCAGGAAAACACCCCAAACGCAACACACAATTACTTTGTATAATGACGCAGCCATATTATTTATTTATTTATTTATTTAATATATATATATATATATATATATATATATATATATATATATATATATATATATATATATATATATATATATATATATATATATATATTTATATATATTTTTTTTGATTTCTTTTTTTTTTTTTTATTTGGGGGTTAAGTGTTTACATTAAATATGAAAGACAATGGAGAGTAAGAAAGCAGTTGAAAGACGAGTTTTGTTCCAAAATGAAATATCCGTCATTTAAAAATAAATACAAAGACATCCATCCACATTCTCATACAGAAGTGAGGAGTCACATCAACGCGGTATTTCAAGATAGGGCCGTATGCGTCTATAAAATGATCTGAATATCACTCCGTTATTAAACTCTTCAATTTCAGGATCACATAGAAACATCATTCAATCAATCATTGTGTATTTTTGTACAGAAGTTGATTATTGTGCAGTTGCTACAGTCCCTTAACATCCACAATCAGTTTACTTTTAATGAATTACTGTACAATTTCAAATTTCGGAAACATAAACTCTAGTGACTACTTATGCCTGACCAACAAACCCAAAACATCACTTCACACAAACATGTAATCATAGTTGGTAATCCGTGACTGGGTTCACTGTATCAATTTAAACCCCACTAGAGGACCACTCCTCTAATCTGAGAACGCAAATCGCTCATTAGCAGCAAACTCCTTTGTGCTCCTACATATGTGGGACCAACAGAGGCCCACCTTGAAGTTAAAATCTCTAAAATTCCTCATGCATATGTGCTCCATATATTGTCCATCATATATATATATATATATATATATATATATATATATATATATATATATATATATATATATATATATATATATATAAATACACTTATAAATATATCTAAATATACATATTCTTGCATAATCCAGACAGCACTGGGATAAATTCAACTAATTCCTCACAGACACCATCATCACCATCTAACCACACTGAGTCATGTGTTCGGGCGACACCCTGAATGAATTTGATCAGAGAAGCTCAAACTCAGCCAAACTGTCCACTTTAACGAAGCAACAACAAAGACCGTGCATACAGTTACCCACTGCCCTGATATAAGCTTTTAATATTTGGACTTTGTTTAGCTACTTTCATTTGGTACAATGGGACGTTAATGGCTCTAGTGAGACGATTTCAGATGGCCAGCTAGCTGTTGCACATAAAAACCCTGCATCTCTGACTTAAATTAGACAGCTTTCACTTCTTTTTAACCTGTTCATGCGATCGTTCAGTTCAAGTGTGAACATAAAAAAAATTGTTGTTTGCTTCTGCACATCACTGATAATTTAAAACACAAATGGAAAAACTCAGATCATTTTGTCTTAGCAACAAAAGGATATTCCTCCACCTGACAGCCACCAAACAAGCACCACCACCAACAACAACAATCTATTATTCATTAATTTGCCACTAAAGATAGGGACTGCACTAGTTCTTAAAGTGTTCAAATGATAAAAAAAAACAACAGGCTGCCACTGCCATGGCAGTAGTGCCTTTTGCATTATAATTTCTACATATTTTTTGTAGAATATCTACACATTTTCTTTGCCACATTGTACCTAGCACCTTATTACCTGGTCTATGAATATGAAGGGACATAAGTACACTTAAAAGGAGAGTTGAAGAAAGTAAGAAGCTGCACCAGTTAAGTACAACAAAAGAGGAACTTATTCATCAAGGGTGTGACTAATCAGAGCTATTTAACACACTGGTTCTTCCAGTACAACTGCATGAATCAAGTTCAAGGTGGAAATTAAGTGAGGAATACTGCAACGCTGACTAGGCAATAATTGGAAAAAGGACTTCTAAATGGGGGGGGCACAAGGCAAAAAAAGATTTTGTGACATTCAGAAGAAATTGCAATACACACCTTACAGGTATAAGCCTTCATTTCAAACTATCGCATAATTTCCCGGAGGACTTCAAACTTGCATGAACCTGAATGCAACATGAAATATTGGTGAGTAAAACACAAATCAGTAACTTCATGAACTGCCCCACTCTAGGCAGTTTTGACCAAAGGAAGACAGGAAAACACAAAAGAAAAAAAATCAGGAGTCAGTTTTTCTATTCTAAGGAGTGCCATCTACTGTATGTACAGAGAGAACTGGCAGTGATCCTCCTTTTCAAAGGGTTTTGGCTGCCCTTCAGTTAATCATCAACAATCAAGCCTAACCCTCTGCTGTTACACTTAGAGCAGCTCCACGCAGTCAAATAAACGACAAACAAATGCAGCAGTACACAAAAAAAAAAAAAACAACATAAATAAAAAAAAAACATTTTGTATTGCCCTCCCACTTGTGCCCACAGGACAACAGACGTGTGTGTGTACGTGTGATTGTCTGCATGTCTTGTGTGTGTGCATGGAGATGTGTTGGCTGGTCCTACAGGCCCTTGTTGAAGTAGACGGCGGAGGTGTTGGGACTGGTCTGTCGTATCCTCTCCTGCAGATCTGCTTCCAGCCCGCTCACACTCATAGAGCTACAAAGAGATGATAGAACAGGATTAAAAACGCTACTACATGTTACATAACTGCTGTGTACAAGTATGACCTGTGGAGAGTGATGTGGCGGCTGATACCTTTTCTGTGGGAAAAGGGCGCAGCACAGAGGAGTTGCAAACACCAGGCTGAAGACAAGAGATAGAAAGGGATGTTTAGACGGTGTCACATGTTTCTTTTCAAGTGTAGATAATAGAGTCCATTAAAAATATCACCATAGATACTACAATGTGTAATTTACTTACCACAGACCGACGAGCCCCACCTGGATTGGAGCGTTTAGAATTGGGAACCGCTACAGGGAGACAAAATCAGAGAAGGCAGAACTGCAGTGAATCAGGCAGACAAGTTGGACATTTGACACGTTAGTCGTTCAATTGATGCATAATGTGGAATGCAACAGGACTCTTTTCAGCCTCACAAAACACCAGCAGACCCAGTAAATCCAGTGAAACAGTGTGACATCCCATGCATGCAGTCTGCTTACCTTCATGAAAGCTCTCTTCTCCAGAGCATTCATTATGACAGGGGGAATGGCTGTAAAAAATAAAATAATATATTTCAAGTGAATTCCGTTTTATGAAAGAAAATTTCACACTTAATTACGTGTCCAACAGGGCGTGAAATTATTGTATCCCTCATGCCATGGTACGGTGTGACTAGCAAAACAGTAGATGTAATGTTGACAATACCCATTGCTGGCACTGCCATGCCAATCCTTGACACCACCACCTGTATGATGGCCTGCTTGGCAGCATTGGGGGACTCTCCTAATCGGTTTCCATTCTCATCCATCACAGGGATACCGTACTTCAACTCCCTGGAAAAAACAAAAACAAAAGTCACGTAGAGCAGTGTTGGAAGCCGTCACCGTTCCTAAAAGCTGAGTAAAACAAAGCCATTTGGCTTTTAGTTTAGAGATCTTACCTCTGTCTCATGAAGGGAATGTTGATACAGTTAGCAGCAGCAACAGCAGCAAAGGGGACAAACCGGCTCATGATTGGAGGGAGACGCTGCAAAGATACAGAAACACATTCAGAAAAATATAGAGAAACATGTGTGCAGATCAAAACTTTGTTTTACTTTATCTCTTTATTCTAGGGCTGCAAGTAACGATTATTTTCATTGTCAATTAATCTGTCTATTATTTTCTATATTAATCGATTAGTTGCTTGGTCTATAAAATGTCAAAAAGAAATTGTACTAAATGTCGATCAGTGTTTCCCAAAGCCCAAGATGACGAAATCAGATGTCTTGTTTTGTCCACAACTCAAAGATATTCTGTTTACTATTATAAAGGAGTGAAGAAACTAGAAAATATTCTGATTGATTCCTATTTAGGAAGCTGAAATCAGAACTATTTGACAACTAATCGATGAATCTTTGCAGCTGTAGTTTATTCACTTGAACCACAGGCATTACCGTAGCTAGAGACTTGAGTCCCAGGGCAGTGACTACAGCTCCAGTAGTAGCACTGACGTAGGCTGCACCAAGCTGACTGCGGAGAGAAAACATCACACATTAATTACTCACTTCCTCTTCAACAGTTTCTGCTTAAGTTTGCGGCTGAGTCAAAGTAGAGTTGCCTAAGTCATTCTGCAAATCCATGCTCTGTGAATGTGCAAATGTAAAAAAACAAGAACATCCTCACAAATAATAATGCAGAGGAAGACACTATAACATTAATACTCAATGACATGGTTAACAAATGAAGATGCATTTGCATGTTCTGCATGTTCTGAAGGCAACCCCCCCCCCCTATTCTTCATACATACATGCATGCATTCAATGTATTTCTGCAGCTCCTGAAAGATGCATTTTCTGGCTCAATGAAAAGAGAACGCAAATGCACGTTGAACTGACATCAACTGGGAGCATACCATATAACCTACAGTATGTCAGCATGGGTGCATGGTGACAGGGGGCTGAACATGCTTAACAGTGGAACGTAATACCGCTGTGAGGGAAGGGGAGAGGACAGCAGCTCCCATAGCCTCCTTACAGACATTAGGTTAGGAGGACAGGAATGATCTAGAGTGGAAGGGAAGTGAGAAGTCCTCCCTACTTCACGGTCATGGGGGCATCTCCACTGCGGTTGGTGTAGTTGACGACAGCGTTGAAAGACTGGTTAACCCACTGCCAGAACACCACTGCCGGAGTAGTCCTGTAAACACAAGGGAACAACAGAATGTACAGTACAAACTAAAGTCATAGTAGAGCATAAAGCAAAACTAGCCTACTGTCTAAGGATTATACATTTATGTATGCTAATCTCCAGTCCCTACAGTAGAAAGAGTCTGAGATATTTATTTTATTAAGCACACAGCATGTACCCTCAATCATTTATTTCACACTGCAACTACCAATTAATTACATGACCAGTCAACCCAGCAGTTTAGTTTTGATAAAGCTGATATGCATAAGATGAAGATCATGACTGTTCTGATCTGTTAGTGGAGCAGTGTAACGGAACTTCATCAGGCAATCTAGCTATTAAATTGCCAGCTATTTAATTTATCTTTGCAAGTTAGACAGTGAGTGGGAGTTTCTTTGCAACTTTTGACCTACTCGTCCCTCTCCGTTGCACTTATCTCATGTAATAAATAAAATATTTTTCTAATCTGGAGCATTGTGAACCACAAAAACACATGTAGCCAGAGAGTTGCTGCTGTGAAATGTTGATAGGACAAGTCAAGCCACAAGTTTATTTTAGCCCAAAACCACAGGTTTGTCTACTGGATTAATACTTCTGTCACTTGTCACTAAATAGTGTTTTGAAGTAAAACCTTCTCTCCGACTCAGTACAGATGAACCTATCAGTATTGTGCATATTCTTTGCTTTGATAAATAATCTGATGTTAGGCCTCATCTTTATATGTTGTGCCTATTTTTTTTATATTTAAAGCCTCTATGTGTAGAATTTGAAATGTCAGACTTTGGCTCCCTCCAGTGGTACCATGCAACAATGACACTGCATGACAATGACAACAACCACTGATCACTAGTCTGATCACCAGACAAAAGTCCCAAAGTAATACAACCCCAAATCAGAAAAAGTTGGGACAGTATGGAAAACACAAATAAAAAAAGAAATTAGTGATTTCTAAATGCACTTTGACTTGTATTTCATTGCAGACAATACAACAGCACATTATTGAATGTGTTCCTCATGATTTTTATTGTTTTTTAAAAAAAAAAAAAAAAAATTCCTATTTTGGTTCTTGCAACACATTTCAAAAAAAGTTGGAACAGTAAAGCATTTACCACTTTGTAATGTTGCTATTCCTTTTCACAACACTTAAAAGATGTTTAGGGACTGAAGACACCAAGTGATGAAGTGTTTCAGGTGTAATTTTGTCCCATTCTTGCTGCAAACAAGTCTTAAGGTGGGCAACAGTACGGGGTCTTCGTTGTCGCATTTGTGCCACGCATTCTCTATTGGAGACAGGTCGGGACTGCAGGCAGGCCAGTTAAGTACCCGTATCCTCTTCCTCCGCAGCCTGGACTTTGTAATGTGTGCAGAATGTGGTTTTGCATTATCTTGTTGAAATATGACGTCCCTGGAAAAGATGTCTTCTTGAAGGCAGCATATTGTGCTCCAAAATCTCTATGTACTTTTCAGCATTAATGGTGCCATCACAGAAGTGCAAGTTACCTTTGCCAAGGGCACTGACACAACCCCATACCATGACAGACCCTGGCTTTTGGACTTGTTGCTGGTAACAGTCTGGATGATCCTTTTCTTCTTTGGTCTGGAGCACACGGCGTCCATTTCTCTCAAAAAATACCTGAAATACTGATTCATCTGACCACAGTACACGTTTCCACTGTGTGATGGTCCATCCCAGATGCCTCCGAGCCCAGAGAAGTCGACGGCGCTTCTGGACACTGTTAACATAGGGCTTCCTTTTGGCACAGTACAGTTTTAACTGGCATTTGTGACTGTAACTATGTATTGTGGTACTTATAGATGAATGACGATTCGTGATGCAGTGCCGCCTGAGGGCTCGGAGATCACGGTTGTTCAGCTTAGGCTTGCACCCTTGTCCTTTACGCACTGAAATTCCTCCTCATTCCTTGAATCTTTTAATTATGTTATGCACTGTTGAAGGTGAAATAAGCAAATGTCTTCCTATCTTTCTTTGAGGAACATTGTTTTTAAACATTTCAATAATTTTCTCATGTATTTGTTGGCAAACTGGCGATCCTTGGCCCATCTTTGCTCCTAAAGGACTAGACCTTTCTTGGATGCTGCTTTTGTACCAAATCATAATTACAATCACCTGTTGACATCACCTGTTTCAAATCAGAGCATTATTTAACCAATTTACCTGATTACTGGCCCTTAATTGCTCCTGTCCCAACCTTTTTTGGAATGTGTTGCAGGTCTGAATGACAGGAAAGGATGGATATTTACAAATGAAATTAAGTTGACCAGACAAAACATGAAATATTTTGTGTTCACATTTTCTGCAATGAAATACAAGTCAAAGTACATTTAGAAATCACTACTTTCTTTTTTTTTTTATTTGTGTTTTTCATACTGTCCCAACTTTTTCTGATTTGGGGTTGTACAATTCTAAGGATGTAATAAAATATGAAGGTCCAAAGTGTTCAATATTAAATAAATGAATAAGACATCATCAAATAATAAATAAATAAATAAATAAATAAATAGGAAGAACATATAGAATATAGACATTCCATTTCCATTAAATAAATGTTTAGAATATCAATATTAAGAGATATTATTTCATCCTGTTTGTTTTTGTAATGAAAGGGTTTATTGCAGATAATGTTTTAAAAACATTTGTTTTATTTATTTTGTATTTAATTCTAGCAGTTCTTATTTGAAAATGTCCATTTTCCAAAGCCTGTTGTGCAAATTTACATTTTTATGTTGTGAAGCTTTTATTTCATATCACCACTTTTTTCCAGTGACTGTTTTATTTGATAATAATTCCACTTGCGTAATTTCTTATTTGGTATCGAACACTTTTTAAATTCTTTGAACAGCTAATTCTCACTTGATAAATATCTCAAACTGTTAAATTGATTACTTTTTGTTGTTAATCAGTTTGTTGTTTTAGCTCAACGTTATCACATGACTTCACTGTCATCTCAGCTGCCCAATGATTTATCAGTATTCAGTAGTGAGTGATTTTTTTTTTATTCTTTAAGAGGATTTTCACTGTGCAAGGATTAAAATCTCTATTTTTATGCAGTGCTGCATGCCATATTAAGGTTACATTTAAATCACATGAAAAGTATCATATTTATTAAATATATTTTACTTTTTCTATTTTAATTTTTTCTCCTTTTTATTCTGATGAAGCCATTTTCAGTTCGGTGTTTAAAACATTAAATGATGTATTGAAACCTCTGCTGTACCTGTAGAAGGTGAGCATGCAGCCTGTGATGGACATGTTCATTGGCACCTGAGCGGACATCCGGCCAATCACAAACATCTTCTCCCCTGTGTCGGGGTGGAAGGCGGAGTCATAAATGTACTTGGCTCTCCAGAGCTCATCCTCCGTCAGGCCAGGCTTCACGACCCCGGCTCTAAAGAAGTCAAAACAGTGGAACACGTATGCCTTTTTACTTATACAGTATGCGAAAAAATATAGTATGTGCTTTTTAGATTGATGCTCCCCCATTTAAAAAAAAAGAACACTTCTGCCATTGGTACAACTAGCCACATCATTACTTGGTCATGTCAATTCTCATTTCTACAACCTCCCTAACATTATCATTTAGTATGCTCCTATTCCATCCTCTTATTTCATGACCTTCTACCTGTAGTTCTCCATGATCACTCTAGCGTCCTCCAGAGTCTCAGAGGACAGCAGTACATTCCTGGGATCTGTGACCATGAAGAAGTGCTTGGCGCGCCCCATAAATGTTCCTTGGTCCCATCTTGGCTCTTTGATGTTTATGTTGAGAGACAGCTCTTCAGACATCCTGGCTTTCTTTAATGAATAGCAGATGTGTTAATTAGTATGCACTCTATGTCACAAATCTATACTGGATTCACATGTAAATACAAGTGTACCATTTTGAGAGTATTTCAGAGGAACAACTGATAAGACAGATTTCAATTTTTGAATGAATTTCATATTAGACAAATGATGAGGTCCAGTTATGTAATTCACAGGCTGGGCCTTGTTTGAGAATTCATACCATCGCAATACTTTAACAAATAAATACAATACATGCTTCTCAACAAAATGTTTTTAAAAGCCATGGCTCTTTGCTGAATGTTGTCTAAAAAAATATTATCTAAAATGTTAAAATTATTATTTCAATTGGGAACCATCTGATCGAAGAAAAAATACATTAGATGGGAACGCTCTGTTCTATCGACAGTTTGGAGGATATCAACTAAGTATTGCTGATACCCAGCTGTAGGTGAAATGTATTGTTATTATTATTATTATTATTATGATGAATATAAGCCTTCACCTCCACTCTGTTAATAGCTCTGCTACAGTACAGAGCTACACTGGGGTGTAGCCCCTCCCCTTGTCAGATTGTAGCTTCTTTGAAAGCATGTACCAGGTTGAGGCTGATCTCAAAAGTGTGTGGCTGTGAGTGCAAGATAAAAGTAACTATACTGAAAAACAAACCACCATTTAGGGCGACAACTCACAATGATTTTTCATTATCGATTAATCTGCCGATTATTCTCTTAATTAATGGATTTGTCTCATAAAAATGTCAGCAAATTGTGAAAATGTCCGTCACAATTTCCTAAAGCTCACGGGGACTTCTTGAAATAGCTTTTTGTTAGACTTATAGTCCAAAAGTTTACTGTCATAAGACACCGAAAAGCAGCAAATCCTCACATTTGAGGAGCTGGAACAAGTAGGCTAGATATGAGACATTGTTGCTTGAAAAATTAAAACGTTAGTTTAAGCCCAAAATTGTTTTCTGTCAAATGGCTAATAAAATATCGACAACAAGTTCCAGATCTTTACCTTTGTACATATTGAGTAAGTGCTCAGGAGACACTTCTGTGGGTGAGTACAAACACTAAACTATTACTGCTGTGTGTGTGCTTATTTACGGCGGCAGTCCTACAGTGCTCACTGCTCAGGCCATGACAAAGTCATAACCCCCTCTGATAACATCTGCAAACTGCAAATTGATAAAGAAAATAACTATAGAGCGATAACAACTTGTATGGTGGATTCAAAGACACAAACGTTGAATACGTGGGTGAACACACAAGTGTCACATTGTAAGTAGCTATGCTAGCTGATCAAAGACATAGCGTGACGCACACACACAGTGGCAGATGGGATTGGGGAAGTCACGACACACTGCCGGCGTCAGCAGCAAACCGGCTGCTAACCTTCTTCTATGTCAATGCGGCTAACCAATGCAGACCATGCAGACTTGCTAACGAACTAGCTAGCACGGACTATACTTTTATATACTGTCTATGGGACTAGCTACCTAGCAGGGTAGCTGATAATACCATGGACACACACACACACACACACACACACACACACACACACACACACACACACACACACACACACACACACACACACACACACACACACACACACACACACACACACACACACACACACACACACACACACACACACACACACACACACAATATACTTGAACGGGACAACATCAAACGTTAACTAGGTTATACGGGCTTTTCAACGCTATCAAAACAAACCACTTCAGTGCTCTCTTGGTAAACTAACGTTAACCAGCCAGCTAGCTAGCTAGTTTACAAGCTAACTAATATGCTAACACTTTAGTTAGCGTTGTAAGGGCACTCATCTCGGCGAAGTAAACATTGACTTAGTCGTAGTGTAATTTAAATTCATTAAAGACGTGAATTCAGTCAGCACTGAAACGTACCTGGTTTGCTTTCTTTGTTTTTCGAAGATGTATGACCTCTCTCAATATCACAGCACAACCGGGTGGACCTGTGCTGCCTTCTTGTACATTTAGAACTATCGTAAAACACAGCTTTACCGCAAATGACTGGGTGGTAAATTTCTGTTATACCCAAACTTAACTCAACTACATTTCACCTTATACAGTACTATATCTTATATCTCATACGATATTTTATTATACTGTACTATATTATACTATATTATGTTTTTGTTACATTATGTTTGTATATAATAGCCTACTATTACACTTCAATATTAATACAGACAAACATTAAGTATCATAACTTAAACATAGCCTATTATATATTAGTACATAGCCTACACTAGACTTGCTGATTCTGCTGTTATTAATCACACCACTCCCACTTTCTCACTGTAATTGGTAATTTTGTAATTGCTCTTGTATAAATTCTATTTATTTATTCTATTTATTTTTACTTTTCTTTTACATTCGGTAGACTATTTACTTGTACTATTTTTGTCCTTCTGCTGCTGCAACTTTCCGAATTTCCCCTCTGAAAATCAATGAAGGATTATCTTATCTTATATTCTCCACTTTGTTGCAGCATAATGTTTGTGTTTACCAAATCTGAGAAAAATTGATCAAATACGGTTAAGTCAATCCCATAGAAGATTGGATTCCGGAAATCAGAGCTTCGTAGAGACCTTTGAAAGCAGCATAGTGAATGAAATATTGGGGGCGGTGTTTGTCATGGAGGATTTTACGTGAGTTGTTGGAAACCGCTGGGCGTGGGAGGTAAACAACACCTGATTGGTTAAGAAACAGCTGACTGGCCCAAGGACTTAGAATTTCGAAAAGTTGTCAATTGGTAAAAAAAAAAGTCATATAAATGTCAACAGCCTACGACAAACCCCTTGAATAATTGTGTTTAACAAACGACACTTTGATTGCAATCCTGCCGTTCTGATATACGTTATTAATTAAGTTATACTGTATGTATGTAGTCAAAATGTAGTAAAAATGTGCAATGAAGTAAGCCTAAGTGTTTTTATTTTTTGTTTTTATTCATGATATGAGTCTTGGAAAGAAGTAACCAGTGAAAAACAACATCTGACGTCTGTGTAGCATTAAAAAAAAGTCATGTTAATTTTGATTGTATTTATAGTATGTATTTTGAAAACTATTGTGATATATATTTGTGTAGGCCTATATGAATTTCATTTTCGCTCCTTTGTTTCGTGCTATGGTGTATTGTTGTGCATTGCTTTTTTAAAATAAAGTTGTATAACATAATAAGAATTATGTCTAATTAAAACAACCCTTATGATTCCTGGGTGATGAGCTGACTTCAAAATTAGATAAATGTCAACTTTTATCATTTTTGGAGAAATTAGGTCATATATGATTAACAATATTTACAATATTTACACTTATCAACCACACCAAAACATTAAAATAACGAAGCAACGCTAATACAAAAACCATATGTTCAAGGTCAATGTTATTGACTTGTATTAATATGACTGATCAATTCCCTGAAGACTGACAGATCTACAGAGATTGGGATCTGCACCATGGAATTGTGATATGACAGTATGACACATCTGACCACTGGGTGGGGGTGTTTACCCACCTTAAAGGCACGGTGAAGATCCACAACTCACTTTCTCCTCATACACCTCTCTGCAGTTTTACGGAAAAATATGGACTTAACACATTAATAACCTGAGGACAAACTGACATATACTTGAGGCAGTATTACTGTTATAAGTGCAATGAGTGTAGCCTACTTAATTATAACTAGTAGCCTACATCGCTAATCTGCACAGCTGCAGAGGCTTATGTAAAAGGCTTACAACTCTTAAGACAATGATTGTCACCTGGAGAACGACTGCGGTGGCACTAATTCTCCGGAGGTGTCCGATGATGCGTCAGCGAGGCGGACCAGTGAGCGTCTGTCCGAGCTCATCCGACACAACATGGACACACACAGCAGGTAGGCTAAAACGCTCTCATACTTTTCTGTTCACTTTAGTTTTAACGCTCACGATGTTACAATTATTTAACGGGCGTTTTGTAACCTACAACTCACGGTTGAAGGGAATCAACAGGAAGAAGTTTAGATCCAAACAAGACGCGTTGAAGTTTATCGCTCGGAACGATGTCAACAATTAGTAGTAGGCTACAGAAGTTTCGTTAGTTAGTTAGTTAGTTATAGATGATAATTTCCGGCCAAAACGATGCCACTTGTTTATGTACGCTATCTCTTACTCGCTGTCCATGGTGCTGATTGATAGTAAACCACACGAAGTAGCCTAATAGTTCAACGTTACTTCTGTTGACACAATTTAAAAAAGCGATATTCAATTTTATTTTTATTCAATTTAAGATCCCAGGCTATTATAGGTCATTACTGTATCATAGAAATGAGTTTATTATCCCATCTGGAACTTCTGAGCCCACTCACCACAGCATATGTTCCTCACAACAGATATCCATTTAATTAAACATGACCCGAGGGGATCACCATGCACCGCTGACTTCTCTGCAGACAGGCCGGCAGCCTCTCAGCTGAAGCAGGGGGAACAAGGTACCATGGGCTCTATGGAGATGGATTCAGAGGCTGCAAAGGAAACTAGTGGATTATACCAACTTCTTTAACCTACAAAGAAAGGTCCACAGTTCAATCACGGATCCCTACTTTTTGCCATCGCTTTTAAACGAATGTTGATTTGTTAATTCAGTTGTGACATTTTCTATTGTGAATCTTGGATTTATTTATTACGTGTTATTTATGGTCTGGTTTTAATGAAGATCAGGGATGTTACCTACATTTTTGTAATGTTGCCTGCTCCAGTATTTCATCATCTAGCCTACTTTGGACCAACAAGTGCAAAAAAAGTTCCCCACAACATTTGTCCCCTACCTCCGTTCCCTAAATCCCAGGCTGCATCTCTTCCATCCTGACAGCAGACACCAGATATCCTCCTGTCTGGATGACTAAGGAAAGTATTGCCAGACACATAGCATGGCTCGCTCCTCTCATCCCTCTGGCTGGAGGGAGATGACAAATGGAGGGGGGAACCCCCACTTCAACCATGGAGGCCAAACCGGGGGTTCCCACAGCAACACGCGCTACATGCTAAAGAAACAGCACCGCCACAGACATAGGTCCTCCTCACCCATGGGCAGGGTCATTCTCATTAACTCACCTGTTGATGGTGAGTTCACAATCCTCTGTTACCGTGGTAACACACACGTTGCCACTGGCTGCAGAGGCACACTCAGGACTGTTATTCAGTCAGTCTTAAGTCCAATGTTAGATTAGAGTTTAGAGCAAGCCAATGTATTATAAGTAATGCAGTATACCGTATAAACTAGAGAGGAAATAATTAGATGAATTGTTTCATCAATCAAATTGCTCATCTCATTTTTTAAAGCAGGAATAAAAATTCAGAGATGTGTAAATATTTGCTCGTTTTATTTTTCTTCTATGATGGTAAACACAATCTTGAGTTTTGTGATCAGACCAAACAAGCAATTTGAGTACTTCACTTCTGGCTCTGGGAACTTGCGCTGAACATTCTTCACTATTTTCAGACATTTTATTGACAAAACAATTCATCAATGAATTAAGAAAATAACTGACAGATTAATCAATAATGGAAATGATCATTAGTTGCAGCCTTAGTAGATACTACACAGATATACACGAATATCTCAGTGACGCATGGTTGAAAAATGTCACACTATTTGGAGGAACAATGAATGCATGTTTCTAAGTTTGTCAAGAAGATTTTAAAAATGTATAGGTGCAAACATATTGGTGTTTCAGTTCTCTTTATCCCGCAGTAATTGAGTGAAGAATTTCTGCAAATTATTTGTTTTTCATTCAGTTTTTAAATTTCAAACTTGACTTTCTTTGTCTGTCTTTTTTGTTTTGTTTTGCAGGAGGGGATGACAGTGAAGACATTCACACAGTGACAGTAGAAAAGAGTCCAGATGGGCGTCTGGGTTTCAGTGTCCGCGGGGGCTCTGAACATGGACTCGGCATATTTGTCAGCAAGGTGGAGGACGACAGCTCTGCAGGTTAGGAGGCAAGCTTATTTTTCAGTGTGCTTAAACCTGGGCATGTGGTCTTCTGTTTCCCTGTGACATTTACTGTAGTGTATCATGCTGAGTTCCACCTGTGTCTGCAGCGCAGGCTGGGCTGGCTATGGGCGATAAGCTGGTGGAGGTGAACGGGGTCAGCCTGGAGAGCATCACCATAAGCAGCGCTGTCAAGGTCCTGACGGGCAACAACAGGCTGAGGATGGTGGTGAGACGGGTGGGCAAGATCCCTGGCATCCGCTACTCCAAGGAGAAGACCACATGGTGAGGCCAAGCAGCTCAGAGGTGCTGCTCAGTACAGGTTCTGCCAATGTGAATAAGGCTGCAAAAAAAGGATCCTACAGGATTTTACATCTAATCTACAATTAAATAAGTACTCTACATAGTTAATTAAACAGCTTTACCAAACAGCAACTGTATATTATGACTGTACTTTGCTTATTATTATGTAAAGTACAGACTACAACCTTGTTGTTATCGCCACTGACCTTTGCATGGCCCTTGTTTTGTGAAGTCTTGTCACTTGACTGTAGCTCACACTGGTAATCTTTCTTTTGGGATATACTGTATCTTGGTTTCATGTGGCAGCAGTGGATGGATTACCGCTCTGACCTTTATGGCTATTTGATTAACCGATACTGACAGGCCTGAGTGCAGAGGAGAAAGAGAAAGCAGTGTATGTGAATGTTTTCATGCGTGCATATATGTCATCTTTTGCATGTGTTTGTGTGTAGGGTGGATCTGATTCACCGGCGGATGGTGGTGGAGGAGAGCGGTCGCACACCGTCAGAGGCCAGTTCAGACAGCGCTCTCCGCAGGATCGTACATCTCTTCACCACATCAGATGACTACTGTCTGGGCTTCAACATCAGAGGAGGCAAAGAGTTCGGACTGGGAATTTATGTTTCTAAGTATGAACCAAGTGTGGTTTGAAGCACATTCGGCTCATGGTTGTTTTTACACCTGAAGAGGCCATCAGCATCAGATAAACAAAATGGTTCAGGGTGATGCAGTGTGTGCATGCAGCTGAGCACAGCTTCAACCCCCCTGTTGTTTAATTAAGTAAATATCTATTCATAATTTCATCTAATCATCATTTTTTTTCTTCTTCTTCCTGTTTTTTTGCATTAAATCAAAGCAACCAGGCTTTAATTGGAAGGTTATGGCAAAGGAATTGTGTTGACTTCATTGCCATTACAACAAGTGGTTAAGAAACTGCCTTGATGCGCTTGTAATGAATGTAGATAAGACACATACATATAGTAAATGCAAAATATTCAATATACTTATATCACAATTAAATATAGAATGGAAAATGAAATAAGTGTTTTATTGATATAAGAAGTCAATTATAAGTAAGTGCCTTTACCCACTGCTCAGATTTAATAGATGTCTATATCTCATGTATGCATGTATATGTGTGTGTGTGTGTGTGTGTGTGTGTGTTTGCATGCCTTTATATATTTACCCTTCAGGTTGGACCCAGGTGGGCTTGCAGAACAGCATGGTATCAAAATGGGCGATCAAATCCTTGCAGCCAACGGGATCAGCTTTGATGACATCACCCATAGTAACGCAGTCGAGGTCCTGAAGAGCCACACCCATGTCATGTTGACCATCAGGGTGAGCGACAATTTTACAGATAAACTTGAGGTCAAATTACAGTAAGTTTGGTCAAATTAATAAACCTATACCAATCAATAGTTTTTATATTGCTAATGGATCAAATGATTATGTGCAATATGAAAGGGGTTGCTTGTAATGACGAGCTGACAGAGAATGATCACCCAACTTTGCAGTTCCCCTCAGCTATACGGCACTTTTTAGCCTCTTTAACCTAAATGTTTTAGTTTTACCTGCAACGTCATTGTTTTGGTTCACTCTCACCGCTCTCATCATCCATTTTTTCAGCTAAAAAGCTCTAAAAAAACCACTGTACACTACCTGCTCAGCACCAAACAGCAGATAGATACAATTAGCTACTAGCTGGTAAACATAGTGGAGCATTTAGCAGCTAAAGTGTGAAATAGGAGTTGGTGGAGAACAAAACAGAGCTAAAAAGAGATTTTAGATATGTGCCCCCCTTGGTCCTTTACACATCTCTAGTGCAGTGTCTTGTGGCAGTGCTAATAATTTGCTCAGGTTTAAACATAATTGATTGGGGGCTTTAAGTGCTGTGATACAGTAATAATTGTTACAGCGTGTTAAGCAACAGTTCTTCTCTGGAGGGGACAGAACGAGCCTGCACAGCAGAGCAGGCCGCTGGCTTATAGCCACTGAGTTCCTTATGTGTGTTTGTGTAAGCATACATGTGTGCAAGGCTGCACCACTTATCCAGTGTCATTTTTAGATAAAGGAATTGTGCATATGTTTGTGTGTATGAATGGGCATGTGTGTTGTGCAGTGTGTTTGAGCACTCTTTTAGCTTGCTAACATTACTGCATGCTCATTTTACTCCTCTGATCTCAGGTTCCACGTGTGAAAAACAGCCAGGGACAACGTTCATTATTCAAAGGCAGTCAGGGATCAGGTTATAATCAACAGAAAGCTGAATTTTATGTCTTCCTTCTGTCCTGTATTAGCCCCATTTGTGTGTCACACACAGTGGAGCCAGGGTTAATGGAAACGTTTGTGGAAAATTGTAGCTGTAACCTTGCTACATCTGCGTGTCTTCTCTTTGACCTTAAGCGGTGTATTGATGAGACATTTTAAGAGTCTCTGAAAATAGACTTGGGATGCTATCGGAAACTAATTGCTAATGCAAAATGGCTCCTTTCTTTAAAAACATTGCCTAGAGCAGTGGTGTCCTACATTAAACTCATGCATAAAGCTTGAGTTGTTTAGGAAACAGAGAGATTATACTTAATATAAGTAAGTATAAGGTGTAGACATATGCAATTTGTAGTTTTGTTGTTTATGTTCTCGCTGAATATTACAGTTTTTTACGATTGTTTACACACTAAAATAAAAATTTCCACACAATTTGCAAAATTCTACTCCAATGAGAAAAACACCTCCACAGATTTGCACAACATTACACACAATGTCTGCTTCACCCTTTTTGCAAAACATTACACACAGTGATTTGTAAAACTCTACACACATTTTCACACCTTAGACACAGATAAGGACTGTGAGGTTACTTCCTTGTCATTACAAAGTCCCGGATTGCCAATGACCACACCAATGAACGAATTGGATAATCACATCCACCAGGTGTGGAAGCACACGTGTGCTAATTTGAAAACACAGCACTCAGGTGTGCTATAAAAGGCAGCAGTTACAGTATTCAAAGTCAGAGTCAAAGTGTATGTACTTCATGGAATACTTTTTATTTGTCTACAGATTTTATTTGTTTCATTGATTTCATTGTTGGTTGATTACTGTTAACTGATTATGGTAAGAAATACTGTAAGTATTGAAATAAATACTTGAAATATTCATTCTGCAGCATCAGTGTTGTGCAGTGCTTGGTAAGTTTATAGTAGGCCTATTTGTGTACATTTTCCCTATATCTCAAACTAATCATGAAGAATGTTGTGGGTTTGTCTAAATTATCCCTTACATGCTATTTCCTAAAATTACTTTTAGTAGTGTGAAACTGGCTGCAATAGTGTCTGGTCATTGAGGACTGTGTTGGTTAAATGAAAACTAATAGCATTTTCACAAATATGTGTATACGTTTTGTCTGAAGTGTGTCATTTTGCAAACAATTTAGGAATTATGCAAATTGAGTGTGGTGTTTGGATAATTGTGATTATATTTTGAAAAGAAGAACCCGGTTTTCAAAATTGCGTGTAAACAATTGAAAAAAACTGTAATAGTATCATGTTTGTTCTCTTCGACAGGAAGCTGGGAGATACCCTGCATACAAGGAAATGGTGGCTGAATACGGCTGGCTCGACAAACGTATGTTGACTATCCCAAAATATGATTTTACAAGATGGAGATAGTGTTAAAGATGAGTGTAAAAAGACAAGATGACTTGAGTAGTAGTGCGAAAGAATTACCTGCATTAAACTCAATATTACAGAACAAAAAAATGAAGATGTGACCTGGTGATTAGGAGTTTTTAAATCTAATTTCCGTTTGCAAAGCCACGTTTGATTCTACTTGGAAATGAAAAAAGTGGAACAGTGGCCACATGTATCCTTGCTTATTCTAAAACCCTGTCATTTAATTTCTTCAGAGGACTCAAATTCCTTGTTTTTTAGTTTTATATGAGTACTTCTGAACCCAGCCAGGGATTAATTCAGTGTACTCAAAGGCAGCTCATTCGTTTGGAACAGAGAATGACCTGACATCTGTGTCAAGATGCAGAGTCATTTTGGAGTTTCATTAAAAAAAGAAAGACAGAATAACTCCGGGTTCATGTTCTGTCTCTCAAAAGTTTAGAGGATTAACAGGACATGAGGCCAGACAGACTTTAATCCGAACAAAGCAGACTGTGTAAAATAAGGAAATTGATCATCCTGTGCAAATCCTATTCACTGTGTTACCTAGCAGTTGTGTGTGTGTGTGTGTGTGTGTGTGTGCGTGTGTGTGTGTGCGTGCGTGTGTGTGTTGTGCTCAGATATAACAATTGGACAGTTTCATAAGGTATTGCACTTGTACAATAATATTAAAACACACACTAATCCCCATACTAATTATAGATTGTTTTCTACAGTGGCCAATGGGGGCCCGGCATCATCCTCCCAGGGTTCAGACTCCAACTCCTCTGCCTCTTCGTTGTCCTCCAGCACCCCTGTCAGCTCCCTCAGTGGTCTCTCCCAGGTCCTTTTCCCTCCTGTCTTTGGCTCTGGGATGGTAGACGTCGCCATCTCCACAGAGGACCGCTCCCATCGTCAAAGCAGTGCCGAACGAACTGCTGACAACGCCATACAGACCGACCCCCACCCTCCATACTACTTGGACCACACCTCCACTAATGGGTTGTACCCGGACAGGGTGGTCGCCACAGAAACCAGCCGGACTGTAGGTGCCACAGTGTTGCTGAAGGACACACTCATACATGGGAAAGGGGAAGGGCCGAGGGACATGGTAGGAGCTGGGGAAGGAGGGCGGGGACGTACAAGGACGTCATCTGGGGACCAGGAAGTAGTGAAACCCTCACCTAAGACAGCAGCGCTGATGGCCCTGAGCAGACCACGGAAGCCAATCAGACGTTCTCAGAGCCACATCATTGTGTCAGGTGAGACCTACAGGCTCACTGGGATTGTAAGGATTGTAAGGTCGCTTTATAGACTTTAAGGTCATACTAATTGGTTTATCAGCCGATATAAGCTTATTGCAGATATATCAGTATTGTTGTATATGTCGGCTGTAAAGGAACAAGAATTTGCAGTACAAAACTGGCAACATATGTTTGAGGTAGGCAAGTCCAGTATCATTCAGGCTGTACTCTGTGATATATAACGATATTATATCGACATCGATATATGACACAAGTGTTGTCTTTTCCTGGTTTTAAAGGCTGCATTTACTGTAAAGTGATTCTGAACATACCGGACTTACTAGCTGTTTTATTATTTGCCTTTAACCACTTAGTCATTGTATCTACATTATTGGTGATTATTTATCAATACTCTCATTGTGTTACTATTTTGTGAATGCACCAATTGTTGACCCTACAATATCGCCGCAATATCGGCATTGATGTTTTTGGTCAAAAATATCGTGATATTTGATTTTTTTCCATATCGCCCAGCTCTACTCTGTATCGTGGTTGTTGATTATAGTGATAGTTTTCTCCATCTCAGTTGAGGAATCAGCCACAGCACAATGAGTATTGTAGCCAAAATCAGGTTCAATTCTTCAGCTGATTTATGTGGCAGTACCTTCATTCCCTGTGTAATGAGATCCACTCTCAAATCATCCAGAGAGCTTTCTGCAGGCCATCTGTCAGTTTAATGACCCCTCATCTTTCTATCACTCCAGGAAGTAAACAAGAACATCCAGGCTCCACATGGCTGATTTTAGCTCCAGACACAAATTGTCTAAGAGCACAAAGTTCAATGCAGACCCATGATTAATCACCGCCCCTTAGTCTCACTTGTTGTACCTCTGTGAGAAATGAATAAGAACAAGCATATGGAGAAATCTCTCATCCAAGCCTTGGTGGGGCTGTTGAGTTATTAGCCTTTCCTTCTCAATTTATCCAGCTCATTCATACCTCCAAGTCCTGGGGGGGGGGGGGGGATGAAACTCAGGGCTGATTGGACATTTGTTATGTAAGCTGGAGCACTTTGCTGTTGTGCCCTCCATATATAGGGGTGTGTTCAGGTTGGTGTAGCTGCAATTCATCAGTATTACTGTGTTACTTTTCACAGTGGCAGATTTACTGCAGTGAACAGCGGAGCTGACTGGAAGAGAAATGAACAGTCTGTACTCATAGCGGAGAGTGTGTATCACCTACTGGTATTGGCCAACAGCATAAAGCAGTACAACGCCTAATGAATTATGTTTTTAACACCATACACAGATATGCAGAATGTCCTATTCTTGCTATTGGTCAGCACCACTTATGGAAGATTTTCCTATGATTTAGTCATTTAGGTAAATACTTGTTTTTATATAATTTAGCAGGTGTTAAAATCTGTCATTTGGTTGGGAAAATGTATCTGTATTGACTACATATGCTGATTTAGAGGGCCTTGAATGCTGTTTTGTCTTCCTCTTTTTCTACCTTTAGAGGAAAGACAAAAGAAGCAGAGGCAACAGAAGGAAAACAACTCTGGAGAGGGTAAAACCAGCCTGCAGCGATCTAAAACCTTTGTCAACCTGTTCTTTAAGAAAGACCGTAAAGAGAAGAGCCCATCCAAGTCATTGTCTCACAATGGAGACAAAGGTGAGGGCACGGTCACAAGGCATTCTTTTTACTTTCCAGGCACATATTCTGCATCCCACACAGCAAAATATACCCTAAGGTTTTGACTGAATTGCCATTTTGTTTCACTTCAGTTAATGTATTTGAATCCCTGAATTAAATCAGAGAAATGGGCAGCAAGTCAGGTCTGGAACCAGGAAAAATACATAGCATCCTGTTTCAGATTATATTTTTGGCATTTGGGGGGGTTACAGTTCATCACAGTAGCTATTCACTCATTCCTTGGAGTTCTTAAGTTTACATCAGCTTTGGCCATCGGTGGTGAGATGGGGTGGGAACGGACAAACATCAGACATAGATGTGTGATGATTCAGCTTTGCAACAGCCTCAGTGGAAAGACTTTGGGACATTTTGCATGGACATCTGGGTTTGTGAGGCGAAATCTTTTTATGAGTGTAAGTGTCTCATGCGATCTACAGATGCTTTTGTTTGCATCTTGTTTATTTCAGTTTGCACTAATTCCTTAGATAAGGAGCGGGGCCGTCCCTTCCAGCTCTTGACCTCCCCGAGGGAATCCCGTGCTGGGGTTAAAGATAGCAGACTGCTGCCCCGGCCAGAGACCCTGATGCATGTGGAGGACATGGCAAAGAAACTGCTCAGCCACGATGAGGTGGCTGCTGTGATGAGACACTGTCGGCGGGTGAGTTTCTGATCTAAAATTACCGTCTCTAACACCTCAGTGGCACTCTCCTGTTTTTTTTTTCCTCCCACTGAATGACAACCAGCCATATTACTCGCAGGCTTAAGTGTGCAGTATTGTTCCCTGTGTTGCTCAGTGTGTCCCTTAGTCAAAGATGTGTCTGGCAGCGGCTGTGACAAAAGACGGATTTGGCCTGTCATTTATGATTAGGATCAAATACCAGCCGTCATTTGATCCCCTTGTGTCTCTTGGGCCCATGTCACACTTAGTGGCCAATTTTAGGGGATCAGCTTCTTTGCCAACACTGCAGAAGATACCAAGTCTACTCAGAGCACAGTATGACTCACAATACAGTAATTAAACACCAAAGACTGAAAACAGCAGAGTGCAGTGGTGTTCTTGGAAAAGTGAATATTTAATGTACATGCAACATATCAGAAGACAACCCAACTCCCAGTCATGAAAATGGAACAACTTCAGTTAAATGGCTACTCCAGCAATTCAATATTGCACTTTCATAAAGTTGGGGGACTCACAAGAGACAAGATAAAAAATAAAAAAAATAAAAAAAATGGTAGAACTTGATGTAGCAGAGCCAGAAATATCCTGACTTTTAGTCTCACAGTGGATCATACATTTGCCCAAATGCACCTTCATAGTGTCTTTCATTAGATACTCCCTTCCTCCTCACTTCTTTCAAACCTCCCACCAGTTTGCAACTTAGACTTACTGTTAAAAGACTCAGGCACAAGACGAGACAACTCTAATGCCATTATTATGACATCATCAGGGTTATTTTTTCAAACTTTAGAAAACTCCTACCAGAGCCACAGAGGACATTACACAAGCTTAGTAGAGGTCTTTGTAGTGGTCTTTGTGATGAGTAAACTGAACTTCATATGTAAAAGTGGTGGAGTGTCCTTTTAAAAGTCAGAAAACAACCTGATAGAAATCTGTCTATATACACCACCACACTAGTTGGCTCTTCTTATTCTTCTCCTCTAATTTGTGTACCTATCAAATCTTTCCCTCAGTTTTTGTCCGACAATGTAATTGAGGATTTAGTGCGTCCCCTTTTGGCCATCTTGGACAGGCCAGAGAAACTGCTACTTCTCAGAGAAATAAGGTGAGATACATATGTAAGTATATGAACAGTATAATATCGTTTTTCTGTATACATACTGTGTAACTATGTGTTAATATGTATGTAACTGACTCATTTCCCTTGCAGGATGCTGATACCTACTACGGAGCTGGGTCGGTTTGACAGCATGGTCATGCCCTTTGAGCTGGAGGCGTACAGTATTCTCAAGAGTCGCTCTGGTAAGCAGAGGAATGGACTTAATATCATTTTCCAGATTACAACATACAGTACATTCATAATTTCCTGTTTGCATGAAAGAAACAAAAGAAATATAGAAGTAACAAAAAGCAGGTACACAGACCAAAGGAATTAATGGAAAATAAACGATATATCTTTCTTCTTAGTGCGTTCTCCAGCTCTGCGCTCTCCTCGCAGTGGAACCCCTCGACGTCACCTCATCACCCCAATCCCAGGTACATTCGCTGTATCTCTTCTTGCCTCTCACCCTTTCTCTTTCTAGATAGCACCTCTTTCGTCTGACTTCCTCTCTGTCCAATTAATGTCCTTTCTCTGATCCCAGAGCAACACGAGAGTCATGAGGGGCTTAACTCTCACCTTATATCTCCTTCCCCTCCCACTCTTACTTTTCCTCCCTTAACTGACTCATCTCACAGCTGTAGTGTCAAACTGAAACACCTGCAGGCACAGACCATGTCCTGCCCCTGGCATTCCACACACACATACACAACACCACCTCTTGACCTCATAAAACGCAACGCACGCACGCACGCACGCACGCACGCACGCACGCACGCACGCACGCACGCACGCACGCACGCACGCACGCACGCACGCACGCACGCACGCACACACACACACACACACACATATTGCCATGCACAAAACAGCTCAGGTTTCCTGTGCCTGCGCTGAAGCAGAGGCTTGTGTTACATCTCTGTGGCCAACAGAAAAGACTGAGACGATCCTGTTGGCCACTGTGACACTTCAACAATACAGAGATGATTTTATCCTTTTTCTCATCTCATCCATTTGAGACACAATCAATAGAGTCTAACTTTAGACTGACTGCAGCCATCTCATTTTCTAAAATCACAGGTTCGTGGTCACAAGGTCAACATCATTATTTCAGTTTGGGGCTCTGCCTCACAAATAAATTGTTTTGCAAATACATGATAAATATAAGATGACCGCACCATTTCAAAGAGCTTTTAGACAGTGATTTTATCCATTTGTTCCAACAGTTTTCCCTATATAACAGTAAAATTGTGAACATTTGTTCTTTTATGCTGCTGTTATCCCTTAGAATGTAGGCTTATTATTATTTCATTGCATCAGATGCATATTTTGTCATTCAGGCAGTGTAATGTAAAATCGTCACCCACTGTTTGCCTTTCAAAGGACACCCTTAAGATTCTTGCATGAACAAGCTTGTCGTGATGTTTTCGTGGCATCAGTATTACAAGTAATGTTATGTAACCCTTATAGGTTACAATGTTGTTGACTTGGCATGTCGGACTGGCAGTATGTAACCCATTAGTTGCTACTAGCTAAAATATCCTATAAACCATCTCTGGCATAACACACCTGAATATCTGACCCAAACTGTTGCATTGTGGGTGATGTAAGCACTAGGTTTTGAACATGGTTTTGAAAAGGAAGAAGAATGTGTGTTTTTAAACGGTCCATTGTGAGTTCAATGCTAAATCAGTGGAGTAATCTTTTAACTCATGCTGAGCGGCTGCTTTTACTCTGAATAATCTTCACATCACTGTGTTTGTATGCAGAAGTTCTACAGAAGTTCTGAAAGAAACATCTACTTTTGCAGGGCTGAACTTACTGTTTTTATGTTTGTCCAGACTACAAGGGTGGGTTCCACCTCCAGCCGGTCCAGGACACAATGCGGGAGCGTCAGTTGATTGAGGAGTTGGAGAGATTACGTTTGTCCAGCCAACAGTCAGGCCATCTGCCTCCATCCCGTGCCTTCACCCCTCTGCTGGATGTACCTCTGGACCACTATGCCTCCTCTACTGTGCGATCCCGCTCCCTGAGCCCCTCACCCACCCACAGCTTCCTCCTCACAGAATCATCCCACAGCACCCAACGTGGGCGCCAAACCCATCACTCCCCAAACAGAAGAGAGAACAAGGCCTCGCGGTATGACGATGTCTCCTTGTTGTCGGTGTCTGACCGAGGAGATGTGGCTCCTGAACGAGGGAGGTCACCTGTGAGGAACGGCCATGGGAGAGCAAGGAGGGAGGTGAGTCCTGACAGCATAGATGACAGAATGAGCAGGCAGGAGGGCTACACAGAGGTCAGCGTACAGGTTCCTTCACAGCTACAAGGGAGAACCCTTCTGGCTGATGGGTTTGAGCCTGAGAGAGACAAGAGTCCATCCACAGGCAGAGAGAGCAGTCAGCCGCTAAATGGACATTCACAAAATGGTCACGGTGTAAAAAGAAGAGCAACTTTGCCACCTGAGGAGTATGAAATTAATACTTTGACCATCTCTAAGGCCAAGCAGTCATTGGGTGAGTTCAATACAGAAATGCATATATTTTTCACTTCGATTTAAGTTGAATTGATTGATTGATTTAATTGTGATTTTCTTAATCTGTGAACAAGTTTGATTAATATGCCTGCAACTGCCAAATGACTTTTATAAAACCCTCCCATATCCATTACATCACCAGTAGAGGTCAGGGTATCACTTACTACTAAATTGAAAGGAGGAGTTGAATGCTTTAATGATAACTGAAAAGACCAAAGAATGTATATACACTATTAGACTAGTTAGAATACAACAGTGTCAAGCAATCCCTCGTCTTATTAATTTATTACTTTCCTGTATTTACAGGTATTAGTATCTCTGGTGGTATAGAGTCTAGAGTCCAGCCCATGATAAAGATTGAGAAAATCTTCCCAGGAGGAGCTGCATCTACGAATGAGGCTCTGAAGGTGAGCCGTTATGTCAGAGACAGGAAGAAACACCTCAGTATATCACAAAAATGGGTGTTAATTGAAAGGCAAAGGGCTGAAAAAATGACAAATTATGATTACGAGGCTTAGCCTTGACCAAAGGTGGTTAACACGTTACAACATAATTACATCTTTTCACCATAAATGTTGACAATGTACTTTAGTTTCCCCACAACACCCTGATCCTGGTTGGAGTGTATTGTAAGTACCTCCCTCTGTCCTGTGGTTATGAGTTGTTGCTATAACGGAGAGGTTGATGGTGTGCATTGAGGAGCGGAGACGAGAAGAGTGGAGAGCCATCTCAAGTAGCCCATCGCCTCCATTATTGATGAAGTACACAGGTGCTGGTCTGCTAATGTATTGGTAATATATTGCCTGCACATTAACTTAACAGTTAGCTGTGATCTTGGCCTGGTTCACTTAAACACACATGATACACACTCATTCACTGCAGTTTACCACAGGCTAATTCTAGACCAGAGTCAAAGATACAGCGGTCACACAACACTTGCATTAAGATACTTGAAAAGAAGCAAAACAGCTAGCTATAAATACCATGTCTAATGCCTGATTAGAGTGTCAAACATAGGGGGAAACCAGTGTCTGCTCTTTTTTCATATTCAAAAAACTTTCCTCTTACAGTCCCTGTAGTCACACACATGGCTGCGCTCATAATCACACAATACACAGACACATGCAGTGCACCCAATCTTGGAAAAAGAAAAACATAAAGAAAGAGAAAAAAAAAAAACTGAGAGAAAGCAAAATGCCAGTAACAGAGCAACAAAGTGACAGGAATGGCAAAGATGGAGAATAAAGCAGGAAACTGGGGTTTGTGAAAACCAACCTGGCAAAGAGAGACAGATTGGAACAAGACTTAGCCACGCGATCGGATCTGTGAGGCTGTACTTAGACACAGTGGCACTTTGAGCTGAATGCTAACTTCATCACCACAGGTATTACAATTCATCCTGAGGGGAAGATGAATGTCTGTGTGGAAATTCATGGCTTTCTATCCAATAGTTGTTGAGACATTTTGCTAAAAACCATAAATGTCAACCTCATGGTGAAACCTAGAGGAAAAGTCAGGAAATCACCAAAGTCAGCATGATTCATCCGCATACATGACCAAGCCAAATTTTATGGTAATCCATTAGGTAAATGTTTAGACATTACACAGGATGAGTGAAAAGTTTGACCTGCCGGTGACACAAGAGAAAAAGTCTGAGGATGATCAAAGAGAGGGGTTCATCCTCTGGGAACCATTAATAAATATCATGGGAATCCATTCAATAGTTGTAGAGATATTTTAGTAGTGGATGACTGACAAACCAACATACTACTGCTAGCAAAATCAGAGAAGTTAGTTGCTTAGTAGACACATATATATGACTACTTCCCAGCACCCTACTGCTATCTGTTGTCTTCACATCACACCTCACAACTAGGCATGTTAACTCACCAATATCAGCTCCCTGGCTCAGTGCTATCACCCCCGACTCTGCAGAGGGAAGTGAAACCAGGGCAGCTCTGTGTTAACATGCATCCTGTCTCCTTAGACCCATATGATAACGTCCAATCAGTGAAGAATGTTGTTTTGTGTGTGTATCTGTGCGGCCGTGTGCACACACACTTTCCTGTTCATTAGACTCTCCCACCTGTCTTTTGCCAGCGGAAATCTGGACGTGTGTGTCATTTCTGCATTTAACTGGCTGTGTAAGAGGACATAGTTGCATTGCACATTGCAACATGTGACAACTGAATGGACCTGCCTTTTGTGGAAAGGGTTGGTTTACCTACAATATTTTTTTTTAATCACATTTTCTTTTTCTTTGTTTTTATTGGAACTTGCATTTAGCAAATGTTTCAGGGACAGATATCTCAAAACCTGAGCAAATGTTTGGCTAGATACCATCAGAAGTAAATGGGATTATATGGATTTTGGTATATTTATTAATAATTTTAGCATTTATAATGAGATGCACCACTATTGTTTGCATATAAATATACAGTATGTCTACTCATCTATATAAATAATAAATTACTTTCTATTTTAGTTGACTTATTTTACTAAATGTATTTTACTTTCGATTGTAGAATTACTCATTATACACTTACATTTATTACTCTACTGATTTTATTTTTATGTGGTTGTGATTTCTGAGCAATCTCTGGCACAAGAATTTCTTTCGGGATTAATAAAGTTCTATTTTATGTTACTATAGAGATTTATCTTACAATAAATAAGATAGAAAGCCAATACTTCTCCTCTCCTTAGCTAAATAATGTAGTTGAGTTTATTTGTAATGGCCTGGTAAACCACATTATGAACTATTCACTGATCCTTCCATGCAAGCTGTAGTCATTTTGACAGTCCGTGTTATTTTTGGATTGTGACGTCCATTGGCTAGAAAAGAGGAAACCTCATAAATGCGCTCCATAAATGGCCGTAAAGAGGATGGGGCAGATTAGGTTGCAATCTATTTAATTCAAATAAATTACTTTTCAAAAATGAAAAAAAGCACTTTTAATCTCCTGACGCCATAATAGACCATAATAGACCATAATCTGACCCATAATAGATCAAATGCAGAAGTGCAGAATGAAGAGAAAACAAATCTCTTTGTATCTAATCACTGGAAAGGAAAAGGGAAAAAGACAATACAACAATGGCCATCGGCCTTGCGTGTTTCTGTGCTATGTTTTGCTAACCTTTACTGAGGCTGAGCACATGAGGCAGGTGCATCCTCGTCAAACGTTGATGACATCAGAGGAAGTTTCTCTCCTCAGGCCTCCAAAGTTTTGCCACTCTCTGCTCGCATCCTGCAGGAAACAGCGAGAACATGGTCCCTTGTGTGTGTGTGCGTGGTTGTCTCAGTGTATGTTCTTTTTTTGACAACCTTGTGCTGAAGTAGAAACTTTATATGTGCACTAGTGACGGCCTTCAGTGTGAATATATTAAACTAACGGGAGAGCCACAATTCTCTCTGGCATAAATCAGGTTCCCGCCAAGGGACACAATCACTGCAGATTTATGGAAACTGTACATAAGGGATGGATTGCTACAGAAAAAAAGAGATACAGAGGGGAAGGAAAACATACAAAGATGTATGTGATCATGAAATATGAATACTAATCTTATTAAATTTAAGATATTTATAATGTTATTCTTTGTTTACACAGAGTTTTGCATGTTAAACCTTTTACCCTGTGTTTGTATTTGTAGGCAGGGTATGAGCTGTTGTCCGTGGACGGCGAGAGTCTGCAGGGAGTGTCTCATCAGCACGCGGTGGATGTTATTCGCCGAGTGTTCAGCAACAAGGCCAAAGAACTGATGTTTTTTGTGGTCAAGGTTCCCAAGGTCCCCAACACCCCTACAAGCCCCAGGAGACCAGCAGACTAACGTTTGTGTGCCTCACAGTCATACTGCAGTTTGGGCATGAAGGACACTAAAACCTGCAACTCCTGTGGGAGTGAATAAACTACAGGATTCACTCCTGAAGAGGAGATAAGGGACAGGTAGATCTCCGGTCATAGCGGAGAGAAATGGATGCACAGAAGCATTTGTCCTATGAGGGAAAGAGTTATGATATGTCAAAGAGAATGCATGTTGAAGCAGGTTTTTAAGACTGATGCAGTAGGTTTTTATCAGGATAAAGACTGTTATAGATCCCTTTTGCTACGATGAAATTAAGTTTGTTGCAGCTGTACAACTTTTATAACAGTGTTTTTAGCAAACATTTTACTAATAAACGCATACATTGCACATTAACTGGACAAAAAATAATGTTTTGTGATAAGATCACATGGTTCATGAACTCCTCCTTGGTTGAAATTGTGCCATTGTTTGACACGTGGCATCCTTGCTGCGACCTCTGAGCACTGTCTGATTGTGGAGCCAGTGGTCTGCACTTTTTTCAGTTGGAGCATCTCCGTCCTCCAGCCTGGCAGGCCTGCCAGAGGGAGATTACCCAAGCCTGAGTTATGAGATTTATAGATTTATACCCAGATTAAACCCCTGAATTATGTCAAAACTGATAGTTTGGGTTTAGTGGATGTCTGGGGGGATTATTACAAATTGCTGCTCAGTATTTTTGTGCTGCATTTTTCTGGCAGAAGTGCTTGTGCTCTGGAGCAATCTGCCACTTTAAAAGCTTAATTACACCACACTGTGGACTGAGCTTATGCAGACATGTGGAGGAGTTGGAAAAACATGTCAATGAGAAATGCAGGACATGAAGGCCAGTGTCAGAGTGTAAATCAAAGTAGGCTAGAGGAGATATGGGCAGCAAAATAACTGGAATATAGTGTGCATAGTGCCTTACTTCTTTTGCAGAGTGGGGGAAAACATTGATAAATGGTACACAAATAAGTGCTAGAAAAGCTCAAGGGGAAATATTTCAATTCAGACATGCTATTAAATTTAAAGATGAAATTGAGCGTGTCTATGCCTTTGAGTTATTATAAACTGCAATAAATGCTCATTCAGTATATTTTATTCATAATTGATGTCTTTCAGGTAAAAGAGCACATAAATCAACAGTAATTTTAAGGTGTGACAACTTGTTCTTTAATTAAAAACACAGTCATTTGTACAAGAAATGTACACAAAAATATACATGACAACTACATTATGAATTACTGAAGACACAACGTAAGTAAACAAAGAAAAATGCACACAAAAGGTTGAGAGAAATGCCACAAAAAAGAAAATCTGTTACGTTGCTTTGGTCTAGTCACAGTGGCTACATTTGAAATAGATATTCTGTCTAAATAAAAGACAATGTCACTCTGTTATACTATTAAGTGTTTTACATATTTACACAGAAAATGGTTATGCAACGATGAAGACAACTGAGATGGGAGGGAAAAACGGAAGTCCGAGATGCACACAGTACTTCAGTCAGTTTGGTTTGCATCGCCTGTGTTTGTTGTTAATCTGTACCTGTGCTGCATCTGTAGTGGTGAGTGACTACTAGTGAGGGTTGAATTGAAATTCCAAGTATTAGAAACATAACATGTTCTTGGTTTGCATCAGCTCGGACCTAAGTCACTCAAAAATTACCCTTCTCATGCTTTTATAAACTAACAACGTGCACAAAACCCAACGATGAAGACGTGTATTGGTTCAATATTATGATACTGAAGATCAAATGAAAGATCAATCAAAATGGAGAGACAAAACTGAGCCTATAATAAAAGCTCCCGACTGTTTTATCAGCTGCAAAGTTTGGTCATTAGACTGTAGGTTTGTGTCACACAGATTATATAATGTAAACATATTTTCATGCATTACATATTAGGTGCACTCTATGCTGCCGCCTCCATTTATAACTGATCCATCATTTGAAATATATACAGTATATTATATATATATATATATATATATATATATATATATATATATATATATATATATATATATATATACACACATACTGTATATATACTATACTGTATAAGTCCTTTTTACTTTGTATATTAAACCCACACTTACATCAGTACTACAACAAAATATCTTCAGGTGCTATATATATATATATAAAAATATACAACATCTCCTCCATTATATAGATTTCCATTTAACTATTATTCCTTGATATAGACTCTTTGCAAAATAAAACTTCTCAGCCCACTATTTTTTCCCCATAGACACCCGCCATGCTCAGTGTTATACAAAGCCCTTCATATACTGTGAGAAAACAGCTTCAAATGTTAACATGCTCCCAACCGGTTTATATTTAGGGCTTTAATGGCCAACCTGCCATAAGGACATTCAGAACTAGAGCTACTGCATCTGAAAAAATCTCATCTCACCGCTATGTGAACTGGCTTCTTCTGAAATCTGCAGATATGCAGAGATGCCAGTCTTGCTACCTGTATAGCAGTCAGTGAATAGTATAGTCTCGGGGAGACTAAGAAGACTTTAAAAGTGTTATTTGGCTTTGGGCTGCCAAAAGCTAAATAAAGCGCACTAATGGGAGTGAAGAAGAATAAACGGAAACTCTGACATAGCATGCCTTAAATCTCTCGGTGACGACCAAACTGAAAGAATATGCTCCATTTTTAGTTTCCTGATACTGACTGTTATAAAAATAGTTGAGTAAAAAGCAGAGACAGAGATGGAAAGAGAGAGTAGACATAGAGACAAAGGCAGAAATAGAGAGAGAAGAGGAGAATCAGCAGCATCCTGGTGATTTCTCCCATGCTACGGTCCGCTTCCAAGTGCTACATAATTGAAAAATGTAAATGTTTATGTTAGAGCTTGCTGCGTTGTCTGAATGAGTTGACACATTGATCAAGTGCACCAGCATGACTGTTGGTGGTCTAGAAAACATAAGCACATACATACATAAGCAGCTAACCTTTAGGCGTTTGGTTTCTGTGTCCTCGTGGTTTGGGAAATGAGAGATTAGGATGTCCACATGTGAATGTCAAAGCTGGTCTGGTCAAGTCTGATGATTTACTCCACAGGAACGACAGCTGTATCTCGAAAAGTTGTGCAAAATGATACCATGTTTGCCTTGGTGAGCAGATTCTTTAAATGCCAGTGATGACCATTTATACTGCATTTCTCTGGAGTGATAACAGTCACAATACATTCTTTTTCAAATACACTCTACTGAGAAAATAGAGCACAAGAACACAAATATTCTCATCCTTTTATGAACTGCTGATCCTCTGAACACCATATAATATAACCAGAAGATGTTGTAATAGTTTGAGTTATTTTCCCTTCAGCATTTACTTGGAGGACTAGTGCAGCTGTTGGGGTGAAGAGCCAGTAGCGGCGGTGTTGATGGGACTGCTGTCATGATGCATCATTACCTGCATGCTGGTGGCTGGGTGTTTAACCTTGTGTGCTACTGAGACAGGTGTGACTGCACTTTGACCAGACTGCTGTGCCTGTAGTAAAAATATTTGCTTTACGTTCCCGACGATTATTGATACCCTGATATGAACGTGGTTTGAGGAAGAAACACTTTCTTCACTGATTTTGCTCCCACAGAAGGAAATAAGTCTTTGTGCTGGCTTTGTAGTGGAATAAAACCTGTTAAAAGTGCCGGAAGGGACACTTCATAGGGATTTATTGGAGTACTTGTCTGTTAGCGGGAAGTAAAAATGCACATTTGGGAGATCTCCCTTTTGAGAGTGACGAGTGGTGAGTGCTCGCTCAGTGGTCCAGGAAAAGCCATGTTGAAAATAGTGCAGTATTTGGCCTGGAGTTCAATGTTTAGTTTACATCCTCTGAGTCTTTTGTGAGTTGTGTTTCCATGTTTCTGTGCATATATTACTGTAAGTGTGTGTGTGTGTGTACGCGTGTGTGTGTTTTTAGATTTCAGTGGCGGTGATTTCCTCAAAGTGGATGTCGTTGCTGCCATTATGAACCTCATAGTCCTCCATGTCCCTGTTCTCCAGCTCCAGACTCAGCTCCCTCATCACTCGTTCGAGGTCCCGGTTTCGACGGTACATCTGGATGTAGTTCTGCTGCAGCTGTTTCTGGTAGCGGATTACCTGGGTGGAGGGAAGTACGGCAAGTAAGTAAATCAGCAGGGAGGCTCAGAGTAAACTATTTTGACATGTATGGCACTGAGTGAAAATGACCAATTGAATGTCAATCACCAAGCGATTAGACCAAAAAAAATGTTCTCCATCCTCCTTTTTACCTTTTCCTTCTCCTCCTGCCACACCCTCCTCTCATCCTCAAACCGTGACAGTTGCTCCTCACTAGTCCTCCTCTCGTACATGAGTTCGGCCTTCAGCCTGTCCACCTGCGAAAATGAGAGAGAAGAAATGTTAGAAACTGCACGGTTTCAGTGGTGGATGTAGAAATACTTCATTGCAAGTAAAGCTTACTTTTAAATAAGTAAAAGTACAAAAGTATTACCAGCAACATATAGTTATGAGTTTAAAATTGAGGTACTCATTATGTAGAATAATTGTCCATGTGATTGTTATATTATATTTTAATATTCAATTATTAATATTGATGCATTAACATGCAAGCAGCACTTCAATGTCATTAATAGTCGCGGTGGAGCCACTTTTAACTGCTTAATATACCATTTTGTAGTTTGTAGTTTATTTGTAGTCTATAACAATGGATCATATCTTATAACCTAATCATATTTTTGTTCTGCAAAGTAATAACTATAAGTGTGATCTAAATGTAGTGGAGTAAAAAGTACAATATTTGGTTACACTTTACTTGAAGGTATCTACAGAAGAGTGACATGAACGTGTCATAAACATTATAAACAAGTCATAAACGTTTATGACATAACGCTTCTTTTAGCAAGTGCCATTCGGTTTTTGTCATGTCAAGTTATGGTTATGGTTATGGTTAGAGTTAGAGTTAGAGTTAGGGTTCATGTGTCATGACTGTGTCATGTGTTCATGACTCTTATGTAGATACCCAAGTGTTACCCAATATTTCCCTCTGAAACATTGAAGACATTTTCATTACTTATGCATGGAAAAGGTGCAGTAAAATCGTGTACCTGTTGTCTGAATCCCAACACTGCTTCTGCATTCTGCCTCTGAGCCTTGGCTTCATCACTGTCCCCTCCCCAGACCACATGAGTCTCCTCTGCATCCCGATACAAAGACGGACTGGGACCCCTCCTCCCTGCCATACCTCTACCCTGTTGGAGTGAGAGGCTCATGCACTGCCCCTTCATGCTTAGATTTCCAGGTAGAGAGTGTCCACTGTGATTGGACAGAGTGTCACGGAGGCGGGCAGACTCCTCTTCCAAACGGCCCACTTTCTCCCGGAGCAGCTCAGCTTCGCTCTTGCGCCGCTGGAGTTCATTCTCACAGACTTCTAGCTCCAGAGATCGCGTCCGCAGGGCCGTCCCGGCCTCGTGGGATCGAGCCTGGCTGGCTTGCAGTTCAGAACGTGCTTCTCTCAGCTGGGCCTTTAGCACCACAATGTCTCCAGCCTTCTGGCTGAGCTCTGACTGGATCTCCTTTAGCTGCTGCTTCAGGAGGGAGATCTCTCCTGACTTCTGACATACCTGAAGGGTCAAGAGAAAGCGAGATAGAGAGAGAGGTGAAAGCGCTGAAAATACAGAACAAATGATCTCTTATGGCAGATTACAAAGTGATTGGCTCTCTTGTTCCATAAACCTCAAATACTTTTAAGTTTATAAGCTTATGAGGTTAATTTAAGCCTACTAGGTGTCACCTCTGACGTTGACACCTTTCTCTGATGCTTTTATTAGTACGTCAAAGCAAAATTCCCTGCCATACTTCAATGAGGGACATTGCAGTTCACAGGGCACTTTTAATTGCTTTAATGACCCTGACCTAACACCTCTCCAGTGTCTGACTCTTACAGTACTCACCTCCCACTTTGTCTCTTCCAGACGTGGCCCCAGCTGGGTCTGCTCCCTCTGGATGGTGGCACACCTCCTTTCCAGCGTCTCTCTGTCCTGCAGCAGAGAGGAGAAGTCCTCCTGCAGCTTCTTTTTTTCTTGCTGTAGTTGAAATACCTGATGACACACATAGATTCATATTTTACAACTGCCTTACGTACTGTAATGGCAAAATTACACTCAAATAGGTTTCTTCCTATGACCCTTGTATTTTTCTCTTATGATCTCTCGAGTTAGTCAGATGTATGCTTCTCATCTGACTGCTCTTAACTAAGATTAGTTACGGGTGTCCTACTGTTTTAATCACTTCTAGCACTTCTAATTGCGTAGTAGCCTCTCCGTGAACCAGATAGGGCAGAAGGCCGTCTTTGTGTGTATCTATAGTTTACAATATAGCGTACTGTGTTAACGAGTGACCTGGGGCGATAGGGGAAGTTACACGGGCACCAGAAAGTCCCATCTTCAATGTTTCAAAGATTGAATTGTGTGTTTAAAGTTCAAACTATATGTGTGACATGCACAAAGCCATGTATAGATGAGATCACATGGCGGGGTCACTCCCTTTTCTTATCTGTGTATTTAAGTCTGTGAATTTTGTGTGAACGTTGAAGACTATTCCACACTTTGCTATGTGCAGTCTGTGAACCAGTCCTCCTATTCTGCAGAATATATACTTTAATAAATTACAAAAACCTACATTGGTTGAGTCTACGACTATTTCTTTGTATTTGTTTCATCCTCAATTATTTTAATTCTTAACTAATCTACACTTGCTGCACTCTGAAATAATTTCCACCACAATACTGAAACAGGTATGTCGATCTTGAATAAGACATTCACGCTCAAAGAAAGAATCTCCAGACTCACAACTAAAGCATGAGACTAGCAAAGTAACAATTCAAACATCTCTCTCTGTCTAAATGATTTAAAAGGTTTTTAAATACTTAGCATACCTGTAACTGTAGCACCTGATGTGCCCTCTGGGCCTTCTGAGAAGCTTGCTTCATCTTTGTTGCACAGCTCTGTCTCAGCTCCTCCATCTCTTTTTCACAGCGACGCTGCTTCTCCTCATACACCTTTCAACACAAAAAACATGGGTGAGAGGTCAGTGTTTCAGCTGTACATCATATTTAAGTTCTTCATTTAAGAACTTAAATATTTAGTTTAAAGGAAGGTTTGGTCAGTGTGGTGTGGTGTCTTTATGTCTCACCTGGCAGATGGCAGCTTCATTCTCATCCAGATTTTCCCGGAGCTGCTGGAGCTCCAGGTCTCGTTCCCTCAGCTTCTCCTCCAGCTCCCTCACCACCGCCTCGTAGCCCTCCACAGGTGGCGGCGAGTGGCCACAGGACCCGCTGTCTGACAGGGGCTGCCCGCGCCCACTTAGCGACCCCGATCCTGTGCTCTTGCTGGATGAAGAACGTCCACTGTCTGAGTTTGTGTGGCCGTGGCTCCCACTTGCAGCAGAAGTGTTTCGGACCAGGCCTGGCACGGGCTCTATCTGGACCCCGGAGCCAGATCCGGAGCTGGAGCCCTCACTGGGGGCCAGACTGTAGCCTGTGCTGCTGTGAGTAGGGAGGCTGGAGAGGGAGTTCCTCCCTGAATCTGACATGGAGCAGGACTGGCTGCTCCGAGCATTGCGACCTCCGCTGTAGGAGTTGCGCTTTCCTTCAGCGCTGGAACTGCCGCTCCCTCCAATGACGTTTGTGCCGCTGGTGCTGTTGGATCCCCCGAGGGGCAGCAGGAGGTTGAGGCTGGCCTGGCTCTCAGAGAGACTGCTGCCCCCTGGCCGTGGTGACAAGTACAGGACAGAGTGGCGATTCTTGGGAATGACAGGTTTGAACGCTGTAGGACGGATCAGCACTTTCTCCATGTTCTGAAAGTACATAATTATAAAAACAGCATTAGTGTTTGATAAAAGCTAAGCTGTGCTAATTAGCGACGGCTGAATAAAACTCATTAGAGAGGGGTGAGTGATATGCTGGCAGGTCACCCCTCCAGGCTCTGATTAGTTTAATTGGTTTAATTGATATTCATGGGCGTCATTAAGCAATTTTCTTAATGATGTTTTCTATCATTTTTGATATAGCGAGACAGGCAAGAGAGGGAGAGGACAGAGAAAATCTGATTAAAGGGCAGAGAAACAAAGAGGAGGGAGAAGAGTGGAGGAAGAGGCGAGACAAAGAGAGGGGGAGGGGGAAGCTCCTCATGTTGTGTAAGCATTTTTCTTAACGATCTTCCTCAGGGTTCACTAAATACTTCAGTGAATGTAAGTGAGCTCTGACATTGATCATGACGTGTCTGCAAGGTGAGTAGCTGTCAAACGATCCATCAGAGCCTGTCAGTGATAAAGCTTTTCTCTAGATCGATGGAAATAAATAGCCAATTAGACTGCTGAGGTAATCTGCTGTAAAACATGTCAGCACATGCTGCAGAAATGCTCACATCTGTTTCATAAGTACATTGTGTATTCCAGGTAAAGCAGAGAAAAAAAGTCCTCGCTATGATATTTAATGTCACAGCGTGTAATCTTGAGCTGTAATTAAAGCAGACATTTTTCTATACATATCTTTAGGTCAGAGGTCACGGTCATCTACACAACAGCACTTATGGAGCTGGTCAGTGTCATGCTGAAAGGCACTTAAACACTTCCAGTGAGGTAGTGTTTCTACTTTCTATACCACCCTATTGCCACAAATGTGTCACATACAAAATATTTATATCAGGTGAAACAAATAGCATTTATTAGAGCTCACCCTATGTAGGCGTTTTGCTCCGGCAGATACCGTAATTACAAAAACACTAGCTTTTTCGAGAGCTTTCAGTCGCATCTCACAGAGTGTTCAAGTTAATCGAGTGAGCTCAGAAGACTGTGATGTGGTTTAATAGCTTCCTAAAAACCGTGTAAGTGGACATTGAGTTAAGACGATTTTGTCAAATGATGCTTTTCAAAGTCAAGAATAAACTTTTACGCTACACCATAAATCCATCGTTATGCAACAACAATTATATTGGCCATGGCGATGTATTGGTCGGGCTCTTGTAAATATAGCACCATCCGCTGTAGAGTGATACTGGATTTTTGAGGCCGATACTGATATTGATATTTATGAGTTTTAAATGGTAAAGATATATATATCGTATATCGTAACATAAACAAACAATCGTATACATATCCCTTTTGTAAATTTTATTTTGACCAAGAAAAATCTCTATGTAATGGAGACGGTGTTTCTAAATTGCATTTTTGTACTGCAGGTTCTTGTTACTTATCGCTAAAGCTAAAGCTAAATATATCTGACTGTTTGATTTATTGGTCTAGCTCTACAGTCTACTCTTCTTACCTTTTCTAACTGTCCGGACACTGGGATGAGTTTGGGAGGAGGCCCTCCAATGTTGCCATTCAGAGTCCTGTTGTCCTTTTGGTCCTCCGAGTCACTGCAGGGGCTTGCAGCTGATAGCACCAGGTTGTCGTTCCAGTCTCCAACCACCACCTCATCACTCACATACCCAAAATTCCCATTAGTGCCACCACCTACTGCTACAGCCACAGTTCCACTGCCTTGCCCAGCAGAGTTGCCCGGCCGGGGCTGCTTCTTGGTGGGCAGCGGTGGAGGCAGAACCTCGGCCTGGGGAAGTGTTTGGTTGCTGATAACCAGCAGCTGCTCCAGGGAGCTCCCACTGCGCAGGGTGTTATCCTGGAGCCGGAAGCAGCTGGTGGCCGGCGTGGAGCGGCGTGACTTGGTGGTGAATTCACTGGCGGCCCGGCAGTGTCTCTCCTGATACGTTCGGCCTGATATGAGGCTGCTGACAGAACCCATGGCTGTCCCGGAACTGCAGGGCCCACAGGGGCCAGGGCAGGGGCCTGAGGGGGAGTGGGATGATAGCGGCCGACACTGCTGGACGTCAAGACCTGGATTGGGGTGGTCAGTCACGGTCACAGGTAATGCCTGAACCAGAGCCATGGCACCCCGACGGCGTCAGACACACCACACACTCTGATGAGAGAGAAAATAAGGAAAAGAATGTATTCATACTCAAGATGTAACAGATGTGACTATTGTACATGCTCTGTTGGAAAGTTGTACCCATGCATACAAGGTTTTTCCTTTGATATTTATAAAACATAATACATTCTTCTGACTGCCAATGACGTCACAACCAAGTTTATGGCCCTTTAGCCCACTTAAAATGTAATGTAGTTCTCCCAAATAATTTAATTCTGCCTTCTGAGTGACTTATGAAGCAATAAGTTGGCGTAAACTCAGGAATCACAATATACACCAACAGGGTTAGCACTAGAACCCAGCAAAGACTGCACTGTGGGGAAGTAAAGTAATACAGTTTTTTATAGACAATAGGTATTTTCGACAGAATATATTTTAGCTGGTCACAGTAGGAAAAGCACGATGCAAATAACAAAATTGATGATGGGTGAATTCCATTTAACTTGTTTAGTTTCAGGATGCTGTATTTTGCAAGCTGGCTCACTCTCACTGGGAAACTTGAAAAGAACAGAGTCATCGTTAATGTGATTAGTAACACCTGTGCTTTTCCTACTATGAAAAGTCAAATTGTCTGCTGTGAAAAAGACCTATCATGATTTTTCTTGCGTGATAGTTTGGCATTTGTTTCCTCAGTGTATTTATTTATGTAAAGTTCTTTTTTTTTTGACTAAATTGTAGCCTGCAATAGACCTGTAGTTGGTTGAAACAACGCTAATTAAGTTAAATATATACTTGCTAAACATCAGTATGTTAGCATTGCTAGTATGTTAACATGTAAACATTAACATTTAGCTCAAAGCACTGGTGTGCCTAGGTGCTAACCCGCCTAAATAGTAAGTGTTAATGATACATTTTACTGACAAAAAATACCACTACTGTGTTTTAATGTTTTCCCTTACAAATTCAGCAGAAAACAAGAGTAACAGCAGACATTTGGATATTGGATATTCATAGCAGGTAAAGCACAGGTGTTACTAATAACACTGACAACGGCTCTGTTCTATTCAAGTGTCCCAGTAATCCATGACAGTGAGACGGCATGCACATTACCAGCACCCTGAAACAGCTAAATGGAAATCAGCCACGTATAATTTTATTATTTATACCTTTGCTTTTCCTACTGTAGTTGTAATGTGCCTTAACTAAACAAGAAACATAATTACCACGGTTTTTGCAGGGTGCTGACAGTCGTTAATGTGATTTGTGCTTAGCTTATTATCATTTACGTGTTAAAAATATGTGAATGTGACTCATTGTGTGGTAAATAGCTTTTCTGTCAGCTTTGAATTATAAGGCAAATCATTTTGTCATTATTCTTAAATTGTTCAAATTAAAACCATTAAATGCATCATCTTTAATATTTGTAATATTAAAATGCGACACATTTACTTTATACAAACTTATTTGTTGATTACACCCCCCCCCCCCCACACACACACACACATTAAATAAAATACACTCTATGTCTCTAGTGACTGATAATTGTCAATGTCATTAATGAGGCAGGAGGAGGGAAAAAAAAAGTTGGACTTAGTCGAAACTGAGGATGACAGACAGAGACAATGAGTCACAGTCATCAGCATCTGCTCTGTGATTTTCCTGAATGTCCCTGTCTGACATGGTGAGCAGTCTTCCGTGTATTACTTCTAAATGGGTTTGAAAACTAGTCGCTTCACTGTTTGATGATCACAGTGCTCATCCACCTATCAAAACATCTTTGAAGAAAGTATAGTATAAATAATAGCCTCACTTGGTCACTGCACTATTTTTAGGATGAGAAACATGGATACATAGTATTAACACAATAAGTGGCAGCAGATTAAGTCTTCTATTTGCAGATAGTATTATCAGTGTTAGTCTCCCAGGGGCACAGAGAGGGGACACATATTCTCAGTCTGTCGTGCCAAGTCCAAATCCGTCTGGCCAAGTGGAATAATCCACGGCAGCTATGTCTGTGCAAAGAACTAACACACACACACACACACACACACACACACACACACACACACACACACACACACACACACACACACACACACACACACACACACACACACACACACACACACACTGCTACTCCTCTGTATATATAAATGTGTGTTGCAAACTCTTTCAAATTCAAAAACAAACAAAACACATTCAAGTACAGCACACTATTGCGAAACAATAGCTTACAGTATACTCTAGCAGCCTAGGGGCCTCAGTATGCTCCAAACAAAGTGTCTGATCCAGCACTACATGGAAATTGAGGCTTAACATTATAGGGTTGGTCTAATTATTTGTTAATGATCAGTCAGCAGGATGGTTCAATTCCTGGCAGTTGACAGTGACTATATATTGACTAACTGTGAGCATGTCTGTGAGTGTGTGACAGGGAGTGAGGGGAGTGAAAGAGAGGAGACAGAATTCATTAGTAGGCCTACACATGAGTCAAAGAGATTAATATGTGATATGTGTGGTATGTGATCTCTTCCCATGCCAAAAATAATCACGCCTCACAACCTCCTTTCAACTATTATCCAGCCTTGCCCACCTCTTCTTCACTCAAAGCCCTGACAAGGACCTCTCAGGCAGGGATAATAGAATATACAACCCCCCTGAGACCGTCAACCGTGACACCCCCCCCCCCCCCCCCCCCCCCTAACCCTGTGACCCCCTGATGAGTAGAGGGGAGCTGGTCTGATTCTGCCCTCCCACCCCTGTGACCTCCAAGGGTCTGGTTTTGTTCTGGCTACTCGGGCAACAAATCCCAAAAGCTAATTTCCTCGTCTGATGTTGCTCACTGGTTGTTTCTTAAAGTTATTGATGCCGTCCTCTCCTCCCCTTCTTCTTGGCTGCATTCCTCTGACAAAGTGAAAATACTGTTACCATCCCTCCACCTGCCCTCACTGCTTCCTCCACCTTCCTCATTACACACATCCTCCTCTGCTCTCAGCAGCACAAGACGGGCAGAGAAAAAACAGTCAGTGTCACTAAAAATAGAAAACATCTCAAGTGCCTGAAATCATTTGATAGTCTTTCATGAGGCGTTTCTGTCAGCGAGGCATTTTATTCAGCGTTTAAAAATAAACTCCAATAGTTTTTCAGCCATCTATTACAGTGTCAACCCGGGGCCACTTTATACCACTCTAAAACTATTAAATGATGCTGAATAGCTTAAATGCATCCTCACTGCTTCTGACAGGAACTGGAAATGCACCAAGTGGTTGTGAGAGTTTATCCTCCACATGCCACCAACTGGCCCAGGATGAGTAAGAGTAGGATTGACAGAAGAAAGAGTTTACCAGGTAGGTCTCTAACAAGATTCAGAAGTGGGGTCTGTGACGAGGAAATAATCCCGTTATGATAAGTCTGTTCATAACGCCAGTATTATCCAGGAGAGGAAGCCCATTATTCCGCAGCAGCAGATCACCCCTTACTATCACACGCAACCTCTGAGCTGTTCCGGAGACTCTGTTGGGCTCAGGACACAGTTAGAAAAGCGAGAATAAGGAAGAAAAAAAAGAAGTGGGTTTAGGGGCGAGAACACAAAGGCGGGTGGGGGTAATGGTCAAGAGTTTAAGGGAATTCCAATACCAGGTAGCCCAAAGAGAGGCTCCAAAGAGGCCTGAGCTCTTGGGAACACCAGGCATCTGTAATCCTGTTTGGACATTATTTGGCCAGCACACAGACACCAAGGTCTGAGCACCTCAAGATCTCTGAACAGGAAAATCAAACGTGAAGGCAGATAATTTCCTATCTAAACCATTATTGTCTCTACTGCTGAGCACCGGACCCAGTACTTATGTCCTTTTCTCTCTATTATCATTTTCCTTCCACATGTCTGCCTCTTTCAGATATTGTAACGATAAGAGACAAAGAGCAAAAAAAAAAAAAGACTGAAAATCTACACTGTGGCCTTTTGGTTAATTTCAGCTGATGTGCGCAATCACTGTGAAAACAAACCAAGCTGAAGCATCCTCAGTCCTGGAGGGGAGGTTATGGGCGCATGTTGTCATGAGATCTACAGTCGAGAAAGGCAGCAGCTGTTAAAACGTGGATAATGCACGTCCTAGCAATGTGTGGCGCTAGCCATTGTGCTCAAGCTTGGTTTCGATCCACACAAAGGCAAAATTTCCAGTGAGCTGGCTTTAAAAATTGTAGAAGCTGGAACCTGCAAATGTTTGGCATTCTTACTCAATGAATAGCTTTAAATGATTACTCGATTAAAACTCTTAATTTTCTGTTCATCTGTCTGACTTCAACCTGCATTTATGACATTTGTGGCACATAACATTCACATATTATCACCTTATTAAGTTGATATGGCAAGAATGTTAGAAAACAGTTGCTTAATTACATATCCAGCAGACAAGGAGCAACATTAGCTTTCATTTGGAGTTGTGTGGAGACTACCCAACCCATATATGTCCAATAATCACTCTCCTTTTAAATCTCAGGAGTTGGTGTTCTCCACCAACTCCTGAGGGAAATATCTGTCTCTTTAGCTGCTAAATGCTCCAAACTGTTCACCAGCTAGCCGCTAACTGTATCAGTCTGCTGTTTGGTGCTGAGCAGGTAGTGTACAGTTGTGTTTTAAAGCTTTTTCACTGAAAAACAGCTGTGTGTGAAAACGATGCCATGAGAGCGGTGAGAGTGAACCAAAACTTAAAATTAAAATTGCAGGTCATAAAACCTAAACAATGAGCTGAAAGATGCTAAAACACGTTGTTGGGTAATAATTCTTCGTGGGTTTATCATACAAGCAACCCCTTTCACCTTCAGCCATTTGGTCCATTCCTAATTTAAAAATATTGATTAGTGCAGCTTTAACCATTGGTAAAGGTTGACCTCCTCCTGACCAACTGCTATGTTTTTAGGGTCTTCCACCTCCTTCCTCCACTTTCATCCCTCTTTCCTGTTCCTGACTATTTCACCATTTTCCCCTCTTTTCCTTACCTCCTGTGCTGGATTTTTGCTTCACTGCTCTCCTGTCACTCTTCCCTTTTCCACCCCTCCTCTCCTACAACTCCCTGCTCACTGGTCTTTGCAGCTAGATTTTAATCTGCCCCTTCTTCCTCAACAGCAACACCACAGCGTGACTAACCAAAGGCAAAGCCAGTGTGAAGGAGAAAGTAACAGGTGGAAAGTGTAAAAATTGTCAGATCAGAGTAGGCACTGTATGGACAAGGGCAAAAGTATCAGTATGCGAGCCTTAATAAGAACCATTTCAATAAAAAATCCTATATTTAACCTTTCTTTATCTTTAAGGGGTGGTCACTGCCCGGTAGAGTTTATCAACTGATCACAAAAACAGTAGTCAGTGGTACCCTAAAACACTTCCATAATAAAGCCGGATGTTGTAAGAGTGTGGTGTTTAGTTGAGAGCTTTTTCAGACCAGCAGAAATATTCCACTTTGGTATACAAAGCTTGGGTGGCCTTGATTAATCCTGAGACCAGTGATTCCAGTGGATAGAGAGTAAGAAAGGCAGACAGAGAGACTGAGGTAGAGAAATATGTCTTTCTCACTCTCTCAACAGGCTAGGTGAGTCACAATAATCCTTGATGGCTGCTAACAAAAGAAAATCCACAAGTACAGGCAAGGCAGCAACACACTGACACACACAATAGCTCAGCAAGGCAATCACTCCACACCTAATCTACTCTCCCATTTATTTGTCACGCATCTACTCACTGAAAGTCCACAATATAACTTCAAACAGGCAAGAAAATGGTATTGGAATGAAGTCAGCCGACTCCACTGTAAATGAGCTGAAGTCTTTTTATGTTTTGCCAGAAGACCTGAGGTTATAATATGCCTTCATTCCAACACAATGACTATCTGTCTGAGTGGTCGCTCACTGTCACCTACCCCCACATGGCTTGGCTTTAGGTCTCGCAGTGTGTGTGTGTGTGTTTGTGTGTGTGTGTGTGTGTGTGTGTGTGTGTGTGTGTGTGTGTGTGATTAGATTGCTGAATGCATGCAAATCTACTCAGTCCTCATTAACCCATCGTCTCACTGCCAAGTGTCTTTTCACTCAAACCAGAGAGATATTGTCCTCCTTGGCAAAGTAACATGGTTGACATTGTAGCATAACAACAGTTGTGAGTTCAGGTTTTCTCTGTGGTGAAATAAGGTTTCTAAAAAGTGAAAAAGTGTGCAGAAGTAATTGGCAACAGGTCCTCCGACAATTCCGTTTTTTCCCCTTCTATTCTTTTACAACCAAGTTGTTGCTGTTAACAGACTTTAGCGTCTCCCTCTGTTTGGAAGCGTTGCGATGGCAGCGGAGGCCCACATTGTTCATGCATGGGGCGAAATGAGATAGAGAGACAGGAAGAAAGGAAAGAAGAAAGGCTGAGTGAATAGGTGAAAGAATGAGCAAGTTTGTGTGTGTGTGTGTGTGTGTGTGTGTGTGTGTGTGTGTGTGTGTGTGTGTGTGTGTGTGTGTGTGTGTGTGTGTGTGTGTGTGTGTGTGTGTGTGTGTGTGTGTCTGTGTGTGTGTGTGTGTGTGTGTGTGTGTGTGTGTGTCTGTGTGTGTGTGTGTGTGTTAGTGTGTCAGTCTGACAGCGGACAGTTTGGCTCTTTAGCATCTCAAAGCATCTGGCCTCAATTCGGACGTGAGAGGCTGCCGGAGAGTGGGGTGACTGAAGCCTAGATACTTTTTCTCTATCACACACACATTTAACTGCAGAGAGACTCACTAAGTCCCTGTGGGGGTTGACAGAGAGAGCAGCCAGCAATCTATTGAAATGGGATGCAGTAGACGTCAATGACATGAAAGTAGCGACACAGCCTTGTGAAAGCACAATGGCCATTTGGGGACACAAACTGCCAATCACATCCTTATTTATGGGTCCAGTTTAAAATGAGTTTCTTCACAGAGAGCACTAGCTGACTAAAACAACTGAGGTTGCATTTTGTCAAAGTAAAATCTTTACCGTATGACAAAGCATATGTTCGTGACCACGTCGAGCTACGTCATGCTTTATGTACTGTACTTAATCACTGTATACATTAAAACTAGAGCTGTCATCTCTTTTTTGTCTTTAGCCGACAGTGAAATACAGTATCAGCATGTTTTTCTACAGAATACCTCTTTTCATTTAACAAAAGAAGCCACAAGCCATATTTCAAGATTTTGGGAAATAGCCTTATTTGCTTTCTTGCCAAGAGTTAGATGACAAAATTGATACCCCTATCACGTCTGTACGCTAAATATGAAGCTACGGCCAGGAGCCAGTTAGCTTAGCTTAGCAAAGAGACGGGAAACAGGGGGGAAACAGCTAGCCTGGCACTGTCCAAAGGTAACAAAAATCCCCTACCAGCACCTCTAAACATAACTAATTAACATGTAATATTTTGTTGTGATTCTATGGGGAGATGTGCCTTATAGAATTCTTGGCTGGGAGGAGTGACTTCCTGGAGTCTCTGCTAGTTGACTGTGACTACAAAACTATTCATTTATAAAAGTAAAATCAGGAAATATCTGTACAAATAAAAAGTAAATAAGATTAGGAATCTGACTAGACATGTGATGCTAGCTTGCAGTACTTGACAGTTTTTGATACTGGATGTTTAGGACATAGCTCAGTAACAGTTTCCATCCCCAGTCCGACACAGCACTCGAGCTGAAGAGTGCTGGTTTACTAGCTGGCATAGAAGGAAATTGAGGTAAGAGTATGTGAAAAGAGGAAGATGGCTGACATTCCTGGTCCTCTCCAAATGTTGGATTTTCCAGGAGGTTTTCCAGCCACTGACAGTTATCCAGTGGCGGTCAGTGGTCAGACCCGCAGACACTGGAAATACCAAGAATGCCGGTGGTAGAGACACAGGGATTAGTGTGGCCAGTGGACTTCTGTTTGTCAGGATCAATGGCCAGTTCAGCCTTTACTCACAGACTTAGACTTAAGAGAATAACTGGGGGCAGCTCTGATCTCTTACCAGTGCATGTAATTTTGTCTTAAGCATGGTGCTTACTAGAGTATATTTATGAAAATCCAGGACCTCAGGCAGTTCAGACTTCTCATTGTCCCAAATCTGGAGTGAAGAGTAAAGTTTTCTAACCCCCCCCCCACCGCTTTGGCTGTATGAACAGTGGAAGGCCATTGTTTCAGTTTAACAGAGGGCAGAGAGCAGAGAGGAGCCTGTTATCTCACACTGAAATTAACAGCACTTTGACTGACGAGTGAATGAGGATGACAGCAGCCTTGATTGTAGGAGAGCAGTTTACGTATAACAAGACTTCTGTGAGAAGAAGTAGGCCACAATATATGCTCAAGCAAAGGTGTCACAGCTTTAGTGTGAAATCATGGAATATAACACACACACACACACACACACACACACACACACACACACACACACACACACACACACACACACACACACACACACACACACACACACACACACACACACACACACACACACACACACACACACACACACACACACACACACAGCTACTAAATACAGCCAGGCAAATGAGTTTCACAGCAGCTATTACATAAGCAGTGAAGCCTCACTTTAACTGTGCCAGCCTCGATGTATAATTCACTTCCAGTCATCTGAGAAAATATCTGACATGGCAAAGAAGCACAAGTGCAGACAACGTATCCAGACACACTGTCCGTGCCGCTGTAAACTGGAGAAAAATGGAGGGGAGGACACAGACTGGCGTGGAAAACACACATTCAGCAAACTGAACAGAAGCCCGGCCGATGTCTAATCTTTTGCTGTCTCTTGGTCTTCCTGTGTTTCTGTCTCTCTCTCTTTCTCAGTCTCCCGCCTTCAGTTTTCCACCATGCTTCTAAACTCAAGGCTTTACATAAATACCTGGCATAACATTTAGCTTGATGGGATCACTGTAAAAAAAAAAAAAAACGGACCGGAGGATAGGACATCAAATTGAAGCTGAATCAAGTTTCAAATTCTTTAACAATTTTTTTGGGGTTCTAATGAGGCACAAGAGTCTATCTAAGAGAAATTGTGAATGTGAGATTCGATGAGGGGTTTGTTTTTCTGAGCAACTTGGACCTGGATATCGGACCCTAAGGAATGAGGAAGAAAGGGAAGGAAAACCAAGGAGAACAAGGTCTCACTACCTTTTATTTGGAGCTACTTTCCTACCATTTAATGCTGTACCCACACACACACACACACAGACACACACACACACACACACAGGAAGCATGAGTCAACACGGCTGGAAAGCGTTACATATGTAACCTGCAACACGTGACATATTTACCTCATTTGTTTTGTTTAAAGAAGATGAGGTAACCCATCTTCTCCGTCTCTCTGTCCCCCAGTCTTACTCCCCTTGAGGTAAACTTTACGTCAGCATTTGCGTTTCGACACCTGCCCATTTACAGCCGCTATGTTTATGTTTATGGAGTGAAACGTCACTCCTTCTAACTCTGCCAAAATCCAGTCAGCATAATTACAGTCTTCTCTCAAATGAAACCTCAAAATGACACGGTCAAACAGATAGCTACTACAAAGAGTTGAGTGAATGGACGGCCTTCTAGCCGCTCCGACTATAAACATATCTGCTGAAACATCTCTCTTGGGCCAAAACAAGCTTGATGAGAAACTACAATATGTGGCCCAGGGCACATGAGGAGTCTTGTAATTACACGCATAGGGAAGATAGAAGAAAAACAACTGCGGTCTGTGTCTCCTAAAGTGCTTTGTCATCAAAAGAAACATGAATGTTCTGTACGGGTCACAATTCTAAGATGCAGCCTAATTGTCTGTTCTGGTAGAGACATATCTGCTGCCTCATGCTCTTTCTTATCTTGAATGTAAGGGTGTGCAGACAGATTGAATAACACCACCCTCCTCCTCTTTCTTATTGCTCCTCCAGGCCAACTGTTCAGAGGGTGGGACAGCTGAAATTTCAAATCAATACCCCAACAGTCTGTAATGAGCAGATTACCCAGGGTTGGGATTAGAAAACCACCAAAAACTCATCATCCCACCTCAACAAATCCAAGCTACCGGGTCTGTTTGCCCCGGCTTGTTCAGAGCAAAAGTCTCCGGGGTCATTTAAAGCAGCTACAGTCCTAACAACTTTAGAAAACTAACTTCAAGCTAACACCAGTCAGCTGACTCTGAAGCATCCAGTTGCCTTCACTCTTTTCCAGGGATCATGTTTTGACTAGTTAGATCTCAGTTTATCCAGATTTAAGAAGACATCACCAACTTGTTTGCCTTCACTAACATTCCAGTCCTGTTAAAATCAGTGTTTGTGTTTGAATGGGCCTGCCAAGCAACTTTTGTCTCAAACTCTTTCCGTTACACACCTTCCATTATTGGCATTTTCCGCAATGGACACCCTCTTAAGTGGCTTCACACTGGTTCAAGGTGCTCATGAAAACGTTTCTGCAAATGTGTCTTCAAGTAAACCAAGCCAAAGTGGGATAAAGGGCAGGGTAAAGAGAGCCTGAGTTTGGAGAATTAAAGACACACACACACACACACATATGCATACACATGCACAAACACACATACTCTTTCTCCACACTCACCCCAGTGAGAGCCCTGCATCGCTGCCTCCACTTGTCTCCGTCTCTCTTGGAAAAAATAAAATAAAAGTAATAATCACTCCAGCCTCTGCTGGCTCAGATTCTCCCAGTCTCTCCTTCCTTTTCCTCGTCGTCTACCTCTTCTTTACAACACTCCAGCTTCCTGCCGTTGCCTCTGCAGCGCGCCAGGACTTCATATCTCGACACAAGGACTTTCAAATGGAAGCCCCCTTATTTTCCTGTCCTCTCCTCCTCCTCTCTCTCTCTTCTTACTTTTCTCCACTGTTCCTCTTCTCAGCTTTCCTTCCCTGCTGTCTGCCTTAGCACCGCCTTCCCCTCCTCCTCATTTCTTCCTCCCCTCTCTCACTTTTGTCTGCCAGCCCCCCTGCCTCTAGTTCCCCTCTTTTAACTCTCCTCTGCCTCTCTCTCCTCCCCCTTCTCTTTTCCCCTCTCTTTCACACACTCTGCATCAACACAATCCTGCGTGAAATTGAACATTTTTAGAAATGTTATCGACTATTTCTGTATGGTATGTGGTATGTGTGTGTGTGAAAGTTGGATGGCCCACAGGCATTCAGGGGAACACCCCCTCTTACCCCATTGTTCTGCATCTACCCTTTGGCTAAATAACAGTGCAGTTATCAAACAACATCGACTATATCAAGAGCTGCAGAGGGAGGGAGGGGGTCAATTCCCTCAGATGGAGTAAATTACATAAGATGTTTCTGCTCATCTTTGTGCATGCACACACCACACGCTCCATCGTGCAGAGTATTATTCAGCAGGTAACAGAAAGCATTAAATGCCTGAGTGGAAAGGGATTGGAAATGTTTTGCTTGTTTTTTGAGGTGTTTGGAAGTGAAATTGAAGGGGTGATGATGGAAAGAAAAGTATGTGCGCAGCGAAATGAGGCATACTTTGGCTACATCAGTATTTTCATTATCAATTAATCTGTTGATAATACATTATTATACTGTTTTGGCTTGTGACACCTTCAGTTTAAGCTACATCTACTTGTAACCTCTCATCATTATGGCCTCAGTAAAGAGTTTTTACTTCTCAGGATATTTCTCTTAAAAAAAGCTGCAGCTTAAGGAGGTAAAAGTATGTACGGTAGTATTTCAAAAGAAAAAAGCTAAAATAAGACAACCATTACCTCTCAGATTTATCTTGAAACGTGGTGGGCAATCACTGAACTAGTTAGTGTCAGTAAAAAGTGAAAGATGCTTATCACAAGTTCCTAGAGCCCAAGGTGATGTCTTGCCTGACCGATGGTATAAAACCCAAGGACATTACATTTAATGTTAAGCTTGAAACACCACATTTTTGGCGATGGCAATGTCAGACTGTTAAATGTCAGTCCACCACTTTGACTGAAAACTCCAGACTGAAAAATCTCAACAACTATTGGAAGGACAACTATTTGGCAATCCTCTGATTTTTCATTTAGCGCCATTATAAGGTCAAATTTTCAATACTTGCCAATACTTTAATTTTGCAGGTATTTGGTCATAAACCAATGACATTCCCATCAGCCTCAGCTGTGCTTTGTGTTGTGTGCTAATTAGCTAATGTTATCATGCTAACACGCTAAACTAACTAAAGTTGATTGTTGTATGCTTCCATGGAAAACCAGTAGGAGGACTGAGTAATGCTGGAGGAGAAGAGATAGTGTGTGAATGTGTGTGTGTGTGTGTGTGTGTGTGTGTGTGTGTGTGTGTGTGTGTGTGTGTGTGTGTGTGTGTGTGTGTGTGTGTGTGTGTGTGTGTGTGTGTGTGTGTTCTCTCTCTCTTTACTGGAACTGCCCTGTACCTCCCTCTGAGTCCCACGGTAACAAGTGAGAAGAGAGTTCACTTCTGTTCTCTGACTTGGCACTTTACTGCCATTAACACAGCCCACCTCTCCATGCTGAAAATACAGCAGCAGAAAGCTTTTGAGTCTTTTTTGTGTGTGACAGTGAGTGAGTGAGTGAGTGAGTGCGTGAGTGAGTTTGTGTCAGCAAGTTTATGTCAGCCTCCGAACAGACAATAGAAACTTACAAACTGAGTTCATCTGTTCAGTGTGACACATAAAACCCTCATATGAGTCAGCCCAGAGCAGTAGGCTGAACGTGAAGTTTAAACTTGTTTATTAAGTGGACTTTTAGAGGAATGAAGCATACCACACAACAAAACAAACAAATGTGCAAGCCAAAAAACAAGGTACTAAGTTTGACTTAGGAGTCTTTTGTCTTTAAAAGTGACCTTGCCTAAGCAGGCGGTGAGTATCGTTCTGGGACCACTAATGAAGGAAGGGGACAGCTGGGCTGGGACAGGCTGAGCTGGACTGGAGGAAAGACAGAGAGCTGAGGATACAGCAGATCTGTAATGGAGACGGTGGAAAGAAGAGAGGAAGACAGCTGCTGCTGTGTGGACCACACATTATTATCCCCCCACATATCTCACAAACGCTGCCCTTTCCTGCGAGGCCTTGAGTTGATAGAAATGATAAGGAGCTAATGTCAGGACTCAGTGTTGTGTGACTGCTCGTGGCCCAAAAACAAACAACGACATTGTTGTAGCTATCCAATTTAGATTGACACAAATGATTTTAGAGGAGGCTTTGTGAAAGATAAAATTATATTTGTGGCAGCAGTAAACGGACAAACACACCTTCCCTGATGTCTTCGAGGTATTGCTGTCGCCTGGCTGCCGTATGGAACAAAACAGGCTCAGCCACAAATTCCTGACCCCTTGACCCCCTCATCTCCTCCTCCTCTAAATCCTCCTCCCCCCTGTGTCACACACTCTAACTGCCATCCATCTCTAAACACAATCCCTAACTGGACACTTCAAAGATGGAGGCCAAGACCCCCATTTCCATAAATGTGTGTGCATGTCTGTGTGACAAAGTGACCACAGCAGGTCACTCCAAACTGAGCCCATACCAAGAAGTCATACCATTGATCAATGTCCCCAGCGCTCCCAGACAGGAGAGAAAAAAAAAAACAACACCAAAAGGGAGGGAGAGAAAGAGCAAGTGGCATAGGAGGATTGGGGGACGCTTGAGTCAGCAAATATTGAAGGTCAACGTTGTCAGAGAAGGGTTTTGTCTGCAGAGGGTGTTTTATTTTTGTGTGTGGTTCTTTACCTCAGAGCGTCGCCCAGCGTCCTCCGCCTGAAGGTCTGGGGGACACAGGGAAGTGGCAGTGAGCTCTCATCCCAGGACCTCACTCCTCTCTGAGCCTTCTCCTGCACTGAGGGAAAACACACAGCGTTAATGTTAACCTGTTGACTCAAAATGACACTAATGTTTGCAGCATTTACATTGTATTAAGCCTGCAATACTTTTTTGGCCGCTACAGGAACACAGCACTGACATACAGCCCAGTATCATCACCTTTTAAGTTGGCATGGCAAACTTTACTTTATTTATACATTCAGCAGTTGAAGAGCAACATTAGCATTCGTTTGGAGTCATGATTGTGTCCACCTGATGAATGGAAGTCCAATATTCTCTCCCTTAAAGCTCTAATTTTAGTCTCCACCTACTCCTGAGGAAAATATCTGGCCTATTAGTTGCGAAATGCTCCACTATGTTCTATGTGCCTGTGTTGAGGTGCTGGGCAGGTAGTGTACAGTGGGTTTTTAGAGCTTTTTCATTGAAAAAAGCTGCATGCTGCAGCTGAAAACGACACTATGAGAGTGGTGAGAGTGAAACAAAACAGTAATGTTGTGAGCCGCACAGTTAAACAATGAGCTGAAACTCACTATTAAGCTCCATAATGCCGAGGGGAGCTGCAGAGTTGAGTGATAATTCTCAAGCGACTCTTTTTGAATTGGCACAGTTTTTACATTATTATTGTTATAAAATAACAGCTTTAGAGTTGTTAAGGTGCTGACAATGAAACGCTATGTCCCCGGTTTGACTCCGGCCGGAGACCTTTGAGGCACGTCATTCCTCATCTCTATCTCTCCTCATTTCCTGTCATCGCTCCACTGCCAAATACAGGCATCTACTTAAGACAGTCAGCATTGTGCAAGTAATACATTTAAAAGTCTTTCTGAGGTGTGACTATAACTTTGGAAAACCGACCCAACAAGCACCCACTTGCAATACAACCAAATATACCAAGCATCTAATAATGAAATAATAATGAAATAAAGTGTGGAGAATGAATTCACTGACTCATAAAAAGTGTATAAGAGAAAAAGGGAGGACATTATAAAAGAACAGGAGGTAACAAGGCAGTAGAGCTTGGTGATATATTGATTTTGGTTATGTTATATCCTGAATTAGTGTTTCCTGGTTTTATGGGCTGTATAAGAGTTAATCAAAACAAATCTCAAGTCAAATAAGCAATTATAAATATCAGTATAAACTGTAGTGCCAAGCTATTTTGTCTAAAAAGCCTTGTGAAGTTTGATTTTGTCAGTAATACCGCCCCCTGGTGTTCAATAACAGAAAACTTCTTCCATTTGTATACTGAAGGGTTTTATCTTATTTTCCCAAAAATGCTAATTAGCCCTATTTCATTTATGCTTTTTTATCTTCTGATCTCACCGCTTCTTATTCTTTGCTTCCTCCCACCACCTCTCCACTCTCTATACAAGCAGCAGATGAGGTAATCAGTCAGCTTGTTGCAGTCTGATAAGTGATATGATATGACTATTGATTTTGGCCCCCGTGTCCAGGTGCAGGGGTCATTCTTGAGCCTCAGAGCTGCTTTCGAGAACCACAAACAGATGCTGACTGGGCTCCTTACACAGCTATTTTCATAAGCAGAAGGACTGTAGGAATATGGACAGTCACAGAAAAGTATTGTCAATGTAAATTTTATCAGCTGGAGTTTGATGTGTTTTGGCTGCACAGATTATTAGCTATTCAGGTTCAACTTTGCTTATGGCATCCACATGAATGGCATAATTACATTACCCTAGATTATAAGGTAGAGAAACGTCAGAGTGCATCGTTTTAACGCCCAACACAATTCAGACAAAAGCAGACAAGAAGAAGAAGCTCAATCTTTTCTCCAGCACCCACCACCAAACATCATCCGTTACAGAGATGCTACAAAAATGCTTATTTCATTTGGAAAACAGGATTGAATTAATTCAGACGTATATGATCACATAAAACATGATTATTGATTAACCTTTAGATTTCCTTACAGCTCTGATGTTTCTAAAAAGCTCAATAGCATCAATATGCAGCAAACATGAAATGAAATCATGTGCTGGTCCGTCAACAGAAAATCTAACAAACTTATATATGGATTTCCAATAAATCTGGAGGTTAGTAAGGCTTAAGGCCAAGGTACGACTAATTAAAGTAGCAATCAGGATCTGGGATTCCTGCCATTAGATGATTATTAGGTTTCAGCCATTTGAGGCTGGATTTGATGGCCACATGCCTTGTAGTTGTTAATGTGAACACCAGTGAGACACAGCCTGATCATCTGCAGCTGAGCATCAGTCTGTCCTAAACAGGGAGCCCCCAGGAGGACAGCTGGTCAAGGTCTTCCCTGAGGAACACAGATGATGGAAATTAGTGAGATAACAGGGTGGGGGTTCATTCAGATGTCCCACCCACCTTTAGGTTATTTGTCTTGGTACTACATACAACTTCACAGATATGATAGTTAGTGTGTGAGGTCGTAGACAAGGTGCTTTGAGCTAAATGTTAACGTCAGCATGCTAACATGCTAATGTTAAGCAGGCATACTGTTCACCATAATCACCATCTTAGTTTAATGTGTTATCATTATCGATAAGGGATCATCAAAATTATTATAAGGGAACAGTAATTTGTGAATACAGGCACCTATACTGCCCACACACACACACACACACACACACACACACATGATTATCTTTTCATTTTCATAAAACCCACTTCAAGGTCAAAAGGCATGACATGTGATGCTGTAATTATTTCTGCAGGGCTTGAAGGTCACACACACACACACACACACACACACACACACACACACACACACACACACACACACACACACACACACACACACACACACACACACATCAGTATATGACATCTCACCCTGTATGATAGACTGATGTGAACCAGATTAGATAGAGATTAATAATCCTTTAGATCACTGGTAGATAGATTACATCGCTATAGCAGCATATGTTCTCACCACAGGGACCACATTTAATGTGAGTACAATGACACAACGATTCAGGGTGCTGAGTATTAAATTCAGCTGAAGGTGTTATTAAGGTTATGCAGCGTGTGTGCTTCTAACGTTACATGTGTTGGGTCACTCCAGGTCTTTACTGTGTTTCAATGCTGTACTGATGAGGGAGGAGTAAAGGAGGGTGAAGGAGAAAGTAGCTGCTGTCACACAAAAGGCGTGGCTGAATCTGTGCCAAGGTGACTCTTGCAAAATTAAACAAGAGAGAGATGAGTTCAGCTCAGCCTTGAAAGATTAAATTAAACACATGAACAAACACATATTAGACATATCTAGGAGTGGGTAACGGGGACAGGATTTTCAGTATATTAGTATATTTCATTATATGTTGCAATATCAATATACTGTATATGTTATAGTACATTGTGCTGCAACTAACCATTATTTTCTTTTTTTATTAATCTGACAGTTATTTACTTGATTAATCGACTCATTGTTTTATCGTTTTGTTCATAAAAAGTCAATAAATAATAAAAACTACCCTTCACAGTTTTCCGGAGTCCAAGGTGTAATCTTTAGATGTCTTGTTTTGTCAGACCAACAGTCAAATAATACATTTAAAATTACATAAAACAGAGAAAATCAGTGAATCCTCACATTTGAGCAACTGGAACAAAGAAAAGTTTGCTATTTTTCCTTTAAATAATAAAAAAAAAAACATCCCACATAAATCACAATACTTCATCCCATTGGTGCAAAAACTTGGTAAATGCAATATTGCCATAAATAAATTATTCTCAGTAATTTGCAACATTGCACACAATAACCAAATATAGAACTGAAACTATTAAGCAATGAATTGATCGACAGAAAATCATTGTTTATGTCATTTTTTCAAGCAAAAATCTTGTCTTCTTTAGGTTTCATTGTACTTAATATTGGGGATTTTGACCTGACAAAACAGGCAATCTGCAGAAGTCAAGCTGACCTCTGATTGGCATTTTGCACTATTTTCTGATATTTTATAAACCAAAACATTAATCGATAATCAAGACAATAATCACCAAATGAGCTGATAATAAAAACAATAGAAAGTTGCAGCCCTAGCCTGATACAACCAGAGGTATTAAAGTGATAGCTACCTCTGTGTAAACATCTCAGTATCATAGTATATCTTCATATCGCTCACCCCCAGACACATCTATTAAATAATAGAGCTAACAAGTCAACAGCACAGTTTCTACACCAGAAGAGAATCAATGGGAATAGCAAAACATTTTCTAAGAATAGAGCAGTCAGGCAATGCAATTTCTATGTATCTATCTTTCCATTTTCGCTGTCATTAACCGAACACTCGTATTGTACTCTGTGCCCGGCACTTTTCTGGCTGCTGCTGTCGCTTTTTTCCAAGAAAGTGGAAAGCTGCTTTGTTGCCATAATATGCCCTGTGTGATGCTTGGCCCATTTTCCAGCCTGCTTTCATTGTGTAAGCACACATACACTACATAAAACATGATTTGCTGCTTCAATTTCTGACTTTTATTCAGCAGGGATTTGGTGGCAGACAACATCAGAGCCATGAAAAGCAGAGCAGAGCAGCAGCGAAATGCAAACTCTCCCTCTGATCCACTGAGCGAGGGAGGGAAAGAGAGATAGAGATGGAGAGTTGGCTACGTTACAGAGAACACGGTTTAATCACTGACCTCTACGCTTACAACTGAAGACAAATGGCCATGATTAATGAGGGCCATTCATCTTATAGGTTATGGGGAAAACACAATGGCAACTGCATTTGCACATGCTGCTCTGATAAATCTATCTGCTGTATATCTTAAACTGCAGTCCTGATAGTTTGCACTTCACTTCTGATCAAGGAGCTGAGGTCACCCTCGTGTAGATCCAGCATTGTTCACTAGAGGGCAGCCTGTCTAAGTCTGGCTTTTCTCAATAAAAATTGATTTGATATTCAAACCTCAGGGAAACTTGTATTGTTTCAATGCATCCTGTACAAAACTGGGCCCTCCAGCTTTGTTTTAATTCATTCCTTAAAACATCTTTTTCACTTGTATCCAGCAATGTCCACTTACACTGTAGAAGAAAAGCATGAACTGAGACCAGTGGTAGAAGTACTGTGATCCTTTACTTAAGTTAAAGTACCTATATGACAATGTCAAAGTACAGAAGTATTGGCAGTAAATGTACTTGTTCTGCAGAACATGAATACATATACATTATAAGATTGTTAATACTGTCAATATGTAAGCAGCATGTGCTGGTTGAGGTGAAGCTAGTTTATCTTAATCTGAGGGGTCGAGAGATGATGAATGAGGGATGATAAAAGCTTTCTAACTAAGTTTTACTTCACAAATATGTGTCCATCTGCTTTACTTTTCTCAAACCTTTGCTTTTATTGTGGGCCTTGAAGTGTTCACTCAGTTCACATCTTAACATCTTGTAACAAGAGACAACTAGACTTACTTTATTTACTAAACTTTAATCTTAAAAAATGGGTTGTATTTTATAAACCCATCATGTGTGTTTTTTAATGTGGAATCTTAATCTCCACAGCAAAAGTACATTTGCTTCTAAAATGTAGAGTAGTAGAAGCATTAAGGAACATAAAGTAGATACTCATAATACCTCAAAATTATATTTACTCAAGTACAGCACTTAAGTAACTGTTACTTTCCACCTCTGCCAGAGGAGAATTACCTCATCAAGTACTCAGTGAAGTGAAATGCCTAATTGATACACTCCTCCTCTAACTCTACTTTCTCTACCCCCTTCTCCACCCTGTAATGTCCTCTAAGATTTCAGATCTAAAGTCCTCGGTGGCCAGATTAGATGAGATGACACGCGATCATGTCAGCAGCAGCAGCAGCAGCAGCAGGTCAAATCTATCTCTGTAACCGATCTTAAGAGCAGCAGCTTATGCTCGGCCACAGCCGCACACAATTAACCTCTCTCTGTGAAAATCTTACTATAAAAAAAGGATGATGTTGCATGTTCACCGATAGCTGATAACTAATGAGGGTCTTCTGTGGGGAAACGGTGAGACATGGGCAGGAGTAGCAAAAGCTGACTGCACAGAGGAAATAAAGAGAACAGGAAGAAATAAAAAAAAAAAAAAAAAACTGTAGAAAGTTTTCATTTGCCTTCTCAGCGCTTCAACTACAGCCAGAGCCAAAAGCTTTGTCTTGGCTTTTGTCTGCCTGCCTGCCGCTGTTGTAACAATTTGTCTGTCTAGAGGATGTGAATCATCTCCTTTCATTCACACAGTTTGTCTCCTCTCATGACATTCTGTCTCCCTGTCTTTAGCTTTTCCTCTATTATGTCAATTACATTTCTCAGCTCAAGGAGCAGGAACATACAGTAGTGTGCGTGGGTAAGTTAAGGGTCAGGGGACTAGAGACGTGAGATCTGGAAATATTTCATGGAAACACACCTGTCAGCATCTGGCTGCACTTTAACTGTGCATTACCTAAATACAGAGAAAGTTGAACGTTGAAATGAGACAAACAGCATGAGAGCTGCTGCTGTCACGCTTCACACCGGCTACAAAAAGTGAAAGATTTCCGTCTCAATCCTGTTTCGCTATCTATGACTACCGCAGCAGGGTGGTTTGTGCTGTCACAAGAACACAAGGAAACCACTCTGAGGGTGCATATGTAGTTCACAGACCAGTGGTGGAAGAAGTACTCAAATGTAAAAGTACCAATACAACAATGTAAGTCCATTACAAGTAAAAGGCCTGCATTCAAAATTCTTTCCAATACAAGTAAGTACATTTAGTGTCATACTGTTACATACTGTAATATTAGTTTATCTTATCTTATTGTTAGTGCTGCAATAATGTTTAAGCAGCAATGAAACAGCTTAGAGGTTTAGAGGGGAAATGTCTCTTTGATGGAACTCACAGACAAATTACAAGAGATGAGACTTAAGATACTTTTTCTTATGCATTTTATGAGCCTATCGTACAGTTTATATATGTAAAATCTACCAGATAAGCCAGATAAATGTAGTGCAGTGTAAGTACAATATTTCCTTCTGAAATGTAGTGGAGCAGAAGTATCAAGTGGCATAAAGTTAGTACAAGTACCTCAAAAATATACTTAAGTACAATACTTAAGTAAATGTAGTAACCTTCCACTCTGTGCAACAGCAGAGAGAAAACTTTGTTCTACAAGACTAAGATGAGTAACCAACAACAGAGTGAAGAAAAAGAGCACCAGATTAAGTTTGAGACACAAGAAATGCACAAGAATGCTATTTCCTGCCTCTATGTGCTACACTACATGGTGGTAGTGAAAAAAATGATATTGTCTGTCTCTCTGCAGACGTCTGCACATGTGCATGTTGTGAATGCTTGCATCTATGTGTGCTCATGACTGTGTGTCTGTACTGTATATGTGTCCCCTCTGCTACGACCACAGTAAGTGTGTTATTGGAGCAGGGTGAGCCGGGGGCAGAAACACCAGAAACAAACGAGGTCCTGTGCAACCCCGAGACTGTTCCATGAATCATCCAGGAAGTTATACAGTAGCTGGCCAGTCCTTGCAGCCTTCAGCTCACAGTTAATAACTTCCAATGCAAAGTTTCCTATAAGTGGCCAGTGGTTAGAGATCGTGTTTGTGACTTAACGCAAAACAATTTGAGCTGTTTGTGTGTTATAGAGCCAAATCTGGGACCCAACAAGCGTGAAAATTAAACCCAAATTACCCTGAGCCAGCAGTGCTATACCCAATATACACCCATAAATACCCAATAAAAAAGAAACATAAATAAACAAAAAGTTATTTGCAGAAACACAGAACACCTTCTGAATTTAGTTTTAAACGGGAGCTATTTCTTCTGCCTGATCAATTAGATGTAAGTGTGTGTGTGTGTGTGTGTGTGTGTGTGTGTGTGTTTGCCTGCAGCAGGTACAATAAACAAACGCACTGATGTCATCCAAGTTGGCCAAAAGGGAACCCCACAGTTCGATGTAGATGAGGGAACACGTTTCTCTCCCTGAAACGCATGCATTCACCTGCACGTGTGCTTGTAGCTGTGTGTATGTGAGAGGACAAAAAAATAAATCAAAGAGAACACAGATATGCAAATCCGATCAAAGAACAAAAAAGAACTCAAAGGACTCGGGAGATGGTGCAAGGTTCATTTATTCCTAAGATTAAGCAGTAAAATTAGAGAGACGTTGAGTTTGGCGTGTACATTGCATTGGATTATGTGTGTGTTTTAATTTGAACCCATCACTCTCTGAAGAGCTGAGTGGCACGCAATTACACCCACATTTCACAGCATATTTATGTCAGACACTGTTCGACTGTTAACTGTAGCTCTAACTTAGCGCCTTACACACACGCAAACACACTGTCAGATCTGTCGAGTTGTCATTTTCTTTTGCTCGGTGGCAAAGGTCAGCGTACACACGTTTTCATGACACCCTCAGGGTATATAGACATACTGTATATGTGTGTTTGTGTGTGTATATAGAGCTAATGGAGACTGACATGAGGACTGACATCGGATGCTGAGCTGTTCTACGCCGGGCAATGCAGTATAACCCCAAAACTCCCTCATCCCCCTTTTTTCTCCTGTTTCCTCTTTTCCTTTCGCTTTATCTGCAGACCTTTTCATAACATTTGCTTTGCTTTCTATTTCCTCCACCAACTACATGTTTCTTCCCTGCATCGCCATGTTGATTCTTAATTTCTCTTCCTCTCTTCATCATCTCCCCAAATCCCAATTGTCAGTCACATACTCGCTTTTGTTTGAGGATATTTGGTCCCAAAGAGAAGAAGAGCTAAAAACAAAGAAAGATATTCAAAATATTGGAATAACAAATAGGTCAAAACCAATCTTGGGATCTCAGAAGAGAGGGAGAGTGTGTGGGATGGGGAAAAGGGGGAGATCGGCTAGTTAAGAGTGGAGATAGGAGGAGACAGTTATGTAAGCAAGGCTAATCCCCTCCCAGCCCTGCATAGTAAATAAGATAGGATGACAATGGCATCATTTCATCTGTTTATCTCTGTATCCGCCGTCGCTACCACTCCAAACCGCTCTGTCTCCTCCTTAATCTATTTGTTTGATCTTTGACAGCAGACAAGAGCTGCGTTTTAAACTCCACAAACTAGCAAATCCTGGTCTGCTAACACTTTATTATATCATCAACGATAACATCTGCTTTTTGAAATCTCTCTCACAGTGAGAAAGGAATTGGACATACATCTGTGAAACAAACAACTATAAATATTCCACATCTTGTTTGTTATCGGATGCCAGGCATTGGGTTTCTAAAAGTGGAGCTACAGCAACAACATGATTATTGTTAAAGATATATAATGATTTTTTTTAGATTTTTTTTTTATTTTTAGATAAAACTCCCATCATCACATGACCCTCACCCCTCCAGTCCTTCTCTTCTCAACTCTAAGCCGACATTCTGACCTCTCCCAGTCCCATCACACTCTCCCACCCAGACACCCTAATCTGTAGAGGTGCGTTTGGTTTACAAAGGTCAACAAGGCCAGCAGAGTGAGCTTGCATTAGGTATTTCGGCACACAACTAATGATTGAATCCTCTCACAAGGAAAGATAAGACATTACATAGCATGTGAATGGTTTCAGTTTAAAATGACCTATTCTGTACTTTGTGTTTAGTGCTTAGCATGCTGACATTAGCATTTAGCTTAAAGCAACGCTGCCTAGTACAGCCTAACAGAGCCACTTACTTTGAGATTGATTTAGGCTCTTCAGAAACCTATGGGTGACATCACAGAGACTATGGTTTCACCCTAACCCTGCCCCAGCATCACTGATGGCCGTGGTTAGTGAGCACCTGTAAGCAAAATTATGAATCCCACTATGCCCACTTGGCGTGGCCATAGTGGACGATTGGTTGGGGTTAGGCATTTGACCTCGAGTGGTTAAGGTAAGGATAGCCGATTGGTCAGGGGATAGGACCTGAACAAATCAGGCATTTCTGTGCTGCACTTTTCATCGGATCATTTATGCCAATATATACCTATGAGCTTCAATCACCCACTAATATTGGCCATCAGTCAAGTTTTATTACATTAATTACATAATACATTTATGGGTTTTAATGAGTTTTTCTACTTTACTGTATATTCAGCCATCAATTCTTTAGTTACTGTTCAAATACAACATTGATAAATGGTTAGTGGATTTGCTACGTTTTCCAAGAAGGCAGACGGTCAAACTCTCTATATAAGTAAGCTAGACTGGCATTATGAAATTGATTGTGAAACCCCCCCCCTCCACCTCTCCAATCCTCCTGCTCAGACAGGACGCTCCAGTAAACTTTGACCTACTTATATTTGCCCACAGTCTGGGCCAAGACGGGGGGCAGAAAAACACCAAGACCCCAAACACTGCAAGCTTCACGCTGATGCAGCCTGTTATGACAATAATATGAATATCAAAGGCTTGTTTGGACAATACATCTTTTGAATGTCAAATCGCAGAGGGAAGCCAAGGGAGGCTTGAGGACGCGTGCAATGGAAAGACTCACACTGGACTCATTGTTCAGTACATTTTAAACTAAATAGCACGCACACACACACACAGACACACACACACACACACACACACACCCACACACACACACACACACACACACACACACACACACACAAAGTATAGCTCATGCTGAGGACTTGATTTCACTTTTCTGCTGATCAAACCCGTCCTTCATCTTTTTATCCGCACTGTGTCTCTCTTTTCCAAGAAATCTCACTCAGCAGATGGACACAATCCTCCATAACCAATTCTCTGCAGGATAATGCAGAGAGGACAAAGACACGGCGACACAAAAGCAGACAACGCCTCCATGATTCAGCTCCGTCAATGTGAGCCCAAGACCCAGTGAAACTGATACAAAACCAGAGACTGCATCACTTCATAAACTGCAACTATGTTCAAAATCTGCCAAATGTTTCATAAACGCAGGACGGATTCCAGGCCAGCTGAGTCCTGGCAATCCATGTGTGATGGGACCGCTGAGGGATGAGGGCTGTCTCGGATGAGAGGGTGGTGGGAGTTATGTTACCGCGGCTCGGACTGCATCCCAGAGGTTCCCAGAAGAATTCTGGGAACAATGGAGCCCAACATGTGTGTAAGAGAAAGGAAGTAAGAGATGGAGGGATGGACTTTTGGGGAGGAGACATCTGTCAGCAATTAAAAAGTAGGGATCAATCACATAGTTTCACCACTGAGAGTAAAGTATGCAGAGATACACTTGGGCATGATGTAAACTCTCTCATGGTTAAACCCCAGCCCGTCTCCCTCTCCTCTCCGCTTCCACGAGACAAGCCGACCACAATTTATCCAAGCTAGTCAGCTGATGCGGGAAGGGGGAGGGGCCGCCGTTGGTACGCATTCTGCCGAGGGGTCATCTGGCAGACGCATCCTCCAAGCTGGCTTCACTCCGCTGAGCAAAACACACACACACATAAAGAGGCAGAAGCTGGCCAAGAGGGTGTGTCTGATCTATAAACCAGACACATGTCCAAACAACTGGGTGTCAACAGATCTTTGCTTATGTTATTAGCTCATAGGTGCCCCGCTGCAACATGCTGAAAAACTCACTGATTCGATTCTGTTGAGGTAGTTGTTTTAGACAGGGCCTATGAACACCTGTGTAGTGTTTGGAAAGCCAAAATCATATCTGAGAGGATCCTCTGAAATCTCCCGAGTAAATTACAGCTAGACCACAGCAGCAGGGGGCAGATGAGCTTTTAAACTGGATCAATAATTCATGTTTTGCTTCCTCTTGCTGGAACAAATCAGGTTTCCAATAGAGGCAAATCAACAAACAGCTTAATCAATGGCTTTCTCACTTGTACAGTAAGGAAGCAGGGCGTTGTTAGTCATGTAAAGAGTCCAACTCTGACAGATTTGTTCAGATTTCAAGCTAGAATAAGAAAATGTCTCTTAACCCACAAAGAATGGGTTTTCTCATAGAGACAAGATTGCTACCAATAAAAACATCTTATTGTTGCAGCTGCAGGTCGTATCCCGACCTCCTAAAACCATTTATCTGTTACCGGGCAAAGTGCCTCGATTCTGGACCTAATACTGGTGTCATCCATCAATCTAGTGTTGTGTGTATCTGTGCGTGCGTGTGTGTGGTCTGCTGTTTCAGCACTGGCCATTTCGGTCCTCATACATCAACCTACTGACAGCAGTGAAGTGACGCTTTGTGACATATGAGGCCACTTTACCTTCTCCTTAGAAAGAGAGAGGGAGAAAGGCTAGGCAGTGCTCAAATGGATGAAAACTGCTTCCATGTGCAGTGATGGTACTAACACTGTATACTTTGCACACAGTACAGCTGCTGCATTTGTATACTGCAAAGGTTGATAACTACTTACATAATCACTGTGAATTTTGCTGCATTGTAACATCTTAAAACTACAATTTCAGCGTGTTTCTCTACATTATTTTTAGGGTAAAGTGAACAAATACATGAGGAAACACTTTGATTGGCCTACTAATGGAAGTTTGGAGCAGTTGGCAGACTTCAGCACTCCTGGTTCTAATGTGATCTGTGCCAGAGCTCTGCCCACTAATGTCCATTATACACAGACTTACTCCACTCTGCATTGATTCTGTCTTTTCTTACAGACTGTAAAGGCTTTCAGAGCTAATCTCCGCCTGCTATCTCTGCTATCAGACTCCAAAAGCAATTTAATTGACCTGCAATCTACTTACGCAAAGAAAACACATTTTGAGTCTCCTTTCATGTTGAAAAGGGTTCTGCACAAGCATGATAATAGACAGGCAGTGTGCAAGTCCATGGAACATTTAATGGCTGCTTTTGGGTGTTTTTAATCTGTAAAAAAGTCTAAGGGGGTAATGACAGGCTGAGACTGACGACAGCTTGACAATGATAGGATTGGTCCACCCGAGTCTGTACAGCCACACCTTGGGGCTGATGAATAGGCAGGGCAGACGTCTGTATGTAGAAAGCTCCTGAGGCTGAATATTCCTCTTGACTAGTTAGGTGAGCTATGCAAGTGGCTCTGTGAGGCACAGCAGTGCTTTGAGCTAACTGCTAACATTAGCATGCTACTAGCGCACAATGACAATGCTAACATGCTGATGTTTTTTTAGCAGGCATAATGTTCACCTTTTTCACCATCTTAGTTAAGCATGTTAGTGTAATTGAGTAATTATAGTTACTTATTAGCACCTGATGGGAATGTCTTTAGTTTTGCAGGTATTTGCTCAAAAATTACACACGACATTAATAATATTTAAAACCAAACTCAAAGTGTGGCTTAAAGCAAACCAGTCTTGTAACCATTAAGTGACTATTTTACTTTTGCCTGTACTTATTCATTTTTGTATTGCTTTTATTTATTTTTATTTTTATTTTATTTTTTGGATTTGTATGTTATAATTTGTGTATTTCTGTAATTTGTCTAGGGACTACAGATGTAAATTAGCCCTGTGGCTATAATCCGGCATGTTTACATCTGTTTTTGTTGTCTCAATGCAGATGTTCATTAATGTGCATTGTCCCTATCAAATAAAATTTAAATAAATAAAAAATAAATAAATAAAAAGTATGGACACACAATTTTGACCTGATGATGGTGCTCGAAGAAAGTTCAGGAGATCACCAAAGTTATTATAATTAATCCTGAGGGTGACATGAATGTCTGCACCATATTTAAAAATATTGCAGTCGAGACAAAAGGGGTGGACCAACAATACCATCCAAGAAGAAGAGCCAGCTTAGCTAAAAGGTACAACACTTGATACAGCCCTTAAAAAACTTAAATCATCACTGCAGAAAAAAGCAGTTTTCCCCCTGTAGACCTGGCCTGGCCTCCTGTAGCTTGACAAATGTCATTTAATTGAAGTGATGCAGTCAAGAAATCTTCATAATCAGCAACGCCAATTCTGACATCATTTGGTACACAACTCGCCACAACAACGTGTACGCATATCTTTCTTTTTTCTATTCATGGAAGAGATTACTGTATTTGAGTTTGATTGCACTGCACCGACCTAGTCGTTATAATCAGTACACAAGGGACGGCCTCTACTCTTTTAGTAATTGGACAAGTCTGCATAATGTTAGTTAGAGTCTGAATGACCTACACTTAAAATGTCAGAGTGCAAACACTTTATTCAATTATTTTGAGAAATTTGTGAGATTAACAAAGAGCCTAGTAAACCCAAAATAGCTCCCCTGGCTTTCATGTCAGACATACAGGGTCAGAAATGCAAAAGCTGCAAGGCTGTGTCAGTTTTTACAAATAAAAAATAATTAAAAAAATAGATTAATTCAATATAAAGTATTTGTAGTAGAGGATGGCTGCACTGTTTATGCATCCATGTGTTTACAGGAAACAGTCACTATATGTCACTTGTTGGTGGGAGTTTTACCCACTGGCCATAACATCTCATCGTAAACTGCTACTGTAAAAATTCACACATTTTACTGGGAGTGGATCGATCAAAAACTCAAAAGTTCAAAAATGATTATTGTTTTGCAGCAGGCGGGCCTCCTCAAAAGTTATAAATCTATAGTTTAATTGTTTAACTCTTCAGTACTCAGGACCAGACTAAATGCAGCTCTTGTTTAGTGAACCATCAAGGAAGGTCTGACAGTGGAACTAACAAAGATTAAGACATGTTTTAACACTGAGTAAAACAATGATGAAAAATACAATTTTAAATAATGTTTAATGAACATATAAAGCTATGAGATGAATGTCTCTGAATGAAGCCTAAATGAGTACAGTGTCTATAATCAAGTTCCATTCAAGTCCAGTAAACTCCACTTGGGCTAAAACTAGCAAGATGAGCACGTGAAAGGAAGCATGTCACTGTAAACAAGGAATGATTGGTGTTTTGTGTCTTCCTCCTGATTCAAAGCTGTAAGTTGGACATGAAACCTGCTCTGGAAGGCTCATATAAACCAAAATACTCACACTGCTGTTATGGAGGATCATGTTTACAACAGCTTGTCTCTCCCTAAATAGCGTGGACACCAATTTCACATGAAGAAATTCTAAATGCTAAACTCTGAAATCATTTTAATTGCAAGAGACGATTAATCATTGAAAATAATCAATAGCAGAAATAAAAAGAGCCATCTCCTCTTCCACTCCGTCATATCCATGTTGCTTTGTTTATTGCTGGCCACAGTAAAAATCTCTGGAATGAAAGTCGACAAAATGCATCTACAAATCAACTACTGTACTGTATGCACATTTAAATTAACAACTGAGAACTCGCTTTACTGTCAACTTTAGAAGTTTGCTAGCTCATCGAGCGCACACTCTGACCTGCATGACAGAAGACAAATCTATCTGCTGGTGTTTCTTTAAGAGTAAAACGTTACAGCTTCAAAATGCTGTATATTTGAAACAGATGAATTATAGCAAATGCTATAATTTTATAAATTGGTCAAAGACTTAGTGATGTTGTTGCTACACTTTTAGTCAAGAACGGGTCTTTAAAAGCAGGAAAAGAAAGGTCACTGCAAACCCAGGCAGCTAATCTGTGTGTGTGTGTGTGTGTGTGTGTGTGTGTGTGTGTGTGTGTGTGTGTGTGTGTGCGCGCTTTTTAGTTTTAAATGTACTGAACAATGAGTCCACAGTCAGTGAGTCTGACAACTGACAGCTCGTCTGTCCCCTGCTGTGCTCTAGCTCTTGTCCTGTTTTAATGGGCTGACAGCGAGAAACTGGCGGAAATCTCAATGACGCTCCCGCTGTTAGACACACCACAGCTGAGGGGAATCACAAGCAAAACTGGATCTCAGCAACAACATTACTTCCACGAACTGTATCTAGAAACGGGGGAAACAACTGCACAGGAGACACCGAACTGCAGCATAAAATCAAACAGACCTGCTTGTCTGACATGAAGCTTTAGACATGAAACAGGATATGGAGGGAAACAAAAGACAAAACCGAGAAAACACATCTGTTGAGCTCCTTTGAGTGCATGATTCCCTTAGAGGAGTTTAAGGTTCCTACTGTATAGTGCTTCCACAAGCCTTTTCACATGTAAGCTCAGTAGAAAATGAAATATTATATTATAATTCCGCCTCTTTTTTCTTATGCCACAGATATTTTGGATGTATACATTTGTTTCTGTATTTATTGTTTATTTCATATTAATGCTTAATATGTTTGTTTTGTTTATGTATGCACCATTCAGCACGGAAAAATTCCACATAGGAGTAACTTATTGTAGCATAAACCTG